>MNCI01005567.1:596648-677644 GCA_015680685.1 Gnetum montanum | reverse complement strand
CACTTGGGGGACTCCTACTGCGGGCACATGGAAAATATTCTATCTCTAGGGTGATCAATCCACCAGAGCTTCGCTACTTTACGCCTAGGATGAGAAATGAGGGGAGTGCCACCTCTTATTTATAGATTTGGCGACGAACTGCGATATCACGTATGCGATATTGCGGCGGACGCAATATCGCGTATGCGATATCGCGGCCTATGCGAATCGCGTCCCATCAGCATTGGATATAAATACTACATTTTTTTTCTAATGTCCTACATTTAAGTATCTTAGACATATGTGAGATATTATAATTGCAAAATCATTTGGCTTATTTTAAAATATTACCAATAATACTTTGTAATTTTCTTAATGATGCCTTCAAAACTCATATCATATACATTTATAGTATTCAATAAATCTAGAGGATCAATAGATGTAATAAAATTTCAGTTTCAATTTTAGTTTCAATTTTACAAATAGCATAATGCATTTCTTATTAAGAAGATTATAATTGAGAGGTTTTTCTCTCTTGAAAATAAAAGAGGTTCTTTTTTAATTTATTAAATATAAACACAAAGGCATGAAGAAAAATAAACATTAGGTTATTATCTAGAAGAATGTAAATCTTAGAATTCTATGATATAAAATATTCTATTAACACATGGTACTTTAATATAGAAGTTTAATCCATGTGTCGAAAAAGCTTTAAATGAATGCTTCTTAAGCATTAGGATGTAAAGAATTTATGTTCAATGAGGGTTAGCATGCATCATAAGGCATCTAAAATTGTTAGTAACTTATTACTTAGTTGGTTAGAGCATGTAGCTTATAGAATGCAAGTCACATGTTTGATTTTGATGGATATGCTAATATGACACATATTATGTTTTGTTGATATTCTATGAAAGTATCATATTAGCTATATGTTCACAAAAGTACATATGGTCATTGAATTTTAATACCCCTCAAAAGTGGAAGCTTTTTACTTGAAGCTATAATGATGTTTCTCCACTAGATTTGATGCTTCTCTAGTAGATCTAATTATTTCCTCTTTGATTTTTCTTTAGTGAATTTGATCTTCCTCTAATTTCTTCAACTGATACCAAAATTTGTGCTTCTCCTAATGATGTGGAAATTTTTATTATTTCTAAGAATGCAAATTTACAAGTTAGTAAGCCAAAATTTGAGACATCTTGTTCTATTGATGTTGATGTAACTAAGACACCTAATTTTGCTCTCCTTGATGATGTATACGCGTTAATAGTAGTTAATTTCATATTAAAATGTGTTCAATCACATTTTGAATTACCTTCTTCATAATTGAAGTTTTACTTTGTAGTTAAATGATATGATATAGAAATATGATATTCAAAACATTCATCTCTAATATAATTCTTGTTGTTTTGGCTTGTTGAGCTAGGAAATACTTCAATGGTGCAATGTGACCTAGATATAGGATCATTTATAAATAAGTATACAATGTTGATCATTCGTAAGTGGACTTTATATTTTAATGTAAAATCTAAAAAATATGTAAAGTTCAATGTTTTATCAAGTTATGTAATCTTTCGCTAATTTTTCAGAAGGTTGAACAAGAGATTGTTAGTCTTTTTAGTTCCATTAAGCATATGGAATCTATTTCAATACCATTTTTTTCTCATGTGTGTGTGTGTTTGTAGTTTTTTTTTTTTTTGAAATCAATCTTCTAAGAAATTAAAAGGAATTATTTTTGTAAGCATGTAAAGCAAACTTTTATTCATTCAATCATATATTATAGTTTTCCTAATTTTTGTAACTTTTTTCATCATAGAGAATATCTGTTTAATGCTTGTTCTTTTCTACTTAAAAAATAATAATGATGATGATGTGAAAAAGAAACAACATGTTGGAGTTGCAGATAAGAAAAAACAATATGAAATTGAAGATGTAAAAAATCAAGTTACTATCGTCATGTTAACTCATTTAACAATAATAATATTGACTCAAAGATTAAACCTTATATTAAAAAGTGGCATAATCCTAATAGTAAAAAAAAATGGATATAACATTAATTTTTTTGGATAATTTATTGAGTAATTTAAGTCATCATTTTCTATTAGATCTTTCTCTCCATTAAAAGTTAGTATTTTGCTAAAGCTTTCTCTTGCTACTTTCAATTCTTTTGTTATTTTAAGTTTAAAAATGGATATTAAACGTAATGCAAATATTATTAGTACTAGGATCATTCTCTTTGCAAATAATTAATTTTTCAAAATATTATTTAATTCTATGTTTATACACTTGAATAAGCATCCCTATAATTGGAATTCTGAACTGTACTTTTCAAATAACATTTAACTAAGTCAAAAAATATGAAAAAGTACATAAGAGTATGTTAGGATTTTCTCAAGCTCATTTTGCACCCATTGATGCTAATGTTTAGGATACCCTCTTAGCATTATGGATATAAATAGTTAAGCTAATTTAAACAAACCTCATATTGGGTAACCACCTAATTAACGCACCACCTGTCAAGAAAATAAATAAACAAGTTTGTTAGAATCTTCCCCTTGCCATCAAAGGTGAAAGTTACCGTTATTTGGCTTAGCCCACTATCAAGAGTCTTGAAAAACTTTTTCCTCGCTTTAAAACTAGAAGAGACTTGTTGCATTATTGAATCGGCAGGGTAAAGAATGATCATGGTTGACACTTTACACCAACGTAGAGACACGATAGGGAGCGACCGACGACCGCGGGAGAAGAGTTCAGGAAAACCTAAGCTTTAGTCTTAAGTTTTGAGAGAGTCGCATTGGGTGGGGGCGAAGGAGAGTTTGTTTTCGGAAGTGTCGTGGAGGATGAAGTAGTTCAGCTGGGCGATGCTGCCAATGAGTGACACGTCAGCACTAGGGGCCAGAGCAGCGCACGTCATATTCTTCACCACAAACATGTAATTGCTGGGGTCCCACCGCCACTTCACTTGGTCGTCGAACGTCAGCGTCACCGTCGGAAAAGGGTTATCCGCGGACGCCGCCGTGGAGCCGTCGTAGCAGAGCTCCAGGTCGGCGGCGGAGCCATTCACCGTATCAAGGCTAATGGCGGACTTGAGGGCAGCGATAAGATTGTTGTAGGTTCGGGTCTCAAGATACGATACGGTGCTGCCGGAGTCGATGATGACTCCGCCGGAGCCGTCGGGCTGGATATCCAATGTGCCGCTGGGGATTTCCACGGCGGTGCCTTCGACGTCGATGCCGGTGAGGGAGACGTAGTAGAAGTCCGCGGCACCGACGTGGTTCACGATCAACGAAATTGTCGCGGTCGTGGATCCGTTGCTGGGGAACGTGGAGCCGGCGTCGGGGCCCAGCCACAAGGGGCTGCTGCCGCCAGTGGCGTTGGTTAGGCAGTACGCGAAGGTCGCGCCCGTGGAGCCGACGGCGCTAGCGAACTGAGACGGCAACGAGAGCGCCCCGCGGCCGAAGCCGACGACGCCGGCGGAGTCACCGAAGTCGGTCCCGTTGTTGTTGTGGCCGCAGCCGAAGATGAGGCCGGGAAACGGGGTGCCCGAGAAAGTGAACGTTTCAGTGGCGAGAGTGCCCTCGGTGCTGCCGGAGCCGCCGGAGTACTGGTACCTGTACATGCACTGGTCGTTGAAGTCGGACGACGACTGTCCATCCGGCAGCAAACGGCAGGCAGCGGAGTCGAACGCGCAGGGATTGTACGTGGTTGAGTTGGAGGGGTCGAAGATGGGAGTGGGCTGATCGTAGCATTGGACGCAGGGGTGGCACTGTGTCCAAATGAGGTCGCTGCCGGTGTCCAGAATGGCATGATACTGCAACGACGATGAGCCGAGGGTCATCTCCAGCAGAAACGCGCCCTCGGAGTCCGACACCGGTGTCTCATAACCCTCGGGATTGACCGAGAACAGTGCCCGGACGCGGCGCTCGACTGCAGACGCCCGCGCGTGGCTGCGCCGAATGGCGCTCAGGAGGAGGTCGCTCTCGGTGAGGCCCCGCAGAAACGACGCCTCCGATGTGGTGGAGGTGGCCGCCAGCGGCGAGTCGCGTGGAATGAGTTGCAAGCGCACCACTTTGGTGCTGTTTTTGGTTGCGGCAGCAACTTGTGGCGCAATCGTCCGGCAGAGCCCCACGTTGAGACACAGGTAGAAGGCTAAGGCTGCCGCTGCTCCTGCCGCCAACGCCGGTGCTGTTGCTGTTGCCATGATCTTGGTTCAGGGACTGGTTCTTATTATACTTGTCACTTTATACTTGGGGTCGGCTCCGATGGTTGACGCAACAAACATGGATTTGGGAGAATCCCTTCGCCGGCTGGCTCGTGCAGGGGATCCGAGAGTCGATGGTGGTCTGTTGCAGGCTGGAGATCCCTTGGAAGTTGGAACACTTCAAGCAAAAAGCAGTTTATTGGTTCATCTTACCTGCGATCTCCCCTGGGCCCTGGCCATGTAAATTTTTTCGTTACCCCCGTATGGTAGGGAGAAACTGACTGCGCGATGGCGAATGGGCAGCGTTTCTTAGGCGATGTATTCGGAAAATTATTTTTAACTTTTAGAACTCGTTTTTTAATGTTCTGCGGCTAGCATGCGCTGTGTTCATTGGTTATTGGAGATTAAAAAAAAAAGCAACAGCCGTGTTGACTGCTGAGAGAGCGGACGGCTGAAAATCGAAGTGCTTGCTCGAAGAGCGGACGGCCAAAAATTGATGTGCTCGGTGTTGGCCGAAAATAGATGCATATACCATTTTTTTTTAGTTAAGCAAAAGGTAGAAAGCTTCAAACACAACCTGCATTATGTAATATGTTTGCTTTACCGTTAGACCATTGCTTTCATCATGACAATTTACTTTTCGTAATAAAATTTAAATAACATTAATGGACAGGCTGCTAGTTGCCTGGTATTGGTATATTTGGAAAATTTCAAAATTCTTTAACACATTATTATTCTAAAAAAATTTACAAAGAGATATTTATTTAGTTTACAAATGGATAAGACAAAATTTTACTTAATAGTTTTATTAGTGTGAAACAAGAAAGTTATTTTTCTAATATTTGTTTAACTTTGTATTGATGAACGTGAAGAGTAAATGCATAAAAATACCAACACAATTGTATTTACACTTATTTTAATATGCTAATGATGTCTTAATTTTAAATTTAATGGTGGAAACTTGAAACTAGAAATTTTTATTATGTCCATAAAATCTTTCAATAGTAGGATCACTACAAATGCTTAACACTCTTGATGCCTTTTATCAGCAATAAAGAATAAAACTTAATATCTAAAAAACTAAAATCATGATTTGAAGTACATGTATTAAGATATATAATTTTACCATAGGAAATGAGCATGTGGGCATAACCTCCTCTTATAAATATTTTGGCCTAGAATGCTCATGTAATTACAACTAAATGAGATCTGTGCATTACTCAAAAAAGTTTTAGGTTGTATAAAATCCCTTATTCCTTTTAGAAGACAAATGCAACTAGGAAGCCTCTAGGTGATGTTTCTTTTAACTTTGGAACCCCCTCTACACTACATCTAAAATTAACAAAGAGACAATAACTAGATCAGGTATAATGTTAATAGAATTAGTATTCAAATGATAAACCTAAAAACCATAATTATGGATATCAATATGTAATCCTAAGAATGAGCAACGGTCAATGACTAGTAGGTTTGCCCCCACATGATTATACTTGAAAGTGCTAAGTTCAATGGCCAATACCAACACTCATTGCATCCTTTACACTTCCATGGCCTAGGTAGACGACAATGTTGGTTATTTGTTGATTTATTTGAATATTCGTCCATAGTCAACCACCATAAACTTAGTGTACCAACCCATGATACTTCTATCATTTGTTTTTATTAAATTTATCTTCAATATATTTTTTAATAAATTTTATTTAAAATTAAAATTAAAACTTTATTACGTTCACAAATCTATAATATCTATTGGACATTGGTGAAAAATAAATATCGACCAAACATAGATGAAAATGCGCTATAGGGAAGGAGATTTGTAAAACATATCTTTCAAAGTTAATTATGAAGTCAACTAAACCAAGACCGGTAAATACAATGAAATACGTCTAAGGAAATGTGCTCGACGCGGAGGGACATGAACAAAGTAACAAACAAACATAGGAACTGAGGATTTGAGAAGTTTGGAAGTGTGGTTGATGGGAAAGAAGTCAAAGAACTAAAGAAGTGGCATTAAGCCTCAACGGTGAGTGGCCTTGGAAGACGGCAGGCCTTGAGTACGACGGTCTCGACGGACAAGCCGGGGCCGAAGCCTAAGAGGACTCCGAAGTCGAGGCCTTCGCCGGTGGTGGAACACGCATTCGCAGCAGACCACATTCGCATCTCGTCCAAGATGAAAAGCATGCAGGCGCTGGACATGTTGCCATTCTCCCACAGAACGTGTCTGGTCGCGCGCAGCTTCTTTGCCTCCAGTGCCAGCGTCTGTTCCACGGCATCCAGGATCGCAGGCCCGCCCGGATGCGCGATCCAGAAGATCTTGTTCCAGTCGCTGATGCCGAACTGACCGAACGCCTTCTGCAGGCCCCTCCGATGTTGGATGAGATGAGCAGCGCCACGTTCTGTATCAGATGGAGCGTCAGTCCCACCTCCTGCAGGTGTCCCTCGATGGCGCCGTGCGAGTCCGGCAGAATCGTCTCGGCTGTCCACAGAAGCTCAAACAGGGGAGTCTCGGCCTCCTCCGCCAACGGATCGGCACCGACCACCACGGAAGAGGCTCCGTCGCAGAAGAGAGCCTGCCCGGACAGGTTGTCCAGGTAGCCACCGTCGGGGCGGGGTCCGCGGAAGGTGGCGACGGTGAGTTCGCAGTAGACGACGAGGACGCGAGCGCCGTGGTTGTTCTCGGCGAAATCCTTGGCTATGCGGAGGACGGTGCCGCCGGCCATGCAGCCCTGGTGGTACAGCGTCACCCTCCTCACGTGGGGACTCAGTCCCATCATTTTTATGAGCGCGTAGTCCGCCCCCAGCATGTCCACTCCCGACGTGGAGCAGAATATGAGGTGCGTTACGTTGCTGCGCGGCCGCCCCCATTCAGCAAGTGCTTTGTCTGCCGCCTCCTGTCAAAGCCGCGGCACTGCCGGCACCATTATGGCCTGCCGAGCATCCAGCGGCGGCTCCTCGTACGACCCCAGCGACGGATACTTGTCCAACAGCTCCTCCGTGAGCAGCATGTGCCTGTGCTTGATCTGCGACTTGTTGCAAATCCGGCGGAACTTGTCCTTGAACTCCGTCATGTGTGCTCTTTGTGACTCGGAAGTAGAAGTCCATCGTTTGTGCATTGACTGACGAACAGAGGCTGTCACGTGCACACATTCCCAAGTTTCCATGTAACAATGTTGCCTCAACGTTGTGCGGCACCCTAAAAAATTCACTAAGATCCAATGGATCTAGGGCAGAAGACTTGAGGAATACCCCTCAAGCAAGCAAGTAACCCAAGAATGAGTGGGTGGGAATGCACTTCCGGAGGATAACCAACTCCAAACGAGGACCATGCAAACAAGCACACAAGCAACCTTGTAGACAACATCGATGGGAGCGGAAATGATGCACCTAAAAGGAAAGGGGCCTCACCCCCAGATCCCTCATGATCTAGTATAAGATGTGGCTTAGCACCACACCAAAACTATCCAGTCCTAGCTGCTTACATATCTACGACCACCATAGAATCAGGGCCATGTAGTTCTCCATGTGAAAGTCAAATAAAGAGGACTTAGAAAGAGTTACATTAGGAGGGTGTCCTACTACTGGCTTGATACCAAGCCAGGATGGGGTTTCTAACACTTGAGAGTCACCCAAGGGCACTTCAAAGTGTTCCATGGCCCCTGAACCATGGGGAGAGCCTAGGAGAACCACCACCCTGGGACATCTCTCACAATCCTCCCCTGCACAAAGAAGCGACATCCTCAAAGCAAAGCCTAGGATAGCTTCGAGAGTACACTTCAAGTATGGGTTTGGAACTCCATCAACTCCATGGAATCCATCAACTCATCTGATGCCAAGCTTGAAGGAAGGTACCAACCCCAACACTTGATACGTTCTTCCATCTAATGCCTTGCATGAAACACAAAGAGCACTAGAAGAATTCCAAAGACTTCCCAACTCTATGACAAGTGGGAGTAGTCCAACCCAAAGGGCCAATGTCTCTAAGATGTCCCCTAGATCCATCCCTTCTTAGGTCTAGAGACTTATCTTCTTGCGTAGACCCATACCTATGCAAGAAGACAACTCCTCTTCCACAAGTCCAACTGAGTTCCTTTGTGAATGGCATCTTAGCATCCATCAATTTTTTTTTTCTTTTTATTTTTTTCAATCATCAATTTTGAGAGCTCACCAGGGCCACTACCCATGGTGATGGACTTGGAAACATCAAATTGAGAGGGAGAGCATTCTCCAAAAGAGCCATGTCTCCACAAGGAACTTGCACTTGCTAGAACTCCATGTTCTACTACTCACATTAAGACCCATGGGGTCTCACCAATGCAATCATCTAAGCATAGGATCCATGTGCATTTGTACCATGCACATTTTTTTTCATCATGTCTGTTCAAGCTGGTATGAAGGGAGTCAAGCGTGTTCTCCCTTCCAAACAAGGTACAAGGTAGATCTTTTGAGCTTGACCTTGCCGTTTTCAGACACCAGCATTGCATACCTTAATTCACCATCCAATAGTATTCCATTGCCACAACGAGAGAAAAGATCCAAAATTTGTTTGGAAACTTCTCCAAAAGGCCATCATACAACAAGCCCAAATTGTCATCAACAACTCTTGTGATTGTCCAACTTCGAGAATGCCTGCTCAAATGTTAGTACAAGTGGAGGGTCTATTGGGTAACCAACCCCATGATAATCCTTTGTACACAAGTCTCATGTCAACTGTAAGCACATCATCGATTGCAACCATAATATCCCATTCATGGGGGAGGATCAACTACACTTACAACATACAAGCTATCCTTCCCACTCCAAGTTATGGGACATGCACTATTTCTAGAACACTGGGTCTAGGAAAGAATATAGAGTTACCTTCAAGGGCAACCACAATCATGCATTCTCCAAGGAACATTGAGGTTCCCAGAATTTGAATTTTCCCACCATATCAAGAATGACTACAACTCTTAATCAACACCCTTCATTAGAATTTTGAACTTGAAGGAAGGATCCTCTTTGGGGGGTTTCTTCCATAAGTAAGTATAGCAGACTAGCTACACCTTACCCATAATACACACCCAAGTAGTCCACATAGCCAATAGAACCATATCGTCGAACTATTACCAATTGAGGGAAGACATGGATTCACAAGTCTTACCCAAATTTGATTCCACCTTGAGAATAACTCAAGATGCAAAGGAGTTCATCCCTTTAAAATTTTATGAAGAGGGATTTCTATTTCATCTTGGGAGATTTGGGTTTTTTTTTCATACATCCTAGTCAAGACCGTTTACAACAATTGTGGTGCACAAGGCTGCACCATTGCCTATAAACATTCAACCCAAACAATAGACACAAGTCAACAGAAACATTTTGCCCATAGGAGGACTAGGTCCTCAAGATAGTTTTACAAAGAATGGGCTTCACCAACATTCGATACAACTCAAAACAAAACATGATTCATCCCCAAAGGGTTTACAATAAGGGTGGTCTACCAAAGAACCTTGACAAGGAAGTCCCTCTAGAGCCCCTAAAGTTGGGAGAAAGTACATAAGATCATGCCTTGCTTACAAGAAGAGAGAGATATATATTTAATTTACATCTAGAACACGACCTCACAAAAGAGGTTCCATGAATTTCACCAGGGTAACAACATTCTGTCTCTGAAAACAAGCCCCACGAGTTGAAAGACATGGGACCATTGCTAGGAGCAAGTCCAAAACATCAACTGCTTCTAGGTCCCAACTAGGGAACAATTGTCTTAATACCGCCAGCCTTGTTATTTTAGGAACCAAAGAGGGCATCCATTGGAATGGCGAATGATCCCTCATAGGATTCAAGATTCACCAAGTAATATAGTACTCAACCCTGCTGTCCCACCAGGGAGGTTAAGACATAACATGAATTTACGATACATCAGAGACATGGGACTATACATTAGGAAGGGACAGTGTGATACATTAGTGTACATAAGGAACAAGGTACATGAAGGAGATTCAGCAAGACACCATAGCCTGCTAGGCATAATGAGTCCCAAATCATGAAATCACACCATAGTCAAAAAAAGTACGAATAAGTCCCAAGCCATGAGAGTGCATTGTAGCCCTTAGGAGCACCAAAAGCAATTGGTCATGAGAGCACACCATATCCACAAGGCATCAAAAGCCCCTAATTGTGAGAGCATAGGCTCAAGTGTTTTGAACACCTTTAAGCCCACCAAGCAAGGCGTCCAAGAGAAGTCACAATTTTTGTAACTACATCATCATTTATTCAAGGATGGACCACCATCCCAATGTTTGCACAACTACCCCACATTCACATCCAACATGGAAGAGGGAGTCTAGGTGCCAATACCTAGAACTCAACTCAAATCCATAGCTAGACATCGCAACATCACATTGATTTGAATTTCAGTATGCCATAGCCATAGCCAACAACAAGTCTCCATAAAACCAATTCTCGCTACGATAAGCAGTACCAAGGAGGATGCATCCACAAGAAAGAATCCCATCAAAAGAGGTGTGGTCTCAATAAGAACCAACAATAGGATGATCCACACTAGTAGTCTTTGAATCAAAGTAACCAAGAAATGTCACTAGTCAAAAGAGTGATGCCACAAACCCAAGGGCAACACAATCAGCTCAAACAAGGGAGTACAACTCACAAAAGATCAGAAACAAGGGAAATCATGCCTCATGCATAAGAGGTTGTCAAAACAAGACAACAAACATTTGGCTTTGGGATGGCAAAAATGACATCAACATGCATCCTCAACAATCCCAACAATAAGTCATCATACCATGTAGAACACAAAGCCTTGTGTTATGAATGATAGACATGACAAAGGTAACACACATGCAAAATTTGAAAGTGCAACCAAGAAGACACGCATACACAAATAGACAAACATACAAGCTCTAGAACAAATGTACAAAGTCTACTGACAATGATCTTAATCCACCTAGAATTAGGCTCACTAAAAGCACATGTTTGAAGGCCCTCCATCCTAAGGTACCTAGGAACCAACATGTCCCAATTTGTATTTCCCATACTCACTGTATCTAGGATGAGTGGGAGTGCAAGGATATCCTATCTTGCACAATTCAATCAATGCCATCTCGATACATGTCATCTGGGTGGAAATCAAAGTAGAGACTAGGTCTGATTCATCCTAGATGAATCACCGGAGACCAGAGATGAGAGCTCCTTGAGCAACAAAATTCTTGAGTTGCCAATAGAACTCGTTTCTACCATATCAAATACAATTACAATTGGTCCAACCACAAGTAAACAAGTGAAGGATAATACCACAATGCAATTGTATACATCCTCAAAGAGAACAACATACATCAATTGCTCATAATGTAACATTGGTCCCCTCATGAAGAGCGTAAAATATTATCATAAGGAAACTCTTCAAAGCATGCATAAGGATATGATCCTAGATCACCTAGGTATCAATTCAAAGGAGTCGTTAATCAAACAACCTCAATGGAATAACACAACCAAATAGCACATGCATATTGCAACACAATTTCAAAATTCTCCGATACCATCTATAACAATGTTGCCCAATGTTGTCCGACACCTTAAGGAATTCACTAAGATCCAATGGATCTAGGGTGGAGACCTGGGGAATATGCCTCAAGCAAGTAGGCAACCCAAGAATGAGTGCAAGCAGCAGTACAACTTCTTAATATGTACATGTGGAAATGCATCTCACAGAGAATAACCAACTCCAAATGAGGACCATGCAAATAAGCACACAAGCAATCTTGTAGACAACATTGGTGGGAGGGGAAATGATGCACCTAAAAGGAAAGGGGCTTCACCCTCAGATCCCTCACGATCTGGTACAAGGTGTGGCTTGGCACTAGACCAAAACTATCTAGTCCTAGCTACCTACACATATCTACGACCACCATAGAATCAGGGCGATGTAGTTCTACATGTGAGGGTTGAACGAAGAGGATGTAGAAAGAGTTATAGTAGGAGGGTGTCCTACTGCTAGCTTGGTACCTGAGATGGGTTTTTTAACACTTGAAAGTCACCCAAGGATGCCTCAAAGTGTTCCATGGCCTCCGAACCATGGGGAGAGCCAAGGAGAACCACCACCTTGGGACATCTCTCACATTCCAGCCTACTTTTACCATATTGTAAAAGACATTACATTTCTAGGATTCCATATTTGATATTTCCATCCCTCAGGTAATAATGATATCCTATTTGCAGTCATGCATTTTGCAAAAACCATACACTGATCTACCTCGGTTCATTACCATAACATTGCATGTTGATGTCAAAATGATAGTGTGTATGCTTCCCATTCTTTTTAACTTTGATTATTTATTTAAGTAGCATTACCATTTTTATCTGTAGAGGCCTGCCTATTTTGTTTAAGTACGGTAACATTTCAGAAAGCCCAACAACCATAACTCAGTGTCAGAGGCCAGTATAGCTGACTGTGAGCTCAAGTGAACATTTTGAAGAAGCTTCAAACTAGTGATGCACTAAAACTACCCTCAGCACAACTATCCTTGTTGGAACTATTGTAACCTGTGAAGAAACATCAAATAGGGATAGAATTGCTTTGGTACAATTACTTTCACTTCTTGCATCAAAGGAAATTAAAAATTAGGTAATTTTGCTTTTGCTTTTAATAGAAAAGGACTTTTAAAGGAATATCTTTCATCGGGGAACTTGTGTTTCCTCTAGTGAAATTATTGGGATCAAGAGTCATGGATATATAAAAAAGGGCGTTAAGGGCACTTGAGATTACATCAATTACTTTACCAAATAATCTCTCTAGGGAAGCATACACATATTGTAAGTGATATTTATGGGAATCTAGAATTGATATTTATAGAAATATACGACCATACTGTTAGCCAACGTTCTGTATTTTTATTTTTCTTTGGATTACTTGAAAGTTCTTGTGAAACTTCTATCATCATGTATTAAGTAGAGAGTGGTAGTGATGAGTGGCGGAGATACCCCTACACTCAACCATACGAATACGAGCATTTTGATGCACGATTTGGTCGAACTCCGCAGATGGACTAGTTGTGGCACCTAGATCGTTAACCTTAGGTCGCAGTCTGCTATCTTGCCACCTAGACTAGTATTAACTTTGTCACGTATGGTTTAGCCTAGAGTGAGGTGTATAATGTGTTCCTAATCTAAATGCTACTCCTGAGATAATGGAAAATAATATTAACTAAGCTAAGCTAGGAGGAAAGGGTAAGAGAATCTAATCTAGCCTAAGTGCGATGAGCAGCTGATTCCTTGATTATCTGTACACATCTTGGACTTCGTGCATGAATACCACTGGGATAACCAAGTGCAGATCCTAGGTACGCTACTGGGTTACCAAGTAGTCACTTAAATGCTCGTAATTAAGTCATACTCATTCCACCTTCTAGGAGTTTAAGGGTGAGAGAGAAAATAGTAAATAACATTAAATAAATAAACAAATAAATAAATAACAAAGTGAATGCTGCAATGATGATGTAATCTCAATCTTTATTTTTGGTCATGTGCACATCCAAGTACGTCACACTCGAATAAAGAATGCTGTACAATTACATTCACCACACTACAGGTAGACACTGGAAAATAATCTAACTCTGGAGGGATCAAACTACCAGAGTTTCACTACAATCTAAACTAGGATATCCAACAAGGGAGAGCCACTTCTTATTTATAGACATTACGGTGACTATGATATCATGTACACGATATCGTAGGGAAAGCGTGATATCGCGTACATGATATCGTGAGGGATGTGATATTGTGGCAGACATGATATCGCGGCCCATGCAATATCGCATCCCATCATACCCCCACAATTGAATAAAAACTCATCCTCAAGTTACAAAGAGAACAAGTTCCATTGATTACACAGTGGATAGGTATGGAATTATTAATTGGGGAAAGAAATGAAATAATGCTGCAGTGTGGGAAGACAAAATACAAAAAAATACTACACTACTACAAAAAATTGGAACTCATGTAGTTCCTGGTGGCGGTGGCTCCTCCATGGATGCTTTCCCTTTGTCATGTGCTCTAGGCTTGGAAGCTTGATGGTGTTGAAGTATGACATGGAGCTTCTCCTCTTTAGTCCAAGGATCTTGTGCCATCCATCTGAGTGTTCCAATGTTTGATGGAGTCGACACCTCCCATGGACAGGGTAGTTGCGGGAACATCTAGTTGGCTTTGACATACCACGCTGCGAACACCCGTGGTTCCTCCTCATAGGCTCTAGCTTTGTA
Source organism: Gnetum montanum (assembly GCA_015680685.1). NCBI lineage: Eukaryota > Viridiplantae > Streptophyta > Gnetopsida > Gnetales > Gnetaceae > Gnetum > Gnetum montanum. The sequence goes on along the minus strand of MNCI01005567.1, from coordinate 663,211 downwards.
TTTGTATTCATGAAGATTTGTTAGCTATCGAGCCAATTTGGTTGCAACATCTTTCTATCCTTGGTAGCTTGCTTTTACCACCTCAAGTTCAAAATTTTCAATATCCAATTTTTCAACCAGCTTCTTGCATTCTGCAAATTCTGCCTCATATTTGAGATGGGTGGAAGTTACCTGCTGTTTGAGCTCTATTCTTGGGCACCTTGCTATTAACATGGCAAGGTTGGCATATCTAAGGTTTGCCAACTCCATGTACTCTATCAAGTCCTGGATCTGCAGGTCTCGATTTTTAACTTCCGCTTGGTGGGCGAAGGCGTAAGTGTCCAATATGGCCCTCCAATCAGTGTGTTGAGCACTAATATTGTTGATTTAAGCCTTGGCCATATGGATCTCCTTCTCCAGGATTTGTTTGTACTTGATCACGGAAATGCTCCTTTAGCTTCTCGTGTTGTTTAGCATCATTCTACCATGCGGTTATCTCAATTGTTGATTTTTGTCGAATAGCGCGTACCTCCTTCATTGAGAGGGTTCGATTCTCTCTGGCTAAACAGCTTACATCTCAATTGACCTGAATGAATTATTCTTGTAGCTGATGAAAGTTTTCATCAGAACATTCTTTTGCTTCTCTACAGCGGTCAACCAAAGGTTATTTGCAACCAATTACTTTTTTTCTTCTTCTAAGGCCTTGAGTGCCTTAAGATGCACATGGGTTTACGCCTGTGATGCGGAGGCATCCCAAACAACCGTATCCTTTTCTTCTGCCACCTTCTTATTCTCTACAATCAATTTGGTCAGTTGCTCTGTTCTAAAGTTATCCAGCTAGTTTGCGGGAACAAATTGTAAAGGATCCCGCTGTGCTACTTGTAAGGCTACGAGCTGCTCTTGTAGTTTCTGCACTTCGGCTTCAGCATGCTTGGCCCTTATTTCAGATATGACTAGCTTCCCCTTTATGGAAATGAGGTATGATTGAATTACTGTGACATCTTGAGGGATGCCAAATAGAGATGTCATTACTTGTCCTATTTGAAGTAATCTGTCAAGTACATCCTCATGTTCTGCAGGAGTCATTGAGGTTCTGGCAAGAGTTTGAGCATCCCATGCTCCTGAGAGATCTACCAGTGGCACAATAGGTACATTAAAGGATTCTTTGATGTGGTCAGTGACCACTTCAGCAGCTCCCATGGCATTCTGGTGTCGCATGACCACCACAGTGGCCGCTTCACCAGTCTCTAACTACACCTGAAAAGATGCCGCATTTCCTGAGATCTATTGTGACCATCTACTTTCCCCTCCTTCTATTTGAATTGATAGTTCACCCCTTGTGTGATCTACTAAATTGTAAGTTGATTGGCATCATCAATGATGCGGAAGAGGTTTGCGTCATCACAACTTCCTCAATTGACCGTCTCAGCGATAGCCCTAAGATGACTTATCGAAGGTTTGTAGTCTTGTGATGGCAGTGGCTGATCCTGACCTATGACAAGCCTTGCTTCTTGTTGTTGGCTAGGACTTATGGCTGGAGGTTTACTGGGTCCTGCAAGTTTAGTTGTAGGTGGTTTAGTCATTTGTTCTTCTTCTTCATCGGGTCTTAGCTCTTCGCCAGTGCTCTTCCTTGGAGCTGGTGCCTTTAGTAATTCGGCATAAGAAGCATTCTGGGATTTTTGGAGGACATCATTAGTGTACCCCCGAATACAAGCCCGTTGGCATAGTTTTCTGATAAGACAGGGGAAAGGCAATGCCATCTTCCCTAACTTCTATTCTTTAAATCGCCTTAGGATCTTCGTCAAATATAGATGGGGAAGGTTAGTGTTAACCTTTCCCATCAACACTGCACATCCTCTTGCTGCATACATAGATATTCTTTTCAAACCTTTTGTGGGGAAGAGGTGATAGGTTCCAATTTTGAAATAAACTCTCTCTTCCTTCATCAGCTCACTAAAAGCTTTATCTCTACCATAAGCCTTCTCTAACCAATCCTCTTGCACATTGGGGTCTGAACGAGTAGATAACCGAGCAATGTGGGGCCTTGAATTTGAAAGGTTTAACACTTCTGAAATAGCCTATGTAGAGAAATCAACTATCACACCATAAATGTTAACCGTGGTACCTTGCTCCCTATTGTGCCAGAACTAGTATGTTTCACCTAAGTACTAGGCACCACTTTCAGAGAGGACATGCCATAAGGGAGACCCTTTGAGGTGATCCCTAACAACCTTATGAGTGAAATCCATGAAAGATTTGAAGTTTAGCTCCACAATCACTACAGTGAATGTAGACTTCTCATGGATAGCCTGAACACATTCCGAGGGCAACGTGAGTTGTTGTCTCGGTTCAGGCGTAGTAGCAGCTCCTCCTTCTGCCTACCCAGACCATCCAGTAGGAGGTTCTTCTTGATGAATGCTAAATGATTGCACCTCCTATTCTATATGTTATCTGGCAGGGCCTTGTCTTCCACCTCTCTAAGGTTTTTTTGCTCCACCTTGAACAGGACCCTCCTTCTGTGCACGTTTCGAGGCCATTCTGCAATCACACGGATCAAGCGTTAGTAAGGTTGTTTTTGAAGTTAAGTTATACCTTACTACTTTTCTTAATTAAAGATCTTATGTTATAACATGTGATCAAGCCCAAAAATTATAATAATGGGTCTTGTGACTTAGGTGGTTTCCATTTTAGTCTCCTGGTGTACTTAAGGTCATATGATTTTTGGCACAATTATTCTAAGTGTTAAGTTAATTACCCTAACTGATGTCCTTTGGGCGATGATAAATTTCAAAAATGTTAGGCACTTTTCGGTAAGTGTCTTTGCCCTATGAATAAACTAAACACTTTGGGTTCAAGTAGGTTCAAATGGAATTAAAATCGAAGCACCAGTGAGCGAGATATTAGTGAAAAAGCAAGGGTCACACAATCGCAAGTCACAGAGAAAAATTTCAACAACTCCCCCAGCGTGAATGGAAAAATGATGCTAAGTGTTGCGATAGGGGTTCCTATTTATAGGAAAATAGGACGCGATATCTTGTATGATACATCGCGTACGCGATATCACATGGGATGCGATATCGCGTATGCGATATCTCAGCCCTACTAATGTGAGATACATGAAAATATCAAATTTTGAAAGATTTTTCTTGAAATTAATGTTGGAAATTGAGGACATTGGCAAGTATTAAGATGTCCTAGGGTAATTTCATTGATTTAAGAGGCACTCTTAATGATAATGATGTAAACCTTAGCAATAAAAATTTGACGGTTACGAAAAAAGGGAATGTAATGGTACATTGGAATGTAGAAATTATAGAGGGATAATATTAGGGAAAGATAATTATGAAAAATTAAGCTGAGGGTAAGAAATTGTATGTTTGAGCCAGAGAATTAGTGAAGATTACAACAAAATTACACAAGTGGGTCCTCCCCAAAGCAGGTTTCAACCTATTATGCCCTTATGTAACCACACTTAAAGTGTCTGTGGGCACTAGAAGGGTTAAATGTAATCCGCACTAACTCCACAAAACACACACATGTAAATATCACCGGAATGAGATGAAAATTCTATGCTACACGGGACACGAGCTACAATTACACAAAGAGTGAGATGAGATGAAGTATAGAAAAGGATCGTAGATATTGGGACATGAGGTAGCTGACCTAGGGCACAATGAATCCTACGTGTAAAGCATGATTAAGGTGTTATTAACCCATCGTTCCAAGATCAGGACCAAGTCTATCCTTCTAATCAGTGACATCGCATTGCTTCATCTCATGATAAACGACTATGAGAGTACCATAACAACAAGGTGTACGATCACTTGGTGTTTAGTACAAGGGAGGAGTGAGTTTTATTTTATGGCACTTTATTTTTTTCTTCTTTTCTTTTTTCTCACTTTACTGAATCCAGAGAAGCCGCCAACCTTCAGGCATGGGTGCATGTCTTTCCAGTGGGACCCCCTAGAACAACGTTTTATTATCAAGTGCCCTTTTGATTATTCTTACTCCCATTTTTCATTAGATCTACAAGGATCTTAGTACAACCACGTTGCATGATAACTTCCATAGATGTCACCAAAGAGAATCCGCAAGTCCCCTTGATGTCACACCCTAATCATTCCTTCTTGGTCCATCCTTCTTCATTCTAGGTACAATGAACACAAAATTAATTGTAAGTTCTAGAAATATCAAGAATATCACTGTACCCTTGAACAAAACCTCTTATTTGTAAAGTGGATGAGTGGGTGTAGTGAGCTCACTATTCCAAATAATTGATCACTCATGACTTAATAACATAAAACACACCTCAGCCAATGATCCATATGAGTGTTTTATTCGTAGATGAGATTACTTACAAAAACGGAAAAAGACAAACACACAAAAAGATAAAAAGAAAAAACAAAAAGTTGAAAAATGAAAAATTGAAAAACAAAAATTTGTAAAATTAAAGAAAATAAAAATGATTATTAATCTTGCTTGTTATTGAAATGGGGGATATCCCTCATAACTAATCGGTTGAGTATGACAAGGATTAATAATTGAAAGATAAGGATCCTTGCATGTTGGAAGTATTGGAACCGGTCTATACTTATCCCCTCGGGGTTCACACACTTGATTATAATAAAGCATAGTGGGGAACTCTATATGATGTAGTTCTCAGATAATGAGTTAACCCACTATGATGTTTGTGACCGTTGGATGGTATGCAAGGATTGGAATGATGCCTCCCATGATTGTGTTCATTGGGCCGTATGGTTGTTGGATTGTAAGTTGGTGGCCCTGATGAAGTTACATGAGGCGTTGGGTTCGAAGGTAAGGGTGTGCCATAGTATGAAACTTGTGCTATGTTGGAAGATGTAGTGGCCTCTGAATTATGTTGTTCCTTCTTATGGCTATGTTTAAAGAAGGGGCGCTTTTGATGTTGAGGAGGTTTCTCACTGCTGTTGGAAGTAGTAGCACAAGTGTTATTCATGGGTTGTTGCAGTGGTACAAACACCTTAGGAATATTTGGTGGCACTATGGAAGGAGGGAAAGGATGAGAATGTTGAAAGTTAGGAGGAATATAAGGTGCATAAGGTGGTGGTTGTGTTGGAGGTATGGGTTGATAGTATTGTGGAGAATGGTATTGTGGTGAGATAGAGTATGGTGGCCCGAATGGAGAAATAGGATGTTGAACGTGATAAGCATTTGGGTTTGGAAAATATGAAGGGTGCCTCTAGTCTAAGGGTGGTCTCCCCCACAACTGGGATTGTTGCCACTGTGATCGAACATAGTATCTCTATACAAACTCTAGATGTAACATATTTCCTCAATGCTCTTGTAGATGTAACAATATTGGGCATTGGCCTTTGGGGTGATCGTATAGGCATATGTTGCATTCATATGTATGATTGGTAGTTGAGCACTTATTCCCTTTATTCTTTCTTTCCGAATGTCTACTATTTTGTCCTGCTTCTTGGGTTGTCAACACTCTATCTCCAATGGTGTTGATATATTCTCCACACTTTTGATGCATCCATTCCAACATCTTATTGATCTTTGCCTCAGCTTCTTCTAATGATTTTTGTATTAGCAAAGATGATGTTTCCACCTTGAGATTAGTTGATCTCTCGTTTGTATGATCATGGACCTTTGTTAAGTTGAAATGTTGGTCCCGTTGATGTTTTTCAACACTCTCCCATCTAGCTAATTCTCCTTCGTCTTTTACTACCCTCTTAATAAGCTCTTAGACTTGATGGGTTTGTAGTTCATATAGTTGACCTTGGGCATACATTCCTAAGGTCTCTCTTGTTTCATTATGTAGCCCATCAATGATATGGTACATTAGCCTTTCCTCGGAAAACCCATGGCCTGGACAGTTGTTTAATAGTGCATAATATCTTTCTAAGGCCATGTCTAAGGGTTCATGTTGTGCTTGTTTCCATTCTTGGATTTGTTTCCTCAAGGCTGACACTCTTCTATAGGTTTGATATTTTTCATTAAAGACTTCTACCATTGTTGACCAGTGTCATATTGAATTTGGTTTTAACGATCGATACCATACTTTTACTTGATCAACGAGTGTCATAGTAAAGAGCTTAAGTTTTTTCCAACCGTTATCATTGTTGTTCCATGTGTAGGCATCGTAGAAGGCTAATAAATGTTGATACAGATCTAAGTCATAGCCTCCTAAAAATTTTGGAAAGTTATTTAAATCAAGCTTGGGTAGTTGACTCTCTTTACGATGCCTACGTGAGATTCGAACAACCTCTTGTATTTGCATTAAACTTGTAGCGGCCAGTGGGGGTTCATCTTCATTAGGTAAGTTATGTCTTTGTGTGTTAGGATGACATTGTTTTCATTCTTGTTTATAAGAAACTCCCACTTCAGGTTGTATACTCCAATCTTCATCATCATATAGCTCATTGGTTCTCCAATGAACTTCCTCACTAAGTGTGGTGTTATTGTCATCTTGTAGGAGAGGCATGATTGTAAAACTGTGTGTGAATTTAGGCATGACTTTTAATAATTATTTCTTCTTTCTAAGAGATATATCGTTAAGTTCTTTACAACGACCTTGTATGATATAACTAATCTAGATAACTAGCACCATCCCCGAAAATGGCACCAATGATGAGTGGCGGAGATGCCCCTATACTCAACCATACGAATACGAGCGTTTTCACGCGTGATCTGGTCGAACTCTGTAGACGGACTAGTTGTGGCACCTAGATCGTTAACCTTAGGTTGTAGTTTGCTATCTTCCCACCTGGACTAGTATTAACTTTTTCACATATGGTTTAGTCTAGAGTGAGGTGTATGATGTGTTCCTAATCTAAATGCTACTCCTGCGATAATGGAAAATAATATTAACTAAGCTAAGCTAGGAGGAAAGGGTAAGAGAATCTAATCTAGCCTAAGTGCAATGAGCACCCAATTCCTTGATTATCTATATACATCTTGGACTTCGTGCACAACTACCACTGGGATTACCAAGTGCAAATCCTAGGTATGCTACTGGGTTACCAAGTAGTCACACTTAAATGCTCGTAATCAAGTCGTAATCATTCCGCATTCTAGAAGTTTAAGGGTGAGAGAGAAAACAGTAAATAACATTAAATAAATAAACAAATAAATAAATAACAAAGTGAATGCTGCAATGATGAAGTAATCTTTATCTTTATTGCCAGTCATGTGCACGTTCAAGTACGTCACACTCGAATAAAGAATTTCGTACAATTACATTTACCACACTGCAGGTAGACATTGGAAAATAATCTAACTTTGGAGGGATCAAACTGCCAAAGTTTCACTACAATCTAAACTAGGATATCCAACAAGGAAGAGCCGCTTCTTATTTATAGACATTGCGGCAGACTGCAATATCGCGTACGCGATATCGCGGGGGATGCGATATCATGGCCCATGTGATATCGCGTCCCATCAGGTAGTATATCTAAGTGTATCAATTGTGGTAGAAAGTTATGATGCATCAAGTACAAAGTTAATGGTAGAAGTAGGGGTAATAAAGACACTACTAGAGCTATTAAGGTCTCATCATGAGAAAGCCCCAATAAGGCTACTCCAAGCTTTGTTCAACAATATCAAACTTAGCAAGATGAAGGTATCTAAGTCAGCCATCACCCTCTTATTATAGTATCTACTAGCTCCTCATATGAGAGCTAGTAAGATTGCTGGCTACACTAGCTCTTAGTGACTTGATGCAATATGAGTGGCTCACAATAGCTCTCAGTTCCAACAGGAGTGGCTTACAATGAAATTAGATGTAGTCATGGATTATCAAGCACTGGTAAGTTGCTTGAGAATCAAGCATGGAAGGAAATGACAATGGCCATTATGTGTGCTTTGCAAAACTTGGTCATGCACAAAATGACCAACAGGTGGGTTGTTACCAACATTAATAAAATATACTCAAACAATGAAATTTAAATAGTAACAAATAATTTACATAAAACAAAAACATGCTAGAACCTTGTAGTACTATGAAATTGGGTATTTATTTGTTAAAAATTATTATATAATAAGCATAATTCATAACATTTTGGAAGAGTAACAATGTCATAACCATTGTTAGATAAGTTAATGTTGATAATTATTGATAATTTTAACATTTAAAAAATAGTAAGTTAGAGACAAAAACACTTCAAATATATTGTCACAAACCAATTTCAAATATCTTAGCATAATGAACTCTATATATCCATTAAATTTCTCTCTTTATGGTACCTAAGTTCTTTATCACTATCTTCAAATTATTTTTCTTTAAATTCTTTTGCTTATTTATCAAATGAATCAATATCTTTTAAGGCATTATAATAATTTCTTGAAGCATCTACCCCTTTAGTTTCCCTTCCTTCAATGAATAACCTTGGATTAGTATAAATAAGTGGAATAATTTGAATATTGTCTAAATTTATCACTTATGCTACCTTTCCATGAACAAATTTCTTAAAAAGACAAGTATTATAATTTACATATACTAAATTAGTTAGCCTTTCTTATATATGGTTATGGCATATCCTATCTTGAACATAATTAAACAAACTCTAATTTCTTTCACATGCTAAAGAGGAACACAGTTGTGATAAAATCCTTTTTACCAGTCTTCTTAATTTAGGAACATGCATTGTAGATATGTCTTAGCATTGATCTACAATTGATTGATGAATAAGAAATATGCATTAATTTATGAAAATTAAAATGCAAAAATATGTAGTTATAATTGCTAAATAACATATCTTGTAGCATAGTATTTATAGAAGCAATTTCATCTAAAGAAAATTCAACATGACCATTTGGTGATGAACACTTTGCAAATTATTGATAAAGTGTAAACTTAATTGTGAAGTTATTTGATAGTTTTTTAGTGGTTTTCATTAATTCATTTCTAGCTTCTTGATCATCTCTAATCTTTGAACCATTTACTAAAACAAAGTATGTAAGATACTGTACTATTATATAAATTGGATGATGTAAACCAAATCATCTCTTATCAACAATGTTTAAAATTGAATCATATTTTTGTTTCTTAAAACTCTAATAATTTATAATTCACTTTTTAGCTATGTCTAATGCTTCATATAAGTAGCTCATTGAAAGTGACTTTCCATTCCTAAGATGAAGCACTTTCATAAGTGGCTTTGAAATATAAAATATATATAATCACTATAATTCATAAATTATTGATGAGAGTGGTTACTCTAGTGGTTTATTCTAATTATTAGAGTAGTTACTCTAGCAGTTTATTCTAATTATTAGAGTAGTTACTCTAGTGGTTTATTCTAATTATTAGAGTAGTTGCTCCCAAGCCTATAATTACAATGCCCAGGTGCACAATTGAGAGAAGTCTTTTAGCAATCAAGTAGTGAAACTCTTGTAGTCTGTTTGAAAGTTAGAGTATTTTCCAAGTGCCCATAGTAGGAGGTCTAAGTGTGAATGGATCTTTATTTGAGCATTGTGTACCTAAGCACATCTTGTATACAGCAATAAAGACGAGCTCTTCGATTCATCCTTGCAGCACTTGAGATTTGTTTTCTTACACATTTATTTTATTTTATTTTCTTATGCATTTATTTTATTTTATGCAATGCACTTTACATTTATGTTATTAGCGTAGCAATTCATTTTGATCAATTAAGCAAATCATTAAATTACACTTAGTACAATCACTTCGAGCATGCACATAACACTTGGTAACCTAGAAATGATTAGCATTTGGTAATCCTAGTAGTGTTGAACTAGTTCAAGATGTGTATGGCAAGTGAGAATGGATGCTAGTGTTAGGATTAGATAGAAATTAGTTAATGAGTAGTTAAGATAAATTAGTCACTTAGTTATCTCTCTTCTCTCTTATTAGCACATGACATAAAAGCATAAAAGATATAAAAATCATATGCCTCAAGCTTAATTAACCATACAATCGTAACATACAAGTAAGTTTGGGAAGATAATGATCAACCAACCTATCCTTGTTCCACAAAGGTGCATAGGAACTTAGTCCTTGGAATTCGACCGAATCATGTGTGAAATGCTTGTATTCATATGGTTGAGTGTAGGGGTACCTCGCTGCTGATAATTGACACCATTGCTAGGGACTTAGTTGTTTGTGCGCTAACTAGAACATAGGAAATCATTCACATCGTTGGAATGAACCATTAGGGTTGGTTGAGAAAATAATAAATAAGAATACATTGCACACTGAACAGACAAGTATGTCTCCTTCTTCGTACGAAAGTGCCTCACCACCTAGGTCTAAAATAGGAAATAGTCGGCAACATAATACACATGACGTTGATCCGCCAGTTCCTCAACAAGTTTGAGTGGTATATATTCATCTCGATGAGTATATACCAGAATTCACCTTTATCCTCCATCAAGATGAACAATTGCATTGGCAAGACTTAGAAGGTAACATAGTGTTACCTCCCAATCATTTAGTCCCAAGCATGCTTCTTCACGCTCTCACACGAATTCGCATCCTGCACTTACAGGTAGAATACATTGTGCAAGACTATGACTTGAGAGAATACCATCCCATAGAGGCACAACATCAAAGGGACTTGGAACTGGATAGACATCATAAGTCTTTGAAGCATAAGTTGTCCCAGGATGTCCCACATGTCTTAAGTGAAAATAAGGATGGTGAACCTACCTCAGGCAATCGGCCACACAACAATGTTTCTACCCTTGACTTTGGCCAAGGGGTTGTGTATTAGAACCTTCATTCCACTATTCATAAACCAAGTTCTAATACCCACGGGCACAAAGGGTTTGAAAAAGGAACACAGACTCATGATAAAGGTGGACATTCTGATCGCAATCGTGATCAAGGTTGAGACCATTGAAGAGAAGGTAGTAGACACTGTCATGATGACGATTCTCCTTAATATTCACCTTCATCATGTCCTTCATCCTCTCCTTTGGTATCCAGACACAATCATAAGGAAAAAGACCATGAGAATAAAGGTAGGAAAAGTGGAAGTCAGAGATGAAATAGCCAGAAAGGGGACAAGGGCATTCTAGAGAATCACGACATAGAAGAAGGGAGAGTAGGGAACAACATAGGCATCATAGACACCACGGATGAGACAATCACGATGAACCCCTCCTCGCTACTCAAAATATGTTGGACATAATTAAGGTTGTTAGAATTTCAACAAGGCATTAGAAAGATAGTAGGATTTCAAGAGATTAGATATGAACAACATCCCATGATTTAAAGGGGGATACAACACTGATCCTCAGAATCATTTACAAGCATTCCATGACATGTGTGTCTTACAAAACATAGAGAATGAATGGAAAACACTTAAGTTGTTCCCATGAACACTAGTTAAAGAAGTAGAAAGCTGGTATAGGTCCTTAGAACTAGAATCTATTCATAGATGGAGTACTATGTTAGAATTATTCAACGATAAGTACCAAACATACTCTTGAGTGTCTAACTTGCAAAAGTAAATCCAAGGTTGGAAACAAGGAGGACATGAACCCTTGGATGCTACCATGGATCAATACTATATACTATTACATCATTGTCCTAGCCATGGTTATTTGCAAAGGTATCAAATACACCATCTCGTAGATGGGCTTAGGCATGAAATGAGAAGAACCCTTGGGACTTATACCCAAGGAAGACTATTCGAGCTTAGGTCCCATCAAATCCAAAGATTGTGAAAGAAATTTGCTAAGGAAGAAGGTTAGCTATGGAAGAGAGAAAGTGTAGAAGAGTATAACCAAGATCCTTCCCTCTAGAAGAGGGGAGTAAGATTTTGTGAGGATGAAGAAAAGTCACCACTCGAAGAGATGGTGAATAGGAAAAATTTGCCTATCCAAAAGATGACATCAAAAGTTTCAGCAAAGGTAGACCAAATATGGGATTCCCTACACAATAGATTCCAATTTGTTCTTAAAATAGTAGAGGAGTCTAGAGAGTAAGATAGTAATAACGAAAAAAGAAAAAAGAGAGAAGCTAGACATACATGTAGCAAGGGTAAGGGCAAAGTTGCCATCATTGAAAAGGTTGTGGAGTTAGAAACAAACAATGATAGTGAATGAGAGATATGTTAATATGACCATCCTAAGGGATGTTTCCCTGTAATCTTACATCTATAAGAGTCTGGGGTTTATGCACTCAACCCACGATTAAACAAAAGGCAAACACCTCAAAGGTTGTCTTATCCTCAAGGTAACCCAAGATAGTTCCACCAACCTTTAACATATTATCCTAGTGGAACTCCACCACAATCGATTCAGCAATATCAATAGTGGCAGCACCCACAATCATGGGGAATGCCACCACCAAGGCGATAGTATCCTTACTGGCAACCTGACCCATATGGATATTACGTGTAGTAGCCAATCTTCCCATGTGACTCTACTAGTCACGTCACTCCTCAACCTCACTACCAAGCCCACGAGTATTATGGGACTCCCTCTTCTAGGAGTGATATTCCACAAGCATATCATCCTTCTCATTTGACTACATCTCTTCCACCAATAGCTCCACTACCACCTACTCTAGCTATGTAGGGTGGAATCCCTACCTAGCTACAACAATGTAATACCACAAGGGCTATTAACTCTCAACCTACTATTCGTTCCAAAAACCACATGAAGAAAAGACCTTTCCTTAGAACCAACGGTCCAACCAAGCCCTTGCAATCACAAGTGTTTGATTCCTTAGATGCCTTAGTATTAATCAAAATTTTAGAGCCTCCTTCAACTCAACCACTGCACTCAACACATACGATCATGCTAACACATGACGTCATCGATTGAATCAAAGCTGGCCACCTTCCCAAGAAATTCTCTAATCCTGGGAGTCCTTTGATATACTTACAAATCACTAGAAATGCACCGTGCAAGGCTCTTTTAGATTTAGGTTCTAGTATCAACTTGATTTCTCAAGAAATGTACAAGGCCTGGAACCTAACTCCATTGAAAAAGAGAAACATATGTCTAGAGTTGGTTGACCAGTCCATCACTGTCCCATTGGGACTGGTGGAAGACATTGTTACCACTATTTGTGGGTGGTCATACCTAGCTGACTTCCTAGTGATTTTGGTGAACAATGGTAAGGGGGTCTTCCCAATCATAATGGGAAGAGCATGGCTAAGCACCATCAATGCATGCCTAGGAATCTACAATCTTTCCCTAGAAATATCAAAGGAAAATACATTAGGAAAGATCAAGAAGAAGAAATTTTTGTGCATCACATACAGTAACATAGGGTGTAATTGCATGCAGAGGTCATGGTTTGTGCAAAGTTTAACATTGCCTGCATGAAATTAGTGTACATAAGTGATCAACATACAAAGATGCCTGTATGAAATAGCCACACAATAGGAAGGCACCCAGTGACTGACAACTGATCAAGAAAGTAGTTCACTCATATGCATGGAAGCAACTGAGGGTTTGACTTGTGCTTACATCAATAGCATAGACGCATTAGAGCAAGTCCACCAGTAACTTCCAAGTATTAACCTTGAAAATGTTAACTAGGGGAAGTTGGAAATCCTTGAGAAATTTAAGCGGGAGACCCTTGAGATGAAACCATTGCCTACTAGTATCAAATACATGTTTCTTAAAAATAGAAAACCGATAATTATCAACACTAAGCTTACTCTTCAATAGAAAGAAGAACTGTTGAAGGTAATTAATAGATGGTCAAAAGCCTTCGCTTGGTAATATCTCAAATTAACTAGAATAGATCCTAGGATATGCCAACATAGAATTTACACTGACCCCTCCATGAAGCCTTGAAGACAACCGTAGAGGCAATTGAACCCTAAGCTGAAGCAAGTAGTTAAGGAAGAAATTGAACAACTTCTTAAGGCTGGGTTCATATACCCCATTGATGATAGTGAATGGGTTAGCCCCTTAGTGATTGTGCTAAAAAGGGAGGCAAATTGAGGGTGTGCATAGATTTTAGGCTACTAAATATGGCAACATTCAAAGATCACTTTTCATTAGCATTTGTTGACCAAGTCTTAGACACCATCGTAGGGCATCTCTACTACAGTTTTCTGGATGGATACAGTGGATATAATCAAATACAAATAGCCCTAGATGACCAAGCCAAGACTACGTTCACTAGTCCTTGGGGAATGTGTGCATACAAATAGATGCCGTTTGGCTTGTGCAATGCCCCTGTAACATTTCAATGACTAGTTCTAAGCTTCTTCCAACAACAGATAGGAAATGGTGTAGAAGTCTTTGTGGACAATTTCTCCACCTATGGAGCAAAATTTGATCAAACCTTGGACCGGTTAGAGCAAGTGTTAAAATAATGTGTAGAAATGAATTTGAGGCTCAACTGGTAGAAAATCCATTTGATTGTCCAAGAGGGCATAGTACTAGGGCATAAAATATCACACATAAGGATAGAGGTAGACCTTGAGAAAATCAAATTTATCCAAGGAATTACCTATTAACCAAAACCTGTCAAAGATATTTGGTCATTACTTCAACATACTGGCTACTATAGAAGATTTATTAAGAACTTTTCAAAGGTTTCCAAACCATTGGTGGAATTAACAAAAAAGGATGTACCTTTCAAGTGGACCAGGGAATGCGAATTAGCTTTTCAAACTCTGAAACAGAAGCTAGTAGAAACACCCATTCTACATATCGTGACTGACGCATCCAACTATGCCTTAAGAGCCGTACTTACATAGTTAGATGACCAGAAGCATCCTTATTACATTCACTATGCAAGTAGAAGATCACTAGTGCACAACTTAACTACACTACCACAGAGAAAGAATTAATGGCTGTAGTGTTTGCACTAGAAAAGTTTAGACACTATGTATTAGGATATAAAGTATATATACATATAGATCATAGTGCAATAAGGTTCCTCATGAATAAGCCAATGGTAATCCCTCATATGATACAATGGCTTGTAATCTTACAATAGTTTGATCTTACGATGATCGATCATAAAGGTACCAAGAACTTAGTTGTTGATCATTTATCTCAGTTGCTATGGGACAAAAAAGAGGATGAGTATCCAATTTTTGATCATTTCCTTGATGAATTCCTCTTTGCTGGTGTTATGAATAATCAATCACCCATGGAGACAAACTGGTACAGTAGCATTCTTACCTATCTCCTCATCCAACAAACACCACAAGAGTTAAACCTTAAGAAGAAACAACAGTTTCTTCACTGAGCCAAGTACTTTATGGAGATTAATGGGAAACTTTACAAAGTGTGTCTTGATGGCTTGGTTCAATGGTGTGTTCCTGATATAGATCAATTGAAAGTTGTCCAATATGATCATGAGGGTCCTTGTGGGGGTCAATACACTAGGAGATGAATGACCATCAAGATCCTACTTGCAGAATATTATTGGCCTATATTATTTTGGGATGCCCATTGTTTTGTCCAATATTATGAGCATTATTAACGTGATGGAGGAATGATTGCTAGAATGGACAGTCCGCAATAATGGATTCAATCGTTAGAACCCTTCAACATTTGGGGAATTGATTTTATGGGGCTAATTACACTAATGTCCAATGGAAAAGTTTATATTATTGTTGCCATTAATTACCTAACAAAATGGGCAAAAGCAGTTATTGTTAAAGATTGTACATCATCTACAGTTGCATGATTTGTTCAACAAAAAATCATAAACAGGCTTGGTGTGTCATGTGTACTTATTTCAGACAATGGTATGCACTTCACAAGTGAAACATTTTAGAAGTTAATGCAATGCTTAGGGGTTGAACACAAACTGACAACACCATACGACCCCAAGAGAATGGTCAAGCCGTAGTCACCAATAGGAAGATTACAAAAATATTGACAAGAACTATTAGCAAGTTTAGGCGAGACTGGAACACTAAACTAAATGATGCTCTTTGGGCATATCACTCCACATGGAAACTTCCTATAGGCTACTCTCCCTATGGGTTAGTGTATGGTAAATTATTAATGCTTCCCATTCAAACTAAGCTCTATACACTATCCATGGAATGTAACCTCAACCTTGACCTTGACCTACCATAGAAACAACGGTTAGTAACCCTTAATTTGCTAGATGAAAACTGACTAGCTACCCTGTCATCTAATGAATTGCACAAGGCATTCAATAAACAACGTCATGACCTAAGAATTAGGAAAGTTAAATATTAGCCAAGAGATAAGGTTCTCTACTAGAATCCCACACATGTGCCACAAAATACTAAATTTCAAACACCGTGGGAAGGACCTTATATTATTTATGCAAATTTTCCTTCAGGGGCCATGAAAATATACAAACTTGAGAGCTCGGATAAGAAACTTTTGGTCAATGTGCAACAAACCAAACCTTTCCAAAAGCTTAGGATAGCTAGTATACATGCTACCGCTCTTGATGGACAAGCCTACTCACTATTTTAGATTTCCTCCTTCCAACTCAATCATGGGGGAGATGGCGACCTATGCTAACCATTCTAGGCCCTCAGTTCTTTTTGAATTTTTGTTTTACACATTTTTTTTACATTTTTTTTCACACATTTTTTTACACATTTTTCCAACTTTTCTTTTTTTTGTTTAACACCATCGTTCATATTTTGACTATTTGTATGATTGCTTGATTTACTTTTATTCATCATCCAATAAGTGCTCATGATGGTGGATTGAATTATATCATATTGATTACTAATGTTTGGTTTTTACCTTTGAATTATGATGCTAATGAGTCCACATCATCCACTCATCCATACAACTCTATGGTCTCCTTTGGCTTGGAACTGTATAGTCCATCTTTTTCTAAGTAAACTTTTAATGAATTGGTGGTTGGGTACTTTTCAAGCCAAGGAAAGACTCAAATGATGAAAAGGGTGTGACTTCAAGGGAGTTCGATGCGTTTGTGTTGGCCATTCTCTTGGGTGCTTGGATGCTTTTTCTTGGGTTTTCCACCATTCTAATATTGTTCAAAAATTAGGAAACTAAGTGAATAAAACTAAGTCTTTGCATGGTATGGTTCTCACACACACACAAAAAAAAAAAAAGAAAGAAAGAAAGAAAGAAAGAGAAAAAGGTGAGAATTCAAAGCACACCCCTTAGACATAAAAAAGCAATATGGGCTACAAGCATTGGTTATGACACTGGAAAGACATGTTACCCATGCTTGAAGGTTCCCTCTAACTAAGGCCCTTTCTCACTTCCTGCTTCTCCATCTCACTCTCCTTGGAATGGTGGTGAATTTTTGTAGAAGCATTCTTGTTGCTTCAAGTGGATGAATTGGCTAAGTGTATTGATGTGAGGTCACTGGATGTGATTTGTTTGAGTTTAGATTTGGGATAAGTTCTACTCAATTACATTAACCATGAAATACACAAGGGGATTTACACAACCTTGTTCTTGGGATTCCATTCCATTCTTTCCTCTCCATCTTTCTTCTCATTTTCCACCTCATTGCTAGTTTTATCATTAGTCCATTCTGGGTTGGTGCATTATTTTTCTTTGGTGAATTATTATGTGTAAGCTTTTAACTCTTTCTTCCAAATGACATTCCTAGAGCCTATGGACTCTTTGGTTTGTGGGTTTGTCAAGGCATAAAAGGCATGAGCTTGCTTTGGGGAGGACCCACTAGCATTCCTTTTTGGTGCAATTGTTAAGTTCTTTTCCTTAAAAATTTCCTGCAATCAATCATCTCTTGTTTCATCACCATCCATGAAATGCATTTTATTGGCATTGCTGTTGTTATTTTTCCCATCTTTCTTGTTCCTCATATTTTTCCATCTTATTACTACTGGAGGTTCACTCTTAGTCATGGGGACCTTAGCACAAATTTTTCAATTTTCTCCATTTTACTATTCGCCTAACCGCTACACCTTGGGTAGTCACCTGTGATAAATCTTTGAACCAGTTTTTACCATAACCACAACTCAGCCAATGCACTTCATATCGAGGCAAGGTATCAATTGCATTGTCATTTATCTATCCTTATGCATTTGTAACTATGTTGTCTGTGTAGATGGTGATAATATAAATAATGGACTAGGTTTGGAGGAAGCACTTAGGATGGACCAAAATTGAAGCATTTATGAAAGGAGCAAGTCTGGTGGCATGGCTATGGAGAAACAATGGAAGGCACAATCTTAGCATTGGCAGGAACATGCTTCATTTTCTTTCTCTCTCTTTCTCTACAAGCTGCCAAATAAAGGCTTGGATGTCATTTATGTACAAGTGTTCACCACAATGTTGTAATATGCTTATTGATCTATCACTAGGCACGTTGTATCTATCATCCCATTCCACCATCAATTGTTAATTAGTCAATAATCCCATACCTTCCCAATATTTTGTAAGGAACTCAAGGATGAGTTTTCATTCAGTCATGGGGATATGATGAGAGTGGTTACTCTAGTGGTTTATTCTACTTATTAGAGTAGTTACTCTAGTGGTTTATTCTAATTATTAGAGCAATTACTCTAGTGGTTTATTCTAGTTATTAGAGTAGTTACTCTAGCGGTTTATTCTAATTATTAGAGTGGTTACTCTAATTATTAGAGTAGTTCCTCCCAAGCCTATAAATACAGTGCCCAAGTGCACAATTGAGAGATGTCTTTTAGTAGTTAAGTAGTGAAACTCTTGTAGTCTATTTGAAAGTTAGAGTATTTTCCAAGTGCCTGCAGTAGGAGGTCTAAGTGTGGATGGATCTTTATTTGAGCATTGTGTACTTGAGCATGCCTTGTGTACAGCAATAAAGACGAGCTCTTTGATTCATCCTTGCAGCACTTGAGATTTGTTTTCTTACACATTTATTTTATTTTCTTATGCATTTATTTTATTTTATGCACTTTACATTTATGTTATTAGCGTAGTAATTCATTTTGATCAATTAAAAAAATAGTTAAATTATGCTCAGTACGATCACTTCAAGCATGTGTGTAACACTTGGTAACACAGTAATGATTAGCGCTTGGTAATCCTAGTAGTGTTGTATTGGTTCAGGATGTGTATGACAAGTGAGAATGGATGTTGGTGTTAGGATTAGTTAGAACATATTGAATGAGTAGTTAAGATAAATTGGTCACTTAATTATCTCTCTTGTCCCTTATTAGCACATGACATAAAAGCATAAAAGATATAAAAATCATATGTCTCAAGCTTACTTAACCATACAATTGTAACATATAAGTAAGTTTGGGAAGACAATGATCAACCAACCCATCCTTGTTCCACAAAGACACATAGGCACTTAGTCCTTGGAATTCGACCGGATCTTGAGTGAAACACTTGTATTCATATGGTTGAGCGTAGGGGTACCTCGCCACTCACCAATTATCATTCAGCTACAATCCCTTTTGCTGATATGCAATTAGAGTGTAGTTAGATGCTAAATATTTTGAATTGATAATTCTTAGATAGTTAGCAAAATAACATTAAGCTACAATATTATTTATTAAGATATAATTAGTGAATAGTTAGCTAATTAGACCCTAAATATTTTGGTTGGTGCGTCTGTTACTTCCTTTCACTTCCATTTCTACTAGAAGGCATGCTTATAGAAGATTAAAAATGATATAGACAATCACATGATAGCTTTGAAAACTAAATAATATACTTTAATGTGCATTAAATAGATTATCATGTGTGAAAAAATCATTTTAATGTTTGTAGAAGATTCTTCAATATATGTCACCCAAGTAAACTTATGTAATTCATACATGTAATGGTATTATTGAATATATGCTATCTTAAATAAGTATAACATAGACTATCAAGTAGGCAATTAGTACACATAGGGGGTCAAGCATCATTACATTATAATACAAAATGACATAGGCTATTAGGTAGTTAATGATTATAAAAAATAAATAGTATCTAGTAAGCATTCAAAATAAAGGATAACTATGATAGAGATTTATAAATTAGTGCAAAAGGATGACAATAAATAATAAGATGTGGAATGTATACATCATAAGATAAATTGAGCTTTATTAAGTATCATACCTCAATAATTTCTTCAACAATATGCCAAATCTTTTTATGCTTATTAAGAACAATATCATAAATAGCAATTTTGTTAGATGAAAGACATAGTTTTCATAAGTAGGAGATGTCTATCTAAAAAAATTTCAAACATAATATCATATAATGCAATATAAAAAAGATAATAAAAACTAAATACACTATTTAACTAAAATCTAACATCCACTTTGAGCAAATGAATAATGTTTTAAGACCAACATTGCTTTCAAGCATGCTTTGCAATGTAATGAAACTACATGCAAATCTTTTTTACGTTGATTGTTTTAATTCTTTTCCTTTGTTGCCTCATGGAAATAAAGTATGCACCAAAATATGTGCATTTATGAACTTTTTCACTTTATTATATTTTTTTGGTAATTTCTTTTATTTATAAAAATAAAAAAAATAATACAATATTAGCAAATAATTTCATATTAATATATACTATAATTTAATAAGTAAATAAAAATATAATATTTAAATTCAAATTAATATATTTATCCATGGTTGCTTTTTGATATCTTTATACAAAAGATCCATGAAGTGAGTAGTACATGGAATTTATAAAATAAGATAAAAATCTTGTTCAAGTTTTCTCTAGCTTTGATATACGTTAAAGCATTAGCAATTATCACCTCTACAATGTTTTCTTTTCCAACTTCTTAAATGACTTCTGAAAGTAAATCATACATTAGCTTAAAATTTTTTATGTGTCTAGTAACATTTACAATTATAAAGAGAATACTAGTCTTGTTGTATCCAATTAAGAAATTCACATAAGCTCTTTTCTTTGCATCACTTCAATAATCAACCATAAATGAATATCCCAAACTATGATATTTCTACTTTTTTATTTTGGTAACAATAATGTTCTTGATATCCTCTAAAAAAATAGCAATTATGTTAAAATGTAGAAGTGATTTCATATTTTAAATTTCTTATTATAAATATGTATAATGCAATTTAAATAAGAAAGAAAATATAACTTATTTTTTTCTATCAAACAAGGAAGCTTGAAATTAATCATATGATGAAGCTTAGTATCCCTTTCTAGCTACTGTTATTGAAGTAACCATTTTTTGATATGTATAGTATCTTGTTGCATTGAGTGAAATATTATTAAGATATAAAAAATTTTCCATTGCGTATTCTATAATAGTATGTAAATATTGAGTATAATAGCCCATGGTTTTAATGGTTGGTTGTGATCTAGCACTTATAATTAAAATATAGAAAAAAAGTACCCTCATAATTTGATTAATTAATTAAGAAAAACATTTAGTGAGAAGGATATCATTTTAAATAATTTAAAATTAGCTACATACTTATCTTACCAATAGCTTTGAAGAAAGAAGAAATGTCTAAAATGCTAAAACTATCACAAATTTGAAGATGATGGCCTATTGATGTTTTTGGTCAAAATTAAAAATTATTTACCTATACTAAATTTGAATCCTCTTCATGTAAGTATGCTTGAGATTATGGGCTATTCCTAGAGTTTGTCATAAAAATGCTATATTTTCTTTTTAAAATTTTTTTTCTTTCATAAAATTTGTAATAGACACAATAATAACAATTATAACTTTATTTCGCATCCTCTAACATGGAACAACATCTCTTTGGTTAATAATTGTCAAATAATACTAAATCTATTAATTCTACTATTATTTATATTACCACAAAATATATAATAGTAAATTTATCCTTTGGATTTAATGATTTAGAATGATATATCACATGTTTTCATGTTGCATCTTTCTTGTTTATCAAAAATTCATTTAATAATTTTTCTTACTTATTTGTCATTAGTAGTAATCCATTTGGCACCAAAAAATTCATAGAAATAAGACCTAAAGCCTTTGAAGAATTTTTATTAATAGAAAGTCTTACATTGCTATTTGTAGATTTTTTCTTGTTGCCTTTGGCCTTGGAGGCATTACTACTCACTTTCATAAATAAAGTCTCAATGTTTTAAGTTTGTATAATATGCTAAATAAAAAAAATACTAAATTAGTATGGTATTAGTAAAACAATAGGATAATAGTATAATGAATTACAATTATAAAAAAAGGTCATGCAAAAAATTTAAATTTTAGGTAAATAAATAAATAAGCACATACTAAAAGATTTCTTAAGAATGTGAAAAACAATAATAAGAAACGTTGTTTTTTTACTCTTTTAAAAGAATTATCTTGGCTATGATATAAAGAAAGATCTTTGAATTTGCCTCCTAAGTTGTTAAGATGTGTTGTTGAGTTGTTGAAGGAATATTATGACATAACGAAGAGTAACAGAAAACTAAGATGTGTTAGTTCTATGGGAACATGTTGTTACATCCCTTCTAGACACATTAGGTATTGTTGTATAATTATGATTTATACATTACATGTGTTGTCTCGGTGGATTATTGGGGATGAATTAACTTATTATAATTACGTTTTATATGTAATGATTATGATGTCTTTACATGCTTAACTAATGTGATTATGTACACTACTTGATGAGCGGTAAGGTACCCCTACACTTAACTATACAAATCACAAGCATTCACACATGATCTGGTCAAATTCTATGGATGGGACTAGTTGTGGTATCTAGATCATTATGCTCTAATCATAGTTCACTATCTTCCCACTTGGACTAGTGGTAGCTTTGTCACATATGGTTTAGTCCAAAGTGAGGCATATGATGTTGTCTAATTCTATGCTACTCCTAATGATGAAAAAGAGATGAATTAATTAAGCTACTAAACAATGGAGAGTAAAATCTAAACTAGCCTATGTGTGATGAGTATTCACTCTTAATCGTTCGTACATGCCTTAGACTTTGTGAAACTAGTTTTGGAACTTCCAAGCAGATGTCACTAGGTGTGCCAAATGATACACTACTAGATTACCAGGTACTTACACTTAAGCACTCATGACTAAGACATATGCATTCTGCTCAATGACAAGAATAGTAAATAGAAATAAATAGAAAAAATTAACTAAAGAAAATAGTAAATAATTAATAGTTAAAAGAAATAATAATCTAAGTGGATGCTATAATGATGGGAGTAATCTTGATCTTTATTTCTAGTCATGTAATGTGTCCAAGTACATCACACTTGAACAAAGGTATTGTAAAATTACAAAAATCACACTGTGAGCATGCACTAGGAATAACAAAACTCTAAGAAACACTATCAAAAATTGAAAACTAAAACTATCTTCTCTACTATTATTGTATTGTCTCAATGATGCATCCAAGTGTTGTATTTATAGGCTAGTATAAAGGAGATGATATCAGATATTTAACATCACTTCTTGGCTCTGATATCAGGAATTAGATATTGGGTATCTGATATCAGGGCTGACAAATTCATAGCTCATCATACCCCCATGACTGAATAAAACCTCGTCCTTGAGTTAAACAAGATGAGGAACAAGTTCTTTATAAACTTTTGGGAAGGTATGAGATTATTGACCAGCTTAAATAACAAACAAAACAATTTACTCTTACATGTCACAATGGTGTAATACAAAAATGGGACACAATGTTATAAGACAAAAATTGACAAGCTTATGTGGTGCTTGGAGGTGGTGGCTCCTCCATTGTTTACTTTTCCTTTGTCGCCAAGCTTGTGAAATTTGTAGTGATCAAGAAATGGTTGCAAATTTTCTTCTTCCATCCATGGATCATGTACCATCTAAGCTGCTAAGATGATGTGTGTTGGTGTTGGTATGTCCCAAGGAAATGATAGCTACAAAAACATTTGATTGGCCTTCACGTACCAGGTTGTAAACTACCATCATTCTTCCTCAAAGGCTCTAGCTTTTTCTTTCAATTCATGATAATTTGTCAATCTCATAGCTAGGTCTAAGGTAACATCTCTCTATCTGTGGTAGTGAGCTTTAACCACTTGTAATTCCAAGTTTGCTATATGGAGCTTTTGCAAAGCATCTTTTCTATCTACAAACTCTTTCTCATATATTTCATAAGTTGTTGCTACCTATTTCTCTAGCTCACTATGAAGTCAACCCATTATTAACATGGCAAGGTTGGAATATATGAGGTTAGCTAATGCCATGTATTCTTTCAAATCTTCAATTTGTAGGTCTTTATTCTTTACTTCCACCTAGTGGACCAAGGCATAGCTATCCAGAATTGGCTGCCACTCAAGATTTTGTGCTGACAAGGATCTAATATGAGCTTTAACCATCTATATCTCTTTTTCATTTATTTGTTTATACATTCCTACTTGGCTGTGGAAGTGTTCCTTCAACTTTTCATGCTTCTTGGACTCATTCTACTATGCATTGATTTCTATTACTAATTTTTATTGAATAACACAGACATCCTCCAGTGAGAGGATTCTATTTTCTCTAGTTAGTCTATTGATGTCCTAGTTAACCCTCACTAGTTATTCTCTTAACTAGTGGACATTCTCCTCAAGAATGTTTTTTTTTTGCTTTTCAATTATAATTAACCTTGAATTATTAGCCACGAGCTACTTGTTTTCCTCTTGCATGGTAGTCATTGCTTTTTTATATGCATAAGATTGTGCATCAGTAGTTGAGGCATTCTAGATCACTTTCTCCTTTTCTTATTTTGCAGCTACACTCTCCTCAGTTAGCTTGAATAGCAACTCTATCTTGAATTATTCTAGCTAGTTAGGTGCAACAAATCAAGCAAGTTCTCATCGTTTAGCTCTCAGGGTAGCCAGCTCTTGTTGTAACATTTTCACTTCTACTTTTTCATACTCTACCTTAACTTCACTCATGACTAGCTTTCCTTTAGTGACAATGAGGTTTTGACTATGCTACAATTACATCACTAAGGATGTTAAACAAAGTGGTCTTTAGTTGCCTTTTTTGTAGTAGTCAATCCAATACATCCTCATGTATTGCAAGAGTTATCAAAGTCTTGACTAGCATTTGTGCATCTCTAGCCCTAGTTAGATCCACTAGGGGCATAATAGGCACATTGAATGATTCTTTAATATGATCTAGTATTACCTCTACTATGCCTATTGAAATTCCATCAAATTTGGGCCACCAGGTCTTGACTGTGAATTTATTTAACTGTCAACACAAGGCAAAAATTTTCTAAGTGTTGAGACTACATTCTACACTACTGGGACTACACTCCATAGTGTACTTAGCATAGTTGACATAAGTAGTTTAGAATTGCAAGACTTTTCCAAGTGTTAATAATAGCTACAAAATTTTCTAAGTGTTGGACTACACTCTTACTATCAAGACTACACTCCAAAGTGTAGTCAACATAGAAATGACTAGTTTTGCAAATTTGCCCAAGTGTCAAGCTAGAAGTCATTAGGCTGGATGGAAATGGAAGAAATAGTTTGGAAAATTTTCTAACTTTTGAGACTATGCTCCCTACTATGCTCTAGAGTATTGTCAGTGTATTCTGCATGAGGACATCAATTTTTGCAAGTTTTTTCTAAGTGTCAAGGTTATGCTCTTATTGCTGGGACTATGCTTTAGAGTGTAATTAGTGTAGTCGGCACTAGAACACATTTTTGCAAAATTTTTCTAATTGTTGGGAGTACGCTCTAGAGCTTAGTTAGTGTAGTCATGCAAAATTGCCTCTAGTAGCCTTCAAAGCACAACACCGATCTTCATCTTAGCTCCAACACACCTTTGACAAGCTAGATCAGTAATTTACACTTCTTTTCCATCTCCCATTTCCCCCCCAAATTGTACCTACACTATATATCAATTGAGAGAGTGGAAAACATATTCCTGGAGCATAGTCTCCAAAATTGCACTACATTTTGGTATATTTAGCATTTGCATAGGTAGTTTGGGTAGCATACTCACAATTTGGTAGTCTTGCAGGGTCCATTAGAGCACACTAGCAGAACACCATTTGCTTCAGTGGGAGTGTAGTTGGGTGTAGTGTAGCCCCAAATACCCCTTTTCCATGTGGCACTTGATTTGTAGTTCACAGTAGCCCTAACCCTATAAATACCCCAGTGTTTCACATTTTAAGGGTTGCAATTCTTGCATTCAGTTAGCAAATTGGTATTTTGAGCACTCTTGCATTTGAGTGCACTTGGCATTTGAGCAGACTCTGAGCTAGCACTTGGCACTATTGCATACCATCTAGGATACCGTAGACCACTAGAGCTGATAGGACACCATGGTAGCCAACTTGGTAGGCACAAACTTCATGGAAAATGTTAGTCTTTGTAGCCCAGACACCTTGAGACTATGACTATGATACCTACTATGCCTATTTGTACATCGTGTACTTCCACATCTTTTCTTGTACTTAACAATGATTTCCCCCATTTGGGGTGATTTTGCTTTCTCTCTCTCTCACTTCTTGCATATTTTTTAGCATTTTCTCTTGCATTCTAGTATTTATTTTCATTTTTTGCTATCTTCTACACATATTCATATGTTTGCACCTTTGTTTCACATTGGAAACCTCAACTACACACACCCTATGACATTGTGAATGTTACAAACACCATGCAAACCCTTAGCATTTATTTTGGCATATCACTCTGTAAGTCCTAGTTCGATCAAAAATACCATTTTGGGCACCCTGTCTCCATTTCCATCAAGCCCTCACATGGACGCAAGGTCAAACTATGCACACTATGAATATCTTGGTGTACCATTCTAGCCTCTA
Organism: Gnetum montanum; assembly: GCA_015680685.1. Taxonomy (NCBI): domain Eukaryota; kingdom Viridiplantae; phylum Streptophyta; class Gnetopsida; order Gnetales; family Gnetaceae; genus Gnetum; species Gnetum montanum. The sequence continues at coordinate 636,619 of MNCI01005567.1, read as the reverse complement.
ACATTTTTGGTCACTATACTTTTTTTGGTGTTAGAAGGAGGTCCAATGCCATTTCCTTCTATAGTCTCCCTTAGTTGTTGCCTCACATGCTCTCTCCACCACCGTTGCTAGCTTCAGGCTAACATAGAACTCACACCCCTTTGGACCTGCCATAGTAGTAGCTAGATCTTAGGCTAGTGTAGGAGTTGTCTACAAGCTATTGGTGTAGACTGGACCCTAGTCTTGATTCCCCTAGAACCCTACTTAACAACACTAGAGTGTATATCCAACACTTAGTCAAATTTTGGGTGCTCAAGAGAGCATAGCTCACTCTCAATGTATAGAGCATAGTTGGCTCTAGTGTAGTGAGGGTAGTTCTAGAGTTAGCCATTTTTTTAGTAATTTAGACTTAGTCATTTTTTGGTATGTTTTTTCCATTTTTCTTATAGTTTTAGACTTAGCCATTTTTTCTACATTTTCACACTTAGTCATTTTTCCAATTAGCAGAGTTTGCCTTTTTTTCTACCTTTCCTAAATAGAAACTTTTGCATTTTTCCTTTTACATCATGAAGACTAAGCAACCTTCAACCTTCACTTCAAGTGCCATTGTTGTTTGATCCATTCAACATGAAATCTAGATTGACCATCTTGTTAGTCCTATCATAGTATACTAGAGGCAATCCTTTAGGTTGCACAACCTACCTTCATAGTACATGGTGCTAAATGATGAGTAGTACAACTTCGTCTGCATAAAGCTCTAGGCATGTCTATATGTAGACTACTAAGAAATGGAGGCCAAATGAAGTTTCAAGGTCATACATCAAAATAGAAAAGAATGCTATCCCTCCATTTCAAGCTTCATTCTGCTCACAAAGCCCTACCAGTGGATGCTTGATAACCTTTTCTGAAACCTCAAGTGCAAGGTAGGGATGGACTACAATGAGTCCTTGCAAGAAGAGCAAGATGAGTTTGAGGCTCATTCAAAGCATGAGGACTCATTTCACACCTCTTTCTAGTGGCTGACCTCCACTTTTGTTCCTTCATATTCTCATCCACTTGTCTTCCTAAAGATATGCATAAACCCAGTGTAGCCTCCTAGGTCTACACCTATGATGGTGACCCACCACACATAGCACACACACTAGGAATAGGCACATTCTGTTAGCCTACCCTTTGTCATACTTTTGCAACTTGCTCAAACGTCCTCATTGGTAACCATAATGCCTACACAATCCTACATGCACACCATGCACATTCCTTCATTGCAAGAAACTTAGATGTTGTACATCCCATCTATCATCTTAGCTCCCTTCATAATAGCCCAATCCACAAACACATGGTTGGGCCTAGATGCTATGTCCATGGCACAACCCACACAACAAGCATTGCACATGGCCTCACAACCTAGAGCTAGGTCATGGGCTATCCAAATGACATAATGGGTAGCATAACCAATGTAGCTTGCTGCAACCTCCCTGAGCTTGGATCAAGCATTCAACTCATTCAAACTCTAACAGAGGAGGTCAAATGGCTCAAGGTCACCTCATCATAAATAGTACACGTGATGGATTTCTACCATGATGATTTGGTCAATCTTGTAGTTCGACCACTAGCACTACCTACTAGGGTCTCACTACCCTAGTTCATAAAATACAATAGTGAAGGGGATCCCAATGCTCACCTGGTGATCTTTTGGTTTCAATGCCTTCTACTACAAGCATGGCCACATGCTATCATCCATGTGCTTGCCATTTCCCTAACCAACAAGATGTTGGATAAGTACTGTGTGCTCCCTAAGGCCTCCATTTCTTCTTTGGAGGAATTGTTTAGCCAATTCATTAAGCACTTCAAGTATAACTTGAAGCCTGAGGTGACCCTAGACTAGTTAATGTAAATTAAGTAGGACCACTTAAAGCCCATATGAAAATTCATTCAATGCTGGAGGTCATTACTCAACAAAATACATGGTTTTATCATAGAAACACACTTGCTAGCTATTTTTAAAGGGGTAGTAAAAAAATTCATTGTCAAAACTGTATTACTTTTCCTTGCAATCTTTGAGCCAAGCATTTAGTCAAACCAAGAGCATTTGAGATGCAATGGAGGCTAAGGACTTGGCCTACATGGCCTATAAAAACTTGCATGCTAAGAAGGACAAGGAAAAGGAAAAATAGGCAACCACAAGTACAACAACAATGGCCAACGAGGTTAAGTCAAAAAATGCCAAACTAATAGCCAAGCCATCCAAGGCACCAGCCAACAACCACAAGGCTTCTAACTCTAGCATTATGATAAGCAACTAGCGCACATCATCGATGGACATGACATTAGTTGCCCCAAGGCCAAACTTTGAGCCCAAGGATTTCTTAATGTATACGACATTTCCCATCAAGCTTTCAGAACTCTTGGACTAATTGCTTCACACTAGATGCATCTAGTATAAGCAGATGTCTAAGGATGCTCATAAGTAACATGATCGATACTGCAAGCTCCTCAAGAATCCTTCAACCGCACTATCAAACAAGCCTATAGTCCCTAAACATATTAGGCTGAATTAGTTTTATCATTATCACCAATTTCTTGGTCATGATATAGACTTTTGCATGGCTTTGTAGGATGATATACAATGCATGATTAATAGGGACAAGTTGGTCCTTGATGCAACCAATGTATTCACCCACAAAATCAATCAATGAGGGTCTATAAGGACCCTCTCAATGTGAGCGGTGCAAGGCACACCATCAATGCTATCAGTGTTGATGACAACTTAGAGTTGATGTAGGAGCCATTTATGGTTCCTATGCCCTTTAGTAGTGTTGGGGCCCCCTCGATGTTAGCTAGTATGAGGGCCCCTTTTGTTGTTAGTGCACCACCTTGGGCACCCATAATAGCCTTCCTAGTCAGGGTCCCATAGCACATTGCAGTAGCAATATCCTAATCACCCTTTGTCATAAGGATGCCGCAATGTGCAGACTCCCCACCTATCAAGAGTCCAGTGGTGGAAAATGCATTAGTTCCTACTCACCCAAGGCCCCATACTACAAGTGATAGTAATAGGCAATTGAGATGGTAATCCAAGAGGCCCAATGAGTACCTCATGATAAAATGGTTTGGTTCTACCAGGAGCAAAGAGCACTAGGCTCACCAAAGCCCATTTCCTTGTCTTTTGTTCCCATGGCCAAGTCAACCAAGAGGGCCATTCTAGGCAATGAACAACTGAGTATTGAGGCTTAAAAACAAGAAAGTCAAGTAAAGCCCAAATCTCCTCCATAAGAGATTCATCTCTTGGGCCACATGGAGGAGATGAAGGTCAATAATGTAGTAGATAGTGGCAAGGACACCCTTGATGCATTGGCTCATGTCAAACACACTTCAAAATATATAAACACAATACTAAGCCTATACGACTTGATCATGACCTCCTCTACCCACCATCAAGGGTTGGTCCACATGTTGACCTTCATTCCTATTATGGAGGACATCCCAATTGATGAATAGTCCATCCACACTATGATGCTTCCCGTTGCACAACAAGAATTAAGTTCAATGCCCCTGGCGTTCTGCAATAAGGTGATCAAGGTTGATCTTGGGAAGGGTTATGTCATTACTACACCAATGTTTATCACAATCTATGTGGGGTAATGTAGAATCTTTAGGGTGCATGTCATTGATGGGGAAGTAACTAATGTCATCCCATACATAGTCATTGACAAGCTCGATCTTGTTGACTAGATTAAACCCACAAAGACAACATGCCTAAAATATTTCAATGGGTCATGCATTATTGAAAGGGGAACTATCATGATAGCCTTCATGGTAGGGGAGTAATTCCCCACCATTGCTAAATTCATTGTGATCGAGGAAATGCCCAAATTCAACTTGATCTTAAGTAGGCCTTGGCTAGCCTAGCTACAAGCCATCTGCTCTCCAATCCACCAAGAAATCCACCTTTCATATGAAGGTGGTGAGGTTATCATCTATGGTGACAATGTAGCCCCTTTGTCCATTAGAAACATTGATACAGAACAAGGGTTAGAGGTGGAGTTCCCTAATGACGTGTCTCTTGTGAAGGATAAGGGTGAAACATGTGAGGCAAACTAACCTGATGAACCAAAGGGAGTCCACGACCTCCTGGAAGATGATTTGTGGGCAGAATTTCCCTTCTACATAGCTAATGAAAGTCAAGGCAAGTATTGCATAGTACCATCTAGGTCCTATGCATCCATTAACCCACATCAGGTTAGGAAGCAACTACATAACTAAGGCATTCCCTTAGTCCAATGTGCACTAGGTGCATGCCTACTCCTCACTTCTACATACCTCGCTTACTTGCATTTTGTTTGCTTTACAATTTAGCTTGGTTGTTTGCATTTTGAATTATTTTCTTTGTTACACATTCACTTCTTTTGTTTGTGGATAATTTACTTTTCAACAATTATTAGCTTACGCATAAGAAAACATTAAAATACATAAAAATCATAAAATTTAAAAATTCCAAAAATACATGGCCCACAACAACCTAAAATTGGCAATCTCCCTTGCATTGCATGATCCAAAAAGGCCTTAAACTAGTGTGTGACCTACCATGACCCTAAATTGGCATCTCATGGCCTAGAATTGGCAACATTTTTCCTTCCAACGCATGGCCTGAAATGACCTTAAACTACCACTAGGGCTTGAGATGGCCTAAAACTACCAACACACATGGCCCAAAATAGCCTAAAACTAGTAATCATGCTGCTCAAAATGGCCTTAAAATAGCATTGGGCTCGTAAGGGCCTAGTGACATTATCATCACATAATCATAACCATCGCATAATCATAACTTAGCACATTAATCTATTGTAACATTATCATAGTGAACACATAGCAAATAATTGCAAAATTTCTACACTCCATATAGTAAAATATTTATTACATCTCATAGAAATAATAGTACATAGCATGACCATTAGTGCCATGTGGAAAAAATACACAAGAATGTCCAAAAATAGGGCTACATCAAGATATGCTCAACCAATGGTACTAGGTGGGGGTGGAGGTCCTTCTTCATCCACTATGTTGTTGGGGTCTGTAGCATCACTTAGTGCTTGTTAATAATACAACACTAATAAAATAGAAAACCTTTAAGTAAATGTACAATATGCAAGCTAACACAAAACATGAAAAGCATAAAAGCAACACAAAAAACTAACCTGAGAGGATCATACATTGATCATGTCTGGAGGCAAGCTATTAAGGCCCTCCTCTAAGTGTTAGAGGATCTTGACCTTAGACAGTTGTGTCTAGTCCTCTTGGCTAAAGTCAACTCCTATGAGGCTCTTGCCTTTGTCCATGCTGGTCCATGTAGGTGGCTCCATAGAAAGTGTGGCAAATGAAGCCTTTCCAAAGGATGTAACAATTTACCTCTTTGGAGAACCACTAACCACTATATGACAAGAAAACATCTTGAAGGCCCATCTCCCACTAGTTACCTTAAGAAACATCTTATTGCGGCAATGTTTGATGGACTCTTCCTTGAGCTACCAAAGATATGCATCTCACTCATGCTTATAGTGGTGTTTGTGGTTCTTTTATGTTTGCCCCCACTTGCATACTGTGGCACTAAAGTTCTTCTAGTATTGATTCTTCTAGGCAAGCAAATCCATTTGTAATCACTACTTAATGATTTTTTGGGTGGCTTCATTCTTGCCCTAGATAGCTAACCAGTACCTACCATAATCAATCTCTATGGTTAGTCAAGTACTATCTCCTCATGATCGCGTCACCAAGAAGTCATATCAGGACTAAAGATCCTTGATCTTTGTATCTTGGCTTATCACTATCTCTTGGAGTTTGTGCACACATTTCCACAGGTGCTCATTTGAGAACTTTCAAATCCATAATGCTTTTGCATAGGAAAGTGTACACTTGTTGACTATCACATACACGTGATGAGGCACTTGCTCTACTTTAAGAGAAAACTTGGGAATGACATCTACTTTAGCCACCTTTCTTGGATCCTAGAAAAGCTTAGAACCTATTGACATATAATAAGAAAATCAACCTTAGCCATAGACTAAGTATAAAATTAGTAAAGAAACATAAGAAAAGTAATATTATATGCATATTGAGCTTGGGATCTACTTTCTGTAGGTGGTCAACCATGTTTTCTATGATGCTTTTCATGAAGGCAAACTTGTTGGGTGTTTCTACCCATAGCTTCATGTAGTAGGTAGACGTGGATGGTGGACTGCTAGTAGGCTCATCTAGGGTTATAACACAATAATGCAATAAGAAACAACTAAAAAACCAAAGATGCAAAAGAAAAAGAGCAACAACAAAGGGCAATCTAAGGCATTTACCTAGCAAGCCCATAGGTGTGAAAGTAGGTGGATCTCCCAGCTGCACACCATCAAAGAGGCTAGAAAAATCACCTGCATCAAAGTGAAATATCCCCTCTACCTCCAACTACTGGAGGGTCTTGGTGGCCTCATGTAGCTCCTCCCTATGTGCTCCCCACTCCTCAGCTTGAGGAGGGGCCACCTTTGCTACTATTGCCATCATTGTTTTGGTAGCCCTTTCTTCTAATTTAGAAACATAACATTTTAGCATTAGCATAACATAGTAAAAAACATAAAAATATAAACATAAAGAATACAAAATAAAGACATCTAGAAATATACAAATACTAACTTATGACATTTGTGCATAAGCTAGGGATCTTAAGGTAGATCTTTTTGATGCTTACCCATCCAACCTTAGTAGAAAACTCCTCTATAAGGTGTAGCCTCTTGATCTTTGCCTTGGATGGCCCCACCATTTCTATAATATAGTTAGTAGCCTTGTTAATATCCCTAATAACAACTAGGGAACACTTACCCATGCTGTCACGTGAATAATGTGATCACCCTAAGAAACCTTTAGTCATCATTGAGTACAAATCATCAATCCCTCTAGGGAGGTCTTGTGTGCAAGTGGTTGTGAACATGTGCTTAAGCCAAGGCTTTAATAGCTACTCACTATCTGGCACAACTTGTCATCTACTATCTTGAACCACTAGGAGCTCTACAAACATTCGTAGATACCCTACAAAGAATGTAAAGTGTATGTGGGACCTCACTTGGAGGTTGAAGCATAGCCTGGTGATGTAGAAGGCCTAGTTGAACCTAGTTTCCTCCTGTAGTACCTCCTTCATCACCTGCACCTACTCCACTCTAAGTATTTTTTCTTAGGAGAGCAACTTTGAGAAGACATAGGTGCAAAAGAGAGAGTAGAGCTTCTAGACCTTAGGTATATGCATGTCTTTAATTGGATTGCCCTTGTGAGATTGAGTGACCTCAAACTAGCTCTTAATCTCTCCTATGTGGTCCACCTTCCTATTGGCCTTATCAATGACCAATAGGTCATTAGTGAGAAGGCCAAATTGGTTGACGAAGAAGGCCTCATTAAGTTCTTGAACTATCCTCACACTACACATGCAAGTGACGAAGTGGTATACATTACTGTTAAAGGAGTCTATGATGGTGACCATTTTGGCCATTAGAATGCTTAGGCTAAGGGCCAAGAAAATGTCTATTAACCTAGCATGTGTGAGCCAATTTGTTAGTGCCTCTAAGGCCTGGTGGAAAAACCAATGCTGCACCCCCTCTACATCACCATATTTCATGATGAGGGTGGCCTTAGTGTAGCCTATGGAAACCACCTTCACCTCTCCTGAAGCAACTACAACTGCAACAAAGGAAAAAATAGAAATAATATCATGCAAAGGCAAATCAACAAGCATATGTGAGCAAGAATAAGATCCAAAATGATAAATGCTTACATGGAACAAAGGGTATGCAAGATGGAGGTGGTGGTGCAAACAACTCCTTGAGGTTGACCTCATCACTAGCCTACTCCTCATCAAGCCAATCATGGGTTTTGCATTGCTCAAATGCCCTTGGATACTAGGTAGGATAATCCATTAGATTAGTTTCCAACTACTCAAGGACAACCTCCTGAATGTTCAAACTAAAGAAGAACACCTCTAGGGTGGTATGAGTTAAGGCAAGAGTTTCTTCCTCATTGTGGAGACCTTACTCATCAACTCTAAATCTAGCATTAGATATGAGCAGTTGGCAAACTTAGCATGAGCTAGTAGCAAAAAAACATAATGCAAAAACCATAAGAGCACTTACCCTCCAACACAGTATACCATTCTTGGTGGGTTTTAGAAAAAAGTGTGCATGCATTGAGCAACAAAGAGTGTGGTTCTCTTATTGTAGTAAGAGAAGTCTGGCATCTGCCAAATCTTGGATAAGGGATGAGCACCCCTGGGGCCTTAGCTCGAACCACTTGCTTTGTCATCACTAATAGTGGGCTCATTAAACATGAAACTCAATATGTTTTAGTTAGCCCCAAGCAACAACGTCTCAGTGATGATGCCCTCAAACTCTACTACTAAGTGTGACCACATAATCATACTGAAGTGTTGTAGCAGGAATGCCAAGAACTTGCATACCTCTAGCTAGAACCACACTACTTGATAACCCACCTACATATCTAGCATAGACATTTTGGACACATGCTTGCTCATGTAGCAGAGAATGCCAACAAGCTTTATAATGACCAAGATGGGTTTTAGCAACACTCTACAACCTCAAAAAAGTAACAAATGAAGTGTTAGTATACACTAGATGCAAAAATTGACAAAAATACATTAAGTTGAATTTGGCAATATTAGCATAAAATTGCATAGGATTAGCAAAAATATCTTAGGGCCTTTTGGGGCCTTGTAGGTATAGGATGTTAACACATACATTTGATGCACCTAGTACTCACTGGGGTATAACACATTTTGCATAGCATTAGCATTTTTTTTCATATGTTTGCACATTTATTATTATAGTTTGCATGTTTTGGCAATTTCGCATTAGCATTGTACATTACACAAGTTTAGCACTTTGCACAAATTTTGCAAAATTTTAATAACCCCAAGTAACATAGTCTTGTCGAGTCACAAAAAATTCTAACTTTGAGTTACCTTTGAGATCATAGTCTAGAAAGACAACAAATTTTTCTAACTCTGGCCATGCTTTGGAACACTGCAGAGCATAGTCCTAGATTGCAGCAAAAAATTCTAACTACCGACTATGCTATCCAAGGAGTGTAGTCCAAAAAAAATTAATTGTTGGATAGGCCATTTTGATAGACACTTGCCATCAACTGTGCCTTTGAGATGGGAGCATAGTCTTGGCTATGGCCAATGAATCAAGGTTTGGCCACTACCCCAATGCTCTCTTCCCCACCACATAGTGCATTGCTATAGTGCTGTGCATTGCCTACTGTCCTTTTTCCCACCATGGCTATGGTCCCTATGGTTGCATTGATGAACATTGACCACAACCATGACTCTTGCATTGTGTTTGGTCATGGCCCAAAATTGAGCAACAATTTTGCAAAAAAAAAAGAAAAAAAAAAGAAAAAAAAAGAAAAAAAAATAGAAAATAGAGAATCTAGAAATGCACACTTAGCACCAAGTCTCCCTTGTAGTTCTTGTAATCACATAGTTGTGCCCTAGGACATGACACTCCCATAGATCTCATGACCCCCAACATGACTAGACCTCACCTACATTTTTTTGCCATTTCAAAAAATAATGTAACAGAATAACACCTTTGCAGGGCAAACACATACTGAAACACCATCAATTTTGGGTTTAGCACTTCAACTGTAAATTTATCTAAGTGTTAAAACTTGGCAAATTTTTCTAAGTGTTGGTGCTACGCTCCCTAGCATAGCATGAAGCATGTCCTATTTTGCTAGATTTTCTAAGTGTCAATAGTAGTTGCATGAAAATTTTTCTAAGTGTTTTGCTACACTCTCACTCTACCTACTATGCTCGGGAGCATAGCTAGCATAATGCATACTTCCATGGTCAGTTTGCCCAAGTGCGAAGCCAGAAGTTGTTAGAACTGCTTGGGATGGACGAAATAGTTTAGCAAATTTTCAATCTTTTGGGTTGCTATGCTCCCTAGTGTAGCCAACTTAGCACACTTTTCAATGATCAATTTTACCTAAGTGTTAGGCAAGAAGCTGTTAAGCTAGCTTAGCATGGTATAGACATTTGGAAAATTTTCTAACTCTTGAGGCTACCTCTCCTACTACAGCCTAGAGTGTAGCAAGCATAGCATGAAGAAAAACTTCAAATTTTGTCAAATTTTTCTAAGTATCCTTGCTACACTCTACTATGATCTAGAGTGTAGCTAGTTTAACCAATGTTGGACATCATAATTTTGCAAAATTTGACCAAATGTTGTATTAAACTCTAAAGCATAGCTAGCATGACATTAAAGAAAAGCCTTTATAGCCTTCAAAAGCCTCAAAAACTCAGCATTAGCCTTCATCTTAGCTTCAACATCCTTTCAACAAGCAAGAACAACAATTTGTATCTCTTTTGCACCCCCATTGGTTCCCAAAAATTGTATCTATGCTTGAACCTACTTGAAAGAGGGGAAGATGTAGTGTTGGAGCATAGCCTCCAAGTTGCAATGGTTTGCATTATTTGGAGGTATATTGTGCTCTTTCAAACTTTGGCACATGCAGTCTTGGTAGTGTAGTCATAGTTCAACAGTCTCTGGGGACTTGTTGTAATACTGTAGAATGTGACACTTTGTTACTCCCATGGAAGCGTAGTAAAGGTCAGCCTAGCCCCATCTACCCTCATGCCACATGGTGCTTGATCCACATCTTGTGCCACATGACACCTAATTTTCATTTAATGCTAACCCTAGCCCTATAAATACCCCTATGTTTAGAATTCTAGGGGTTGGAAAATCAAAAGAGAATTAAGAATTTTGGCATTCTAAGCATCTTTGGCACTCTTGCACTAGAGCACTTGAGTACATCTAGCACTTTGGTGCATTCCAAGATCCCATCAAACAACTGGTCCACATTGTTCAACAGGCAGTCCACCATTGCACCTGTAGAATGTAGCAATAGCCAACCTAGTAGGTTTAGTCCCCCATGGTAGCCATTAGTTCTGTAGCCTAGATGTCCAAATTATGACTATATTGCTATGCTATCACTGTGCCTACCTATACATTGTGTACCACTCTCACCTCTTTTCCTACAATAGCTACGCTCCCCCATTTGGGGTGGTGCACTTTCACTCTTAAGTTCCATTGCATTTTCAAGCATTTTTCTTTAGTATTTAGCATAGCACTTGCATTTTCTCATTATTTCATACGTATTTGCATGTTTACATTGTTGTTCTTAGGCTAGGACAACCCACTACACTTTGGCTTAGTTGGTCCTAGTTCCTGCACGTAACACTGTGCAAACCTCTCTCGCACATGTTCATATTAACACCTCGTAAGTCCCTATTTGATTGACAAGATTTTTTAGGGCACAATGTCTCCATTTTCTAACATGGCCCTCACATGGACTTAGGGTTAGGCTATATTCCCACTAACCTCTCAGTGTTCCAACCTTTGACATTTTTGGTTGTCATAGTTTTTAGTGATAGAAGGAGGGTCTCCCATTCCTTCTGTGTTCAAGGGTAGTCCCATAAGCTTTTTTCACCTTTGTCACTTGTTTTAAGTTAGTGTAGATGTAACACCCCTATGGACCTACCATGGTAGTAGCTAGATCATAGGCCAACATAGGAGTTATCTGCAATTTGTTTGATGTAGATTGATCCCAATTGTTGGTTCCCTTGGAACCCTATAGGACAAAAGCCCAACTGTACCCATTACATTCAAAACTCTGGGTGTTCTAGAGAGTGTAATAGGTTCTTAGAGCATAGTGAGCATAATACCAGAGTTAGTAGTGTTTCTTGAGTTAGCTATTTTTTGGCCTATTTTCACAGTCTCTCATATTTAGCCATTTTTTCCAACATTTTTGCACTTAACCATTTTCTGCTTAACACTATCATTTCTTGCATTTTTACATAGTAACATGAATCCCATGCATCCTTCAACCTTTTCCCTAAGCACGAAGGTGACCCACCCTATCCAACAAGTGGTCGATATTGATCCCCCACTTAGTCTCATATAGCCACAACGGTAGTCACTTAGACTACACAACCAACCACTTAAGCACATGGCACTCAACGATGAAAAATACAACTTACTCTATAAGAAACTTCATGTAGGTCTATGCCTAGACCACTAAGAACTGGACACTAAGCAGAGTTTTGAGATCATACATTGAAATGGAAAGGAATTTTTTCCTACACTTAACGCATTCATCCCACTTACCTATAACTTTCAATGGTTGCTAGACCAACTTTTTAGAGTGAGTAGGCCTAATGATAATGATGTATCATCAAGCTACGATGAACCCCTACAGAATAAAAAAGATGAATTTGAGGCTCATTTAGAGAGTGGTATCCCATTTTACACTTGTATTCAATAGCCTGTTTCTAGCTTTGTTTTGCACCAATCCTAGTTTTTTTCCTTCTTTGAGGTAGCAATGTCACTCTCGCCACCCAAGTCCATGCTTGTGGTAGCAAGCTACCAAGTACTACATGCATAATAAGGTGTGGGGCCCTCTACCATGTTTTCCTTTTTCATCTTTGCCTTGTTTGCAAAGTCTTCCTTACTAGCATATGTGATGCCAACATAGTTGTATGTGCACATGATGCCCTTGTCTCAGCCACACACGAGTTAGGTGTCCTTTGTCCCAACCATCTATGCAAGCCATAACTGCATGGTGGATCCTAGCCTCTATGCCTATGGCATAGTGGTTACACATATAGTAATACATGCAACAACAAACACAACAAGTGTCCCATGTGGTTACATAGCCCACAATAGGGTTGTGGACCACTCAAATGGTACAATAGGTAGCACAATTGGTGTAACTAGTTGCATCTTCCCCAAGTTTAGACCAAGCATTCCAACTCATCGAAACACTAACGGAGGAGGTTAGGTAGATTAAAGTTTCTAACTTTGAAATGGTCCATATGATGGACTTCTACCAGGATAACCCCATCAGTCTTGTGGTCCCATCACTAGCCTTGCCTCCCAGGGTCCAACTTCCTTAGTTAACAAAATACAATGGTGAGGGGAACCTTCATGCCCACCTCATAACATTTTTTTCTGAATGCCTACTCCTACAAGCATGGTCACATGTAATCATTCATGTATTTGCCATGTCCTTAACTAGTCAGGCACTTGATTGGTACCATCTACTCCCCAGGGCTTCCATATCTACTTTGGAAGAGTTTCTCAACCAATTCATAACCTGCTTCAAGGATAACTTAAAGCTTGAAGCCATCTTGGACTAGCTAATGGACATTAAGTAAGGCCCTCTAGAGCCCATACAAAAGTTCATTCAATGGTGGAGCACTGCACTTAATGAAATCTGTGAGCCAATAGTAGAAACCCACATCTTGGCCATCTTTAACTATGTAGTGAATGACTTTATCAAGTCTAAATTATACTATCTAGCTTTGCACTCCTTGAGCTAAGCCTTTGCTCAAATAAAGAGCATCTAGGACACAGCAGAGGCCAGTAAGGATCTAACCTATGTAGCCTATAAGAATGTGCACACAAATAAGGACAAAGAAAATGGTAAAGCAACAACAACCATTGCAGTTGTGGTTGATGAAGCCAAGCCCAACAACACTAAACCAATGGCCAAGATACCTAAAGCCCTAACTAACAACAATAAAGAATCTTGTTCTAGCGCTGTGAAAACCAATCAACCTACACAAGCTATGATTTTAGGGCAGCTACCCCAAGGCCAACCTTTGAGTGCAAGGATCGCTCAAAGTATACCCCATTACCTATCAAGCTATTTGAGCTTTTGGAAAAGTTACTTTGTGCTAGGTGCATATAGCACAAGCAAATGTTTGAGGATGCACATAAGCACCATGAGTGATACTATGAGGTCCTCAAAAACCCCTCAGTAGCTATGGTAAATGAGCCCCTACAACTATCACCAATTTCATGGCCATGATACAGACTACTGCCTAGCCTTAAAATATGACATCCAATGCATGATTGAATAAGGAAAATTGGCCCTTAATGATAGCAACCCTATGCACCCAAAAAACCAACCAATGAAGGTCTATAAAGACCCCCTCAACACTAGTAGTGCAAGCTAGCATCAATGCTATTAGTGTTTATGATGATGCAAAACTGACACATGAACCATTTGTGGTTCATGCACCCTCTAGTAGTGATGGGGCCTTAATGTTAACTAGATCATAGTCCTCTTTTATCATCAGAGCACCACCTTAGCCACCCACAACACCCTTTATGTTTAGGGCCTTGTAGCACATTGTGGCAACAAAACCCAAACATCCTTTGTCATTAGGGTGCTATGACATGCAGATCCCCCTCCTATTCAAGGTTGATGGTGGGAAATATGACACTCCTTGCCTACCCAAAGTTGCATCCTAAGAGACTCGATGAGCATCTCGCTAATAAGATTATTAGGAAACATGGAGTTAGGTCCTCCTAAGCCCATCCCCTTGTATTCCATCCCCATGGCCTCATCATCTTAGGATGTCAATGCAAGTGGAAGTAACCAACCAATGAGCATTGAGGCTTGGAAGCCCACTGCACAAGAAAAGGCTAAATCTCCTCCTTAGGAGATTCGTCTCTTAGGTTGCATGAAAGAAGTAAGGGCTACCAAAACAATAGATAGCAGAAATACTTCTTGGATGCATTGGCATAGCTTAAATAGGCTCTCAAACAAAAGAACACAACCTTGAGCCTATATGACCTAATAATGACATCCTTTGCTCACCATGAAGTATTAGTCCACATGTTGACCTCTATTCCTATCAAGGAAGATATTCCAGTGGATGAAAAAGCCATCCATGCTATAATGCTTCCCCCCACAACTTAAGAGTTGAGGTCAAAACCCTTGATGTTTCATGATGAGGTGGTCAAGGTTGACCCTGAAAAGGGTTAAGTGACTAGTGCACCAATGTTTATAATGATTCATGTAGGATAGTACAAAATCTATAGGGTGCATGTCAATGAAAAGGTGGCAACCAACATCATCCCATTCCCAGTCATTGACAAACTTGGTCTGGTTGACCAAATCAAGCCAACCAAAACAAAGTGCTTAAAATCCGTCAATAGAGCATATGTTGTCATAAAGGGAATTATCACAATAGCTTTTGTGGTAGGGGAACAATTCTCTACTACCGTTGAGTTCATTTTCATTGAAGAGATGTCCAATTTCAACCGAATCCTAGGGAGCTCCTAGCTAACCTAGTTATGGGATGTATCTTCACCTATCCATCAAGATATGCACCTAGCCTATGAGGGTGAAGAGGTGATAATATATGATGACAATGTATTTCCCTTAACCATTAACAATGTTGATGTAGAGCTAAGGTCAAAAGTAGAGTTCTTTGAAGACATGCCACCTATTTGGGATGAAGGCCAACCTTATCCAGCTAATTCATCTAGGCAACCAAACAAAATGAATAACCTTCTTGAGGGAGCTCTTTAGGTAGAATTTCCCTTTTACACAATTGATGAGGGTCTAGGTGAGTATTTTCTTATGTATCCTAGGCCATATGCACCTCTTAACTCACATTAGGTTTGGAAACACTTACATGACTAAAGTATCCCCTTAGTTTATTTGCATGTCTTGCTCACTTTTTGTTTTTTGCTTGTATAATTACATTTGCATAGTTACTTGCATTTTCCATTAGTTATTTCATTTGTTTAGTTTATGAAATTTTGTTTACCAAAAAAACAAGAAAAAAAACACACCATGGCCTACTAAGGCCTAAGATTGGCAACCTGCTTTCTTTTGGTACCACAACTTGAAAAGGCCCTAAACTATTGCATGGACCACTAAGGCCTAAAACTAGCAACTTACTTTCCTTTGTGCAATGGCTTGAAATGGCCTTAAAGTAGTGATGGCCTGAAATGACCTTAAATTAGTGTTGGCCCTTTCACCATGGCCCTAAATTGGCATGGGGCCCATAAGGGGCCTAATTGCATCAATCAATCGCAAGATAGAATTTTTGAAACATTAAAAAAAATACAACAAAGTGATATATGAATCATCATCACATTTTCATTAAATCATAGTTTAAGTGTACATTCAAAACAAGAAATTGTCAAAAATGAAAAATTTCCTAACAATAGGGCTACATTTTCGGTTGCTCACCTAATAGTGTTTGATGGGGGTTGGGGTTCTTCTTCTTCCTCTTCCTCTACTACTCCACTGAGACTTGCACCATCACCCAGAACTTGCTTTAGGTAAAATAAGATAATAAATTATCTGACAAATAAGTGATATGCGAAATGATCACAAAAAGAAAAAAGAAATTTAAGCCAAACCAACCTGAGAAGGACCTACACCAATATCTAGAGGCATCCTATTGAGGCCTGCCTCCAAGCATCAAAGAATTTCTACCTTTAATAGTTGTGTCCAATCCTCCTCACTAAGGTTAATACTCATGAGGCTCTTTCCTTTCTCCATATTTTTCCATGAGGGTGGC
This sequence comes from Gnetum montanum, assembly GCA_015680685.1. Taxonomy (NCBI): domain Eukaryota; kingdom Viridiplantae; phylum Streptophyta; class Gnetopsida; order Gnetales; family Gnetaceae; genus Gnetum; species Gnetum montanum. The sequence continues at coordinate 620,199 of MNCI01005567.1, read as the reverse complement.
CTCAATGAAAATGTAGTAGAAGTAACCTCTCCTGAAGGCATAGTAATGTGTCTCTCTAGGGTCCCATCCACCACTATGTTGATAGAAAATAATTCATAAGCCTGCATTGCGCTATTTGCATCAAGGAACATGTCATGGTAATGGCACTCCATGGACTCATCTTTGTACCTTTTAAGGTATGCCTCTCACTCCTTCTTGTAGTGGTATTTATGGTTCTTCTAGGTTTGACCCTATTGATACACTTTGGCATTGTAATCCTTCTAGTCCTAGTTCTTCCTATCTAGTAGATCCATTTGTAGCTATTGCTCGATCACCTCTCAAGTGGCCTCATTTTTGCCATGGATGGTCAACCAATACCTGGCATAGTCAATCTTAGCTATGCACTAGGTACCGTCTCCTCTATCATGGGTCGATAGGAAGTCATAATGGGCCTACAGGTCCTCTAGTTTTGCATCTTGGCTTGTCCCCTATCTTGGAGCTCATGCACCTGCTTCCACAGATGCTCGTTAGTATGCCTACATTTTCATAATACTCTCACAGATGAGAGTGTGCACTTACTTGCCCCATCATACATGCAATAGAGCACTTAGTCTACTTTGAGGGAAAATTCAAGCACATCATCAACTTTGGCCATCCTATTTGGATTCCACCGGAGTTGAGAACCTATTATCATATAATAGGAAAATCAGTGTTAGTAATAGAACAAGTAGTAGGTAGGTAAAGCAATGTAGAAAAATATAGACATATCGATCTCAGGGTCCATTTGCTATATACGGTTCACCATGTCTTCAACCAAGCCTTCCATGAAGGCAAACTTATTAGTTGCCTTTGTCTATGGTTGCATTTAGAAGGTGGAGGTGGACACTGGACCCTTAGCAAAAACATGAGTGGCTATGATACAACATGTTTAATAATTATCAAACAACCAAGGGACAAAGGTGTAAGAGTTAGAAAAAAAATAAACAACACAAAAAAAAGAGATGGCAGTGCAAAGCTCCTACCCAACAAGCCCTTAGATGTGAAAGTGGGGGGATCATCCATCTACATGCCATCAAAGAAATTTTCAAACTCACCCCCATCAAACTGTAGTAACCCTTCTTCATCTAGTTGCTGTAGGACCTCTATAGCTTCTTGCTCCTCTTCCTCTAGTACTTGTCCCTTAGTTTGAGGAGGGACATCATCCACTATGGGCTCTGCTACTACTATAGAGGCTCTATTGCCTACATTTGATGATCTACATAAGTTAGGATTAGAATTTTCATTTATTATAGCATAACATAGCATATTATAATAGTATCTAATGAGTCACACTCACCTACAATTTTTGAACAAAAATTGTGAAAGTTTAAAAAGATTTTCTTGTTGCTCTCCTCCACTTCATGTACTGGCTCCTCCATGGGGTGTGACTTCTTAATTTTTATCTTGGATGATCCCACTACCTCAACAATGAGTTGCATTCCACTAGCTGCATTTCTAGTGTTTACCAATGGGGCCTCACCTGCACAATCACATGAGTTGTGAGATTGTCCTAGTTGGCCTCTAGTCATTATAGAAAATGACTCATCAATTACCTTTAAGGGATCCTGTGATTACGTGATAGTGAATAGGTGCCAAATCCATAGCTTGGAGAGTTGCTTGCAATCCTGAACCACTCATCACCCATCCTTCCTAACCACCAAGAACTTCACAAACCTTTGTAGACATGCTACGAAGAATGCGAAGTGCATGTGTGACTTCTCCTGGAGGTTGTGGCACAATATGATAATTTTATCATGTAGGCCATTAACAAGGTAAGAAGCCTAGTTGTACCATGTTCCTTCTTCTATCACATCCCTCATTACCCAAGCTTGTTCCACCCCAAGAATTTTTCCTTGGGAGTGTAGCTTTGGATATGCACATGCACAAAAGACTAGATAGAGGTGGTGGACCATAGGTAGTCATACTTCCTTGACAAGTATTCCTTTGTAGGACTTAGAAGTGCTCAACCACTGCTCAACATCCCCTCTATTGTCCATGTATTAGATTTTTTAGCAACTAATGAGCCCTTTGAGGGGAGGCTGGAGAGGTCCACAAAAAAATCATCTGTAATGTCAAAAATCACCCACACACCACAGGCTTGTGGGATGAAAGGACCTACACTTTCACTAACAGAGTCAATGATAGTAATTATCTTGGCCACTGGGATACTCAGGATAAGGGCAAAGAAAAGGTCCATTAGGCCAGCCTGTTGAAGCTTCCTAGTTAACTCCACTGGGACCTCATGGCACAACCAATGCTATGAACCCTCAACATCATCATATTTCATGATGAGGGTAGCCTCAATGCGGCCTGTTACAAGCATTGTGACCTTTCTTAAAGTGATTACAACTACAATAGGTGAAATCAAAGTTAACAACATGAGAAAATCAAAGCAACAAATGCATAAGAAAAATGATACCCTACTCACGTGGCACAAATGGTGTGTGAGATGGTGGTGGTGGGGCTGAAACCTCCTCCACACTTAGAATGTTGGTCACCCACTCTACATCCAACCAACCATAGGTTTAACACCTCTCATAGGCCATAGGTAACTACTAAGGGTATTCCATTAGGTTGGATCTAATCTATCCAATCATCATTACATAAACATTCTCAAAAGATGAAAATTCTTGTAGGGCAGTGCAAGTCAAGTTCAAGGCCCCCTCTTCATTGTGAAGTCCAAGTGTGTCAACAGTAAATCTCGCAATAGACATAAGTAAGCATCCTCGTATGAGTCATAAATGAATAGATAGTGCTAAAAATCATAAGAGGACTCATCCTCTAGCACAATATATGATCTCAGGTGGGTTTTGAAAAAGAGTATGTATCTATCGAGTAACAAACAATGTGTTGTTTATGTTATAACATTGGAATTCTAACATCTCCTAGATCTTGGATAAAGTTCTAAGGCCCCTGGGGCCCTAGCTTGAACTCCCTAATCCATCATTAGCAGCAAGCTCATCAGACATAAATTTTAGGATGCCTCAGTTTGCCCTAGGCAACAATGTTTCTATAATGATGTTGGTTGCTTCCATTGCCAAGTGTGACCACATCATCACATTGAAGTGTCGAAGCAAGAATTCTAGGAACTCTTGTGTTCCCAGCCTAAACCACACTACCTGGTGATCCATGTGTATGTCTAGTGTAGGTACATTTGGAATGGGTTCACTCATACAACATAAGATATCCACTAGCTCCACCACAATGAGGATGGGTTTCAATAGTACCTTGCAGCCACAATAGCGACAAGAGGAGAATGTTAGCATTGGATACAAAAATAAAAATGCATCAAAATTATATTTAGCATATTAGCAAAACTCTTAGCTTCCCTAATGAACCCCACAAAAAAGGGATGTTAGCATACCCATCTGACATGCCTAGTTCTCAAAGAGGCACAACACTAATGTCTTCATTTCACATTTTCACTTAGCATTCTTTCTAACTTTGAAAATATTAAAATATTTTCTAATTATCGGTTACGCTCACCATAGAGTATAGCCCTTGAAAAAATGTCAAAAAATTTATAACTTTTTGTTATGCTCCTTGTAGAGTGACACCTTGAAAATTTCAAATTTTTTTAAACTATTGGCTACACTCACCACAGAGTGTAATCAATGAAAAGTTGCAAAAATTTCTAACTATTAGATATGCTCCCCATAGAGTGTAACCCTTGATAAAATGTAAAAAATTTCTAATTTTTGATTATGTTCCCTGTGAAGCATAACCCTTGAAAAAATTAAAATTTTTGTAACTTTTTGTCACACTCTTAAGACCATACCCTCCATATGAGGAAGTTCAAAAAATTGTCCAACCTGTAAAAGTGTAACACTCAAGTGTAAAAATTTAGGCATGACATGACCATGATCCTTACCATCACCATGCCTACTCTTTTATGTTCTCTGTTCTCATGACCCTGCCTCCTGTGATTCCTAATCCATGTGTTACACTCACCCTCAGTGCCACATCTGTCATTGTCCCTCCCTCCTCATCCTAGGTAGTAGCCATCTTAGCTATGACCAAAATAACAAAAAATATATAGAAATCATTTTGGGCCTATCTAGTGTCCCATGCAGTAAATAGAAAATCATTTTCCTACACCATGTGCAATACATAGAAAAACCACATCTAGAAAACCTAGAATAGTAAGAAACTCACAAAAAACCATTACCACACACATTCACTCCTCTTGGCCATGGTTGACATGGAAACCAATGGTAGCCATGGCAATCCTTGCCTATGGAAAGCTGCCTCTAAAACCTAAAATCCCAAGGTAAATAATGTGAAAAAAATTGCAAGGGAAGAGCATAGTGCCATACCCAGCTAATGGTGTCTCTCTATGCTCCTCTATGCATGCCTTACGAAGGCACCTCAACATGTGTTCTCCCTCATCCATATTGGTGAAGTTGGGGTATTGGCATTCACTATGGCATGTCATAGTAAATGATTATGCTATGGTCCTCTTCATATTCATTACTATGCTTTGACTCTCTCTACTTTGGCTGTGCTACACTCGGTGACTGCTCATTTTAACTTTTGAAAATGATAGCTTAACCATAGTGAAAACTCCTATTTATACTTTTCTGGGGTGACGGACATGTCACCCACTTGGGTATTGTCCCATGTCCTATCTATAACATGGGATGAGCATAGCACCTAAAGTTAGAAATTTTTTCTAACTTTTCTAGCGTTCCTAGACTTAGAAAATTTTTTACATTTTTTTGATTGCCTAATAAATGACTAGCCTAATCCCATGTTCAAAACCATCCCAACCTTTCCTAAAATGATGTGTTCCATGCAATTAATGATCCACTAAGACCTTAAATTGTGGCCTACTAAGGCCCCAAGTTGGTTTACACACTTGCTTATCTAATCCCACAATTGCTTAATTGGGCAAATTTTTTATAACATTTTCTTTGTTATGCATTTTACTTTATTAAGATAGGTGTTGCTTGACATTTTTCTATTTTTTGTAGGATTCTTGGAATGATTGCAATATGAGTGCATATGATCATCTTCATTTACCCTTGGTCTTGATTGGACCTTATGGCAGTTCCATGCGATGTATAAAAACTGAATTCCTAGACTTTGAGCCCATAGCTTATAACATACATGTAATATCCCTAAAGGCATCCATAGATTAGCTAGACCATCTAGTTAGAGCTCTAGATCTAGAGGTAGGTGACATAATAGAGGATCCCCTTATTGAAGTCCCTATAATAATGTGTAGAGGCAAGGCTAAGACATTGAAACTTAGTACGTTATTAGAGCCTCAACTCAAACAAAGCATCACTAAAGTCCTCAACAATAATGTTAAGCATTTGCATGGTCCTACGAGGACATGCTAGGTCTAGACACTTGCATAATACAACATAACATTATCCTTGATCCTCATGTAAAGCCAATCAAATAGAAAGCCCGCAAGGTCAAACCTAAGGTGGAATTTGTAGTTCACAATGAAATCACCAAGCTTTACAAAGCTATTTTCATCTAAGAAGTTGACTACATAGATTGGATTTCCAACATCGTAGTTGTTCTGAAGAAAAAATAGAAGTGTACTCATTTTCATAGACTTATGGGACCTAAATAAGGCAACCATCAAAGATGATTTGTTGCCTAATATTGACCAACTCATTGATACTATTGTTGGTCATTCCTTGTTGTCCTTGATGGAAAGGTTCTCAAGGTACAACTAGATTCAGAGTAACCTAGAGCACTAGCTCAACACAACCTTCATGATCCCTTATGGTATGTCTTTCTATACAATGATGCCCTTCAGATTAAAGAACATGGGAGTAACCTACCAATGCATACTGAGGTATATCTTTAGTGATTATCTACTATATTTTCTCAAGGACTACATTGATGACATAGCAGTTAAGTCCAAGGTGGCTCAAAACCATGCAGACAACTTAGACTATATCCTCAAACGTTTCCTTAGACACGACTTTAGGCTATATCCCAAGAAGTATGTCTTCAGCATCAAGACTAGTAGCATGTTGGGTTTTGCAGTATTAGAAGCAGGTATAAGTGTAGGCCTTGATAAGGTTAAGACTATCACCAACTTAGCACCACTAGCAAACTTTAGGAGCTATGCGAGTTACAAGGAAAATTTCAATTCATTCATAGGTTTATTGCAAGGTTGATTGATAAGTTGTAGCCAATGCAACATATACTTGAAAAGGGTGTCCACTTTGTATGGATAGCTCAATGCTAAGAGGCATTTAACAACCTCAAAAAGAAGTTGGCTCAACTTCCAATCAACCTTGAGGCATTTAATAAGTCATTTTACATTTATCTTACAACCATAGATGCGTGCATCATTTCTTTACTTTTCCAAAAGAAACACGATGGCTTAGAGGTTCCTATTTACTGCCTAAGCCATGCATTAGTGGCCCACAAGGTAAAATACAACGATGTGTTAAAGAAATGCCTTGTCCTAATCTTCACACATAAGAAGTGGAGACATTATTGTTTCTGCAGCCAAGTCAATATCATTTGCAAAAGCAACATACTCTAGGCTATTACCACAAACATCTACAAAAGTAGTTGAATTGCATGATGGAAAGTAATTACCATAGTATTTGACCTACACTATATAGCCCAAGCATCCACAAAAGGTCAAGCAATAGCCGCATAACTCACAGCTTCACTAATAGATGATCAAGTGGTAATACATTCAGAATTTTTAGATGAGCATGTCTATAGCATAAGCCAAGTGCCTACAAACATTGAGGTAGTTTTACACTTCAATGGTGCTTCAACCTCACAAGGAGGTAATGTTGTTGCCATCATCATGTTTCCCTTCAGGGAGATCTGATCCTTCACATATCACTTTGCATTCCTTTAAACTAACAATGTGGTGGAGTATGAAGGTCTCCTTAGAGGTGGCTTAGCAACTCATGATTTAGGAATCCAAAACATAGCAATCCGAGGTGATTCACAACTTGTTTTTAACCAAATTATAGAGGTTTATGCTTGCAAAGCACAACATTTGCAACCTTACTATGACTTGGTAAAATACTTTCTCAAACAATTTGCAACCATAGATATCCAAAATATTCCCTATAACAAGAATGTCATTGCTGATGCATTACCAACCTTAGCCTTAAGCATAGCACCCAACATGTTTTTTTTCCTTACTTGCTTCAATAATGGATTACAAAAAACCTATTACTTAAATAACAAATAGTGTATCCATAGCCAAGACAAGCACATATCATGCCTAGAAGTAGTATGATGATATTAAGATGTACCTTCAACAGGGTGAGCCTTTGCAACACCTAACCACTACCCAAAAATATGTAGTATGAAAATGGTCATGGTAGTACGTCCTTGTAGGTAATAGCACCTTGTGTCATAGCTCATATGAAGGAATATTGCTAACTTGCATTAGCTGTAGTGAAGCACAAATAATTGTTGATCAAGTTCACAAGGGACTTTGTGAAGGTCACATAACACCTAGGGTAATGGAAATAAAAATTAGATGCTTAGGCTATTATTGGCCTTACATGAAGCACAACTACTTTTCCAACATTAGAACACATGAAATGTGTAAATGACATGGAAACTTAATGCACGTGCCACCCATTGAACTACATACCACATAGATCATGTGGTCATTTCAATGTTAGGGGTTGGACATCATAGAACTTATCATGCCTAAGTCTTCTATAGGACATAGCTTCATCATAATTGTAAATAAATATTTTACAAAGTGGTTTGAAGCAATTCCCCTTAGGAACATAATGTCACAATAGGTTTACAGATTTATTCTAGAAAACATAGTGATCTAATTTGGTCTACCCATGGCTATAGTCACAGACAACATCTCACAATTTAGTAGTGTAGAAACTAAAGCCTTCTACGAACACCTTGGAATCAAACATTCCTTTTCATCACCATACTACCCACAGGCGAATGGCCAAGTGGATGCTACAAATAAAGTCATTGTCAAACTTTTGAAGAAGATGCTTAACAATAGCAAACGATGATGGCATGAACAACTAGTCTATGCACTATGGACCTATCACATGACATGTAAGAAAGTAATTAGTAAGATGCCACATAGCCTTGTGTATGGATTTGAAGCAATGTTGCCTCTTGAATTGCAGGTTCCATCACTCTATATGATCCTCTTGAGCTTCATTGATGAGGTTTAGAACAACAAGTTGAGAACCATTAACCTCGACTCTATAGAGGAGGGGCACATGCAAATAGTTGATCGAATCAAGTGGTACTAGGAAAAGTAATGACAAAAACATTGTCACAATTAGCATCAACACCTGATCAAGAAAGGGGACTTAGTTCTCAATATCATTTGTGAATCCATGAACAAATTTTCAACAACTGGGAAGGGTCTTTCTTGGTCATAAGGGCCTATGACAGTGGAGCATTCAAGCTTGTTGATCTAGATTGTAATGAGTTTGCAAACCTAATCAACTATTTGTATCTCAAGCCCTACTATGCCTAACATGCAGCATCAACATAGCAAAGTAAGCATAGGACATTTGCTATGACATTAAACTAGCACAACATGTCTGTTACAATAATAAATTGGCATAGAATGTCCGCTATGATGTTAAACTAGCATATAATGTCCTTGGGCTATGACATTAAACTAGCACCCACAGCATGATCCACTATGAACTTAAACTTGCAATTCACCTTCTGCTACGATGTTAAATTAGCACACAGTAGTCTGCTAGAACTATAAACTAGCACACCACGGTCTGCTAGGACCTAAAACTAGATCCACGGCTTGCTAGGACCTTAAACTAGAACATCACAGTCTAGTAGGACCTTAAACTAGCACAACATGCAGTCTACCAAGCCATAAAATAGGTTCATAGTTCAGCACCCATAGTTCAACACACATGGTTTTGTAGAAAAGTAAGTGCGAATACTTCCAACCATTTATTACCCATGCACATCTCTAAGGTAGAATGGGGTGGGGTGTTGTAGTTCTAGAATGATGTTCACGTCATCAAGAAAAGGACTTCTATAACATTTGCAACGTCATTGCCCTTAGAATCTTGGTGATCCTCTAGAGATGCCTTTAAGAATCTTGCTAACCTTCTAGAGCTACCACCACCATTTCCTATCATCTTGGTCAGAGCTCTCATCATCAGCATCACTCATTGGAGAATCAATAGTACTATGGCCTAGCCACAACACTGCCAACCTCTAGCCCTCATCATTGCCTAGGCTTGGAAGAGCATTCAGCAACATGGCTCCCTGCCATGTTGCTGGGTTTCCTAGCTCTTGTCCTTAGTGAGGAGTCCCCAGCACTTATGTCACCAACACCTTGAGTGAATTGGGTGCTCACTTTTGGTATGGCTATTGGAGCTTTTTCAGCCTACTACCATCAACACCTACACTAGCCTTCATACTTTAGACACTACATGCACCTGCAACTGACACAACATTCATGCTACTTATAGTGCCCTTACAAATAGGAGTTTGCTCTCATCTCACATGGTGTGGTTTTTTTTCTTGTTTTCTCTTTGTTTTGTTTGTAGGATGAAGCCTCAATGATGATTGTTCAAAGATGTGTTTCATCGTGGTGGCAAGTAACTGCATTACTCTAATGTGCATTGATGAGGTTTCCAAGCTACTCAAGAGTGCACATCCCTATTATCCCACTATAGCCTATTCACATTTACCCCTTTACCTTACATTTCCTTGCATTCCCTACAAGCTTCTATGATGCACATGGCATCCTTGTTTCAATCAACCATAGAATCCATGATGGACGTAACACAACTCGTCTAATGGGAAGACTTTATGGGATAGTCAAAGCCCAAGTGGATGTAATGGAACTCATCTCAGGGAGGAAACACTTGTCCTATATATGTAACATAGTTACCCCTAAAAAAATTTTGTTGATTGGTATGTAGTTTTCTCAGCAACAAACATCTTCTAGTCCAAAAAATGGGACAAAAAAATGCCCAAGAAAAAATAGCAAAGTTGTCATTTCGTAGTTGGTCTAACCCTGAATTGACCATCTCACAAGCATTTTGATGATAGGTCAAAATTTTATAGGCATGCCATCTCTAAATGTTGACTCCCTCACAAACACTCCAAGAAGGAATCACGATTTGGCAATAAGACATCATGGTACTACATCCTATAGTTGCATGCACAATGAGCATCCTTTCCACTTACTATCCCTTGGTCCATCTCCTTAACCTAGCCCCTACCATACTTTATTTTCTTAGCAGTCATGAGCATGGTGAAGTGTTGTCTAATCAGGTATTGACGAGTAGTGTTGGTGTTGTATTTGTTATGGTGTTTCATATTCTTTGTCAACATCTCTCGAGCCACTCCTCTAGACATCAACAAAGAGGGGCCAATGAAACACCACCAATTTTGGGCTTCAGCACTTCAACTATAAATTTATCTAAGTGTCAAAAGTTGGAAATTTTTTTTAAGTGTTGGTGCTATGCTCCCTAGCATAGCTAGCATAGCATGCATCAAGGCATGTTTTGCCAAATTTTCTAAGTGTCAATAGTAGTTGCATGAAAACATTTTCTAAGTGTTCTGCTATGTTCTTACTCTACCTACTATGATCTAGAGCATATCCAATGTAGCACACACTTCCATGGCCAGTTTTCCCAAATGCCAAGCCAGAAGTTATTAGGATTGCTTGGGATGGACAAAATAGTTCAGGAAATTTTCAATGTTTTAGGTTGCTACGCTCTACTCCAGTCCCCAGTGTAGCAAGCATAGCATACTTTTTAGTGGCTAGTTTTGCCTAAGTGTTAAGAAAGAAGCTATCAAGCTAACTTAGCATGGAATAGACATTTCACAAATTTTCTAACTCCTAAGGCTACCTCTCATGCTATGCCCCAGAGTGTAGCCAACATAGCATGAAGGAAAACTATAGATTTTTTCAAATTTTTCTAAATATCCCTACTACACTCTAGAGTGTAGCTAGCATAACCAATGTTAGACATCAGAATTTTGCAAAATTTGACTAAGTGTTATGTTACACTCTAGAGCGTAGCTAGTGTGACATTGAAGAAAAGCCTTTGAATGCCTCCAAAACCCTCTAGAAGTTAGCATCAGCCTTTGTCTCAGATTCAACATCCCTCTGGCAAGAAAGAACAACAATTTGTATCTCTTTTGCACCCCCATTGGTCCCACAAAATTGTACATTTTCTTGACCCTACTCGAAAGAGGGGAACACGTAGTCCTAGAGTGTAGCCTCTAAGTTGCATTATTTTACATTATTTGCATGTACATTGTGGTCATTTAAACTCTAGCACATGTAGTCTTAGTAGTGTAGTCATAGTTCAATAGTCTTTGGGGACCTGTTGTAGTACCCTAGAGTGTAACAATTTGTTACTCCCATGGAAGTATAGAAAATTTTAGTGTAACCCCATCTACCCTCATGCCATGTGGCACCCAATCTACAGCTTGTGCCACTTGGCACTTGATTTGCATTTCGTGTTAACACTAGCCCTATAAATACCCCTACGTTCAACATTTTAGGGGTTTGCAAATCAAAAGAGCATTAGGAATTTTGAGCATCGTTGGCACTCTTACACTAGAGCACTCAAGCACATCTAGCACTTTCACACATTCTAGGATCCCATCGGACAACTGGTGCATACTGTCTAGCACTCATTCCACCACTACACTTGTAGAACATAGTAATAGCCAACCTAGTAGGTTCAGTCCCCATAGCAATCATTATTTTTGTAGCCTAGACATCCTAGAGACTGTGACTACACTACTACACTACCACTGTGCTTGCCTGTACACTGCGTACCACTCTCACCTCTTTTTCTACAATAGCTACGCTCCCCCATTTTGGATGGTGCACTTTCACTCTTAAGTTTTGTTTCATTTTCAAGCATTTTTCTTTGGTATTTAGTATAGCACTTGCATTTTTTCTCTATTTCATACATATTTTCATATTTACATCACTGTGCTCAAGCTGGGACACCCCACTATGCTCTAGCTTAGTTGGCCTTGGTGCTCACACATAATGCTATGTAAACCTATCTCACACATGTTCGTCTTAACACCTCTTAAGTCTCTTTCTGATTGACAAGACCATTCAAGGCACCACATCTCTATTTTCTAGCATGACCCTTGCATGGACTTGTGGTTAGGTTGTATGCCTACTAACCTCTCAGTGTTCCAGCCACCAATGTTTTTGGTCATCACACCTACCACAGCCTTGCCCTACAATAGGCCATCCATGGTCATTACCAATGCCCCCATCCTTGCCTCATGCTCGAATGTAGTAAAAATTTCAAAAAACAAATCAAAGTTACAAAAATCCTTGTTGCATAGCCATTTGACCTATGAGCAAGACCCTAGGGTTGCTATGAAAATCCCAAATCCTTGCCTCACTTAGACAAAACTCTAAAAACCAAAAAAATATTGTAGAAAAACCCCACTAGAAGCAATCCCTACCTAGCCCTATGGCCCTATGATCAGTCCCTATGGAAGCCAGCTTCCTCATTTGTAGTTTCACTATTCACCATCATAGCCACAAACCCATAAAAAATGCAAAACAACCATCACATCCCCATGCGTTCCCATCACCCACATGATCTAAGAAAAACCACCATGTAAAGAAAATGTCAAAAAAAAAACCCTTGCTTCCCCACACACATGCCCCTCATGGTCGCAGTAGTTGCAAAAGCCATGGCAATGGTGGCCCATGCCATGTTAGGGTGTTGCCAACATCCAAAACCCTCAACACCAAGTGTAAGAAATAGAGAAACAAAGAAAAAACGGAAAAAAGGGTAAGATCATAGTGAAGGTACCTAGTAGACGTTGGTGTCCTCGCTTCTTCATGTGTGCCTACAGTAAGTGTTCCAGTGCTTACTCTCCCTCATTAACGTTTGTTAGTCTAGGGTGCTAGCAGCAAGTTATCTTGGTAGCAACTATTCTCTTCACAAACCATTCTATGCTCTAAAATTTTTTGTTTTTACCTTTGAAAGTAACAGACTTAGCTAAGGTAAAGTGTGCTTTTATAACCCCTTGAGACCACTTAATGATTTACCAACCCCAAGACTATGCTCAATCCTATTTGCATAGTGTAGAGCATAGTTGGGTGGGAGTGTAGTTGGGTGAGAGAGTGGTTAGCCAAACTTAGAAAAATTTTCAATTTTCCTGGCTACTCCCAAATTTAGAAAAATTTTAAATTTTTCTCATTGCCTAGTGAACACCAAGTCAATTTTGCTTTTTTGATGCACCAAGCCTTGCTTGAATGACATGTCTAGTGTGTACCATGGCCTGCTAAGACCTTAAATTGGCACTCCTTGGTCTACCAAGATGTAAAACTAGCCCACACATTTCTTGCTTCCTAACATCACATCTTACATACTTAGGTAGACTTTTATTGCATTGCTTTCCTTCATTTTATGCATATTGCTCTCATTAAGAAAAGTGCGACTTAACATCATTTTTCTAGTTATTTTTGTAGGATTACCATACAAATATAGCATGGCTACATTTGAGCATATTCACTCACCTTTGGTCCTCATTGGGCCCCATGGTGATGTCATGTGGTGTATTGATCCACAATGCCTAGACCTTGAGCCCATAGCCTACGATGAATACATAACATCTGTAGAGGCATTACTAGATTGGCTAGACCATTTAGTTAAGGCTTTAGATCTAGAGGTAGGTGACATCAATGAGGATCTTCTCATTGAAATCCCTATAATAATACCTAGTGTCAAGGCAAAAACATTGAAACTCAGTTCTTTGTTAGAGCCTCAACATGCCTAGAACATTGCAAAAGTACTCAATAAAAACATTTAGGCATTCACATGATCTTATGAAGGAATGTTAGGCCTAGATCCTTATGTAGTGCAACATAACATAATCCTCGATCCCAGCATAAACCTAGTTAAGCAAAAAGCTTTCAAGGTTAGGTCTGAGGTGGTGTTGGTAATCTGTGATGAAATCACCAAGCTTTACAAAGTTGGTTTCATCTGGGCCATTAACTACATAGACTAGGTTTCCAACATCATGGTTGTACCTAATAAAAATGGAAGTATACATATTTGCATAGACTTTTGGGACCTAAATAAGGCAACCATTAAAGATGATATCTGATTAGCTACCATTGATCAATTGATTGATACTATGATTGGTCGTGCCATGCTATCCTTCATGGATAGGTTCTCGGGTTACAAGTAGATTCAGATCAACCCAATGCACAATCTTAGTACTATCTTTATGAACCCTTAGGATATATTTTGTTACATCATGATGCCCTTTGGACTTAAGAACATAGGAGCAACTTATCAACATGTCATGATGTACAATTTTAGCGATTACATGTTAGGTTTGCTTAATGATTACATTAACGACATAGCAGTTAAGTCCAAAGTAGCACATAACCATGTAGATGACTTGAATCTTGACTTGATAGAGGAGAAGCACATGCACATGCTTGATTATATCGAGTGGTACCAAAAAACATAATGATAGAAGCACAATCACAATCAACATCAACATCAAATCAAGAAAGGGAACTTAGTCCTCAAGGTTATTCATGAATTCACAAAAAAAATCTTAGCCAACTGGGAAGGGCATTTTTTGGTCATTAAGGCCTATGATGATGGAGCATTAAAGCTTGCTAACCAATCTGGTGAACCATTCGTATCTAAATCCTTACTACACCTAGTACACAATGTTGCATCTTAATAGAGTAAGGTAAGTAATAGTCTGCTATGAATATAAATAGGTACAGATAGTCTAACATGACTATAAACTAGCATAGATAGTCCACTATGACTATAAATTGGTACAAAAAATCTGCTATGACTATAAACTAACATAGAAAGTTCACTATGACTATAAACTAGCACAAATTGTCTACTACGATGTTAAATTGGCACAAATCATTCTTGGGTCATGACATTAAACTGACATAGTAGCACATCTGCTATGATGTTAAACTGGCACATAGCAGTCTACTAGGACTATAAATTGGCATGCATCATGATATGCTAGGACCTTAAACTAGCAAAGCATATGGTCTGCCAATACCTTAAACTTTAACCTACTTGCACTTACCCACTTTCACCTTGCATTCCCCCACCTTCCTATGCATCACTGAGCTTACAAACCTATTTGATGCACATGACACCTTTTGTGTTAACCATAGAACCTATGATAGACATAATGCAACTTGTCCCATGGGGAGCCTCTATCGGCTGGTCAAAGCCCAAGCAGATGTAATGCAACTTATCCTAGGGAGGAAACATATGTTTTATAGATGTGACACAGTTGCACTAAAGCAAAGACCATTAAGTGGCATGTAGTTCACCTGATGAAAAGAATCTCATAGCTCCCATTTCACAATGTGTAGAAGCCAAAGAAGGTTTACCTCATAGTAAAAAAAAAAAAAAGTTCAAAAAAAAGAGAGAACAAGGCAAAGCATGTCCCCAAGAAAAAATTAGCAGAGTTGCAATTTTGCAATGGGTCTAACCCTAAATCCACACTAACCTTCTCATAAGCCTTTTAAGGAGAGGTCACAATATCAGGGGCAAGCCATTTTGATGCCATGAGTGTTGACTCTCTCATAAGTAGTCCAATGAGAGGTCAATATTTTAACAACAAGCCACCCTGGTGCCATGATCACTGTCAGTTATGCTAACTTCACATCTTGCAGTATCACACTATTTGCATTTCATTCCCCTATTATCCCCTAGCATGATACCTATACCCTTTACCTTTAGCATACCATTACCCTTGGCATTCTTGAGCATGGTGCAACAACATGTGACCAAGTGCTAACAAGTGATGTTGATGCCTGACTTGCTATAGTGTTTTGCGTTATTTGTCAACGTCTCTCGGGCCACTACTCTAGACAACATCAAAGTGGGGCCAATGAAACACCACCAGGTCTTGACTGCAAAGTTGTCTAAGTGTCAACACAAGGTAAAAATTTTCTAAGTGTTGAGACTATGCTCCCCATTACTAGGACTATGCTCCAGAGCATAGTCAACATAGTTGATACAAGCAATTTAGAATTGCAAGATTTTTCTAAGTGTTAAGATAAGGTAAAACTTTTCTAAGTGTTTGACTATACTCTCATTGCTAGGACTATGCTCCATAGTGTAGTTAGCATAGAAATGACTAGTTTTGCAAATTTGCCTAAGTGTCAAGCTAGAAGTTGTTAGGCTAGATGGGAATGGAAGAAACAATTTGGCAAATTTTCTAACTTTTAAGACTACACTCCCTACTACTCTCTAGAGCATAGTCAATGTAGTCTATATGAGAACATTAGGCTTTTGCCAAATTTTTCCAAGTGTCAAGGCTATGCTCTTACTATCAAGACTATGCTCTAGAGTGTGGTTAATGTAGTTGGTACTATAACACATTTTTCACAAAATTTGTATAACTGTTGGGACTACACTCTAGAGCATAAGCATAGTCATGAAAAACTGCCTCTAGAATCCTCCAATGCATAGCATTGGCCTTCATCTTAGCTTCAACACACCTTTGGCAAGAAAGATGAGCAATTTGCACTTATTTTGCATCCTCCATTTGCCCCCAAAGTGTACTTACGCTTAACATCACTCAAGAGAGTAGATAGCATAGTCTCTAAAATTGCACTATTTTGCATTGTTTTTAGGTACATTGTGGTATATTTGACACTTGCATAGGTAGTTTGGGTAGCATACTCATAATTTGGCGATCTCACAAGGTCCATTGAAGCACACCAACATAACATCGTTTGCTTTAGTGGGAGTGTAGTTGGATGTAGCATAGCCCCAACTACCTCTTTACCATGTGGTGCCTAATCTGTAATTTATGATAGCCCTAACCCTATAAATACCCTAGCATTTCATGTTTTAGGGGTTGGAAATTCTTGCATTCAGTTAGCAAATTGGAATTTTGAGCACTCTTGCATTCAAGTGCACTTGGCATTTGAGTAGACTCTAAGCTAGCACTTGGCACCATTACACATCAATTGGGATACCATAGACCATTACAACCTACAAGATGCTGCAGTAGCCAACTTGGTAAGCACAAAATTCATGGAGGATGTTAGTCTTTATAGCCTAGATGCCTTGAGACTATGACTATGCTACCTACTATGCTTGTTTGTACACCACGTACATCCTCACCTTTTCTTGCAGTTAACTACACTTCCCTCATTTGAGGTGGTGCTACTTTCTCTCTTGCTCACTTCCTACACATTTTTTAGCATTTTCTATTACATTCTAGCATTTACTTCCATTTTTTATTGTCTTCTACACATATTTTCATGTTTTCACCTTTGTTTTACATCAAAAACCTCAACTATGCTCACCCTAGTTGACATTGTGGATGCTGCAAAGACTATGCAAATCCTTAGCATTCATTTTTGTGTAGCACTTTGTAAGTCTCAGTTCAATCAACAAGATCATTTTGGAGACCCCATCTCTGTTTCCAGTAGGACCTAACATGGATGTGGGATCAAATCATGCACACCATGGACCTCTCAGTGTACCATTCTAGCCTTCAACATTTTTGGTCACTACACCTACTGCATCTTGATGCTACATTATCACAACTATGGCACCTTCTCCACTTTCAAGCATCACTTGGAAGGATGTGGAATTTCCAGAAATTTATCTAGACCACTTATATTCTCTTCATAATTGTAATAAGATCTCTTTCCTTTTTGGATTGGCTAAAACAATGGGTTGTACGACATCATTGATTACTCTGAAGAGATTAGATTCATCTCTACTTTCCCAATTGATAACTTTAGCAATTTTTTATAGATGGATCATTGTGGGTTTGTAATCTTATGGTGGTGGTAGTGGAGCTTGTGTTTTTGGGCACTGTTTAGGCTCATGTTGTACTTTTTCTTCAAGCTCTACTTCCTTCTTCATGTCTTTCTCTTCACCAAGATCTTTTCTTGGTGTCATAGATTTGGTGAAGGAGGCATTTTGAGCTTTCTTAGGGATATCATTCATATATCCCAGGATTCTAGTGCATTTGAATAACTTTCTGATTAGGCAAGGAAATGGGAGTGCTAGTTTCCCTACCTTTTTCTCCTTGAATCACCTTTGAATTTCAATGAAATAGAATCGGGGAAGATTTGCCACATATTTTCCCATTAAGATAGCACTTCCCCTAGCTACATATGTTGAAATTCAATTGAGCCCTTTGGTGGGAAACATATGGTATGTACTGATCTTGAAATATGTCCTCTCCTCTCTAGTTAGTTCATTATATGTTTTGTCTTCTTTTCCATATGCTCATTTCAACCATAGTTTTCTAGTGTTAGGGTTAGATCTAGTGGATAAATGGGCTACCTTAGTCCCTTTGTTTGGTAAATTTAGAGCTATTGCAATTTCCTTAACTAAAAAGAGACACTAGCTCCATAGATTTTTATAGTGGTGAATTCATCTTTGTTGTGCCAAAATTGGTTGATCTCACTAAGGTACCATTCACCACTATCCAAAGAATGGGCCACAAAGGTGATGCCTGAAGTTGTGTTTGAACTACTTCTGAAGAAAACTCCATAAATGAGCCAAGATTCATTTCCATGATGACTAAGGTGAACATGGACTTGTCCTAAATTTCCATGAGCTAATTAAGGGGCAACATGAGATGTTGTTCCCACACAAGAGTTGGCAGTTCTATAGCCTTTTCTTGGACTGACTATCCAGTTTTAAGATCCTCTTAGTGGATGTTGAAAGATTGGGCTTCTTGCTCTTGATGTTTTTTATGTTTACTTTTTTGGCCATGACCACCTTGTGGATGCTTAAGTGTTCTCTATGAAGGTTCTCCCTATGCACCTCTTTTTAGGGCCATTTACAAGAAAGCAAAAGTCAACTGTTACAAAGGTTATATTCTTTATCAGTAATTAGCTTATACCTTACTCATTACCTTAGTTCATTAAGTTCTTAGTTCATATGAGTACAAAGTTAGAAAAATTTTCAAGAAAAATCCCCAAAAAGTATCTATTTCCTCATACAACCTTACACAATTGGCTTTTTTCTTTCTTATATGTGGTTTGTTATGATGGTTGTGGTCCCTTGGGTAAAAAAGTTAAGGTTTATGGCATTAATATGATTGATTATTCATGATAACACCTAAATTTTTTAACACTCTTACTCTTATAATACCTTCCAAGAAATAGCAAATTATCAAAAAATGGAATAAGTTTTCCATGCAAGCACCTCCCATGACTAACTTGAACACTTTGGGTTCAAATAGGTTCAAATGGCAGAGAAATTAGAGTGATAGAGAGCCAAATATCACAAGTGGAAAGTGAGTGCATAGGGCTTTGAGTCACCAGAGAAAATTTAAACAACTCCCCTAGCTGCAAATGATGAGAATGAAGTTTGGACATCACAGGTGTCATATATATAGGTTTTGTGCAGCCTGATATCGAGCATTTGACATCACGTACCACCTGATATCAAGGTTCATGAATATGCATTAAATGGGATAACTAAGCATGGAAAATGAAGCTCTATGATTGGTTGGAAGGTTTGAGGCTAGGTCCATAGTTTTGGGGTAAGTGGAAAATTAGTTTGAGGCATCGGAAGTTGTGATAAGGCGGAGTCATAAATGTGAAAAGCTTTAAAAGAAGCAAGAACAAGGGTGTTGAAATAAAGGTTGTAGATGGATCAATTTATATGAGAATGAAAATAACAAAATGTAACAATTGAGTGCTTGGAAGGTCAAGAATAATGTGGTTGTGTCAAGCAAGTACAAGTCACAAATGTTACACAAGTAGGTCCTCACCAAAGCAAGCTCCAACCTATGATGTCCTTATGTAACCACACCTAAAAATTATTGTAGGCACTAAAGGGGTTGAATGCAATGCATACCTATGCAACAAAACACACATGTTAAAACCACCAATTTGAGAGAATAACTCTATGTTACAAAAAACCACAAGTTATGATCACATGGACAATGAGATGTGATGGACTATAGAAAGGATTGCAGAAATTGGGACATGAGGTATATTACCATGGTTACAATGAAACCTTGTGTGTTATTAATGGTTAAATAATCATAAGTCCTTCTTTATAAGTTTCAAACCAATTCCACACCACATTGCAGTGACATTGCATCGTTTCATCTCATCGACAGACAACCATAAGACTATCATAGTTGTGAGGAGTAACATCACTTGGTGTTTTGTCTAAGGGAGGAGTTAATTTATGTCACACATTTTTTTCTTTTTGATTTTGAGAAGCCACCAATCTTCAGGCATGGATACATGTCTTTCCAGTGGGATCCATAAAAGTTTATTCAATGTTGTTTTAGGTTACTCTTACATGAATTTTTTGTTAGATATATAAGAATATAATTACAACCTCAGCAACATGATAGAACATATAGAACAAGCCAAAGAAAACCCACAAATCTTCTTAATGTCACACCCCTTACATTACATCTTGGTTTTGCACTCTTGTACCTAGACACAATGATTATAAATTTATTATTAGGTTGGATGATGGAAAAGATTATCATTATGACCATGGTAAGAACCTCTTATTAATGGAATGAGTGGATGGATGGTGTGATCTCAATGTTTGAATAATTAGTCCCTTATGGCTTAACAACATAGAAAAAACCTCATCCCAATGGATAACATGATCATTTTATTCACAAGTGAGATTACATAATAGACAAAGTGAACACAATAGATAGTAAAAATTGGAAGAAATAGGAAGAATTGTTTCAAGAAATAGGAAAATGACAACAAATTGTAAAATAAAAAGATGAAAAACACTTAAGAATCCTAAAGACTAGAAAGGGGGGTAACCCCATGACTAAACATTTGGCTGTGACAAGGATTAAGAAGTGGATAAATAGGATCCATGTAGGTATAAAACATTGGTAACCTTTCATGCCCTAACCACTAGGTGTCTATTGGTGAAGTGGTGGCTAGGTAGAAAAATTGTTGATCATACACTTGATTGTTACTTGTATGGTGGGTTTGGGTATGAGGTGTGTTAATGTTATGGATGTCCAACTCACAATTGCATCCTTGATCATGATATGGTATGCATGGATTTGTTGGTCTCTCCACACTATTAGATTTTTTGTTTGGGTTTAGGATTAGAGTAATGATGGATGGTGGCCCTTGTGTATGATTAAAGGACATTGGTTGTGATAAGGAAGTTGGTGCACTAGATTGGCATTGTGCTAGTTTGAATGATGTGGTGGGTCCATGCATGGTTTGCTTCATCTTATAACCTTTCTTCTATGAGGGACATTTCCTACATTGCAGTTGAGACCCATTGGTGTTAGCATGTTTATAAACATTTGCAACACAAGTTGCATTCATTTGTTGATATTGTGGTGTCAAATCTCCCTGTGTTACTGGAGATGACATATAATGAAGTGGAGTATGAGAATATCGATGATAGGATGGATGGTAGAGGTGCAAGGTGATGATGCTTCAAGGGATGTCATGGGTTGATGGTACTCGAGCAAGCGGTAGTGGCAATTTGAAGTAGAGGATGTAGAACTAGTTGGAGAAACATGGTGTTGAACATAATATCCATGTAGTTTTGGTGGATAGGATTGATTTGGTAGTGACCTCCCCCATGACTATGATTTTTGCCATCACAATTGATGACTATGTTGATGATGGTAATAAGTCCTCATAGGATGGTACAATCAGTTGTGGCACTATCTATAATTACCTTGTGGAAGAGGAAATCCCCTTGGCATGTGCTTTTGCACAAAATTTGGATTTAAGGCACTTGCCCAATACTCTTGTTAATGGAACAAGGTTGGGTAAAGACCTTTGGATGGTCATATATGTAGATTTTTCATCCATTATCTTTGTTTTTGGTTGAGTCTATAGCCTCACTTTCTTTAGCCATTTTTCTTCCCATTTACTCAAAAGTGTTCCTAGATGTTTGTTGGTTCTATATCCTTTGTTTATTATGATCATCTAGCTTCTTTTGCATGATCCTTTCCTCAATCATCTCAATGAGAGTTGTAATGTTTTCATATATCCATTTGGACATCCTATTAAACTTTTCTTCAAGTTCATTAATAGACTTCTATATCAATAATGTTTGTTGTGGAATCACCTTATCGAGAGCTACCTCTTTCTCTGCACCATAGATATGGACCTCCTTCTATTAAAGAGTTGGGTTCCATTGATATTTCTCGACATTATCCCATTTGAATATCTCTCCTTCTTATTTTTCCACATGCTTGATTAGCTCTCACATCTAATGGGCTTGGAGATTGTATAATTGCCTTGGGGCATACATCCCAAGGATCTCCCTTGTTTCATTACAAAGTCCATCTATGATGTGGAAAAGTTACCTCTCCTTGGAAAACCCATGGCCTAGGCATCTATTTAGTAAGGCATAATATCTATATAAGGCCATGTCCAAGGGTTCATGTTGTTCTTGCTTCCACTCTTGGATTTGTATCCTCAGGTTGGACACCCTTGCATAAGTTTGGTATTCCTCATTGAAAAGTTCCAGCATTGTGAACCATTGTCAGATTGAATTCGGTCTTAATGATCTATACCACACTTTGGCTATATTGATTAGTATCCTAGGAAAGAGTTTAAGCTTTTTCCATCCACTTTCAGTGTTGTAGAAAGCACAAGCATCATGGAAGGATTGTAAATGATGTTGTGGATCTAAATCATAGCCTCCTGAAAATTTAGGAATATTATCCATTTTAAGCCTAGGTAGATAAATATTTTTGTGATTCCTGTGAGATATCTTAATAGCCTTTGTAATATGCATTAGGCTCTTAGTGGCCAACAAGGGTTCATTTTCCTTAGATAGGTTGTGCAAGAAATTTCTATCTCTATTTGTTTGATCATGATGATGCTATATATGTTAATGGTGATGTCTTTGACTTTTCCCATGGGTTCGATTTTGGTTTTTAGTTTGACCCTTTAGTGGAACTTTCTCTTCATACCTATATTCATATTTTTTAGAACTAGACATTGAGAGGAAAGAGGGAGATGAGGAATTGAAAGGATTTCCATGGCTTCTATGGTGTTCCACAAGGTTTCTTAATTTATTGTTTCATGGTTTTGAGGAGGTCTTAGGCCTTGAGGCCTCCCCTAGTTCAAGACTTATGTCATCTCCTCCAAGATTTTCTACCTTAGATGAATGTAGTCTTTGAGTGTCATCAAGGTGGTCATAATCATAAGAAACCCCTACATAATATTGGTCACTCCAATTTTCTTCATCATATATCTTGTTATTTCTCCAATGAATGTGTGAGAGAGACATTGTTGTTGGCTTATGGTATNATGTTTCTATTTATTACTATTTACTATTCTTTTCATTGAGTGGAATGTGTATGCCTTTGTCACAAGCACTTAATTGTATATACCTAGTAATCCATCAATGTATCATTTGCACACCCAAAGAAATATGCTTGGAAGTCCTAGAAGTAGTTTCATGAAGTCCAAGGCATGTATGGATGATTACCTGTGGATACTCATTGCACATAGGCTAGTTTAGATTTTACTCTCCATTGTTTAGTAGCTTAATTAATTAATCTCTTTCTCATCATTAGGAGTAGCATAGAATTAGATAACATCATA
>MNCI01005567.1:538106-596637 GCA_015680685.1 Gnetum montanum | reverse complement strand
ATTTAACTAAATAAAATAGTAAATAATTAATAATTAAAATCAATAATAATCTAAGTGGATTTTGCAATGATAGGAGTAATCTCAATCTTTATTTCTAGTCATGTAACATGTTCAAGTATGTTACACTCGAACAAAGGTGTCATACAGTTACAAATATTAGACTGTGGGCATGCACTGGGAATAACAAAACTCTAAGAAAGACTATCAAAAAATTAGAACTAAAACTATCTTCTCTATTGTTGTTGTATTATCTCAATCATGCACCCAAGTGCTATATTTATAGGCTAGTATAGAGGAGATGATATCAAATATTTGACATTGCTTCCTAGCTCCGATTTCAGGCATCTGATATCGGGGCTCTGATATTGGGTATTTGATATAAGGGCTGATAGATTCATGACTCATCACTAGCCTTGTGTTATGCATTAGACAAATGATGTTGCTAGAAAGGTTGTTGGATGGCGGTACAAGAGCACCTGTTTGGTATGTATTTTTGCTTTATGTATGAGTTTAGTATCTATGCATTTAAATTGTAGCATTATGTTGTGTGATTCTTGGATGTGATTCTAGAGTATGTTTATGAAGAGCATTTGATAGGGATCTCATAATTCCAAATGAATTTTGATTTGAAGCTCTAATGTGTCTGTTATGCATGTTTGAAGTGTAGGGTATTAGTTAGGAAGATCAAAAAATATAAACTTATGAAAATATTTCCTTTAATAATAATAATAATAATAAATAATTCAAAAGTAAACAAAACAATTTTACATGGAATGTGACATGCATAAAATATAAAATGACTTTGCATCATAACTATATGAATTATGCATTATAAATAAGTTTTTTTTAAGAAAAACACCGCCATATTTCTTTTGTTGTGGCACTACTCATGAGAATTTGGATTTTTCTTTTTTTGTGTACATAGCACAAAAAAAGCAAATAGAGATTGACTTCTAGTTTCTTCTCTTTCATTTTTCCTTTGTTTTCTTCCATTGTTCAACAATTTTTTTGAAATTTTGGCATTGTGAATGACTTTTACTTGCTTTGAACTTGGATTTGGAATTGTTGCAATCATGTCTACATGTGTGTAGAACTTGTTTGGAGAAAAATGGAGTTTTTCCAATTTCTTCAAGGATTTTATGCTTGTTTTAGACTTTTTACCACAACAGCTTTAATCTTTGGGATTTCTTTACCTTTTTCCTATATTTTTATGTCAGATTAATGTATATGATCATGTGATGTGGGCATGTGGGATATATAGTTAAAAAATTGAGCTTGGATATGTTATTTTGCATATTTCCCAAAATTTTACAGTTTTGGTTGCAAATTGTTTATTAATAAATATGTGATGTATGATATGATGTGAACTTGTGAAATATGATATGTGATGTTGATGGCATGGTTGGAATATTATATTTTAGGGGCCTATTGTGACATGGTATTTTCTAGGAGTTTTAATCATCATTGACTTTAATTAAATATTATTATTTATTATTTTATTAATAAAACTTTGAACATGAATAACTTTTCTTCTAGGAGTTCTATTTAGGTGAAATTAGTGTCATTGCGATCAACTTGGGAAGTACTTCCTAATCATGAATTTGGTTTTCTCTTCAGACATATATCATTTGGAGGTTATTATAGCAATCATTTTTATGGAATTACATGTAGTTCAAGAAATATGGTTATGGCATAAGATTTTATTTTGTTTAATTGTGGCATTGTCTTCATGGAATGCATATGACTGTTAGGTGTGGATATATATGGTTATGTTATGTTTGGTTTGGATGTGTTGTGCCTATGACATGTGCTGGCTTAAGATAGCTAGGACTTGTACATGTCATCATAATGCTGCTTATAACAGTCATTAGTAGGTGATGCTAGCATTAGGATGTGGACCAATTGGTGATGATGCACCTTTAAGGTAGGTGTGAATTAATCCCCACTATGATGCATTAGTAAGGTACATGTCTTAGGCCTTATTTTGAGAGTGGGAGAGCATATGTGTATTTGTCCCTATAGTTGGTATGTGGCATAGGGATGTTAGTCCCTATAACAAATCTTCCAAAAGCCTAGTGGTTGCGAGTCATAGGTTGATAGACCCTAGCATCGGTTGGATAAATATAAGACTAATAAAAGACCTGCAGGCAATGGCTATTCATGAGTACTTATGGCAATGTTTCACATACTACACTAAGTGTGGATATGCTAGTGACCACATGGGTTGCGTACATGGTAGTATCAATTTATGAATCATAGCACTAATAATATTATGATTGTGTCAGTCATGAGTTGTTTAATAGCATTGAGTAGGTATGATGGCATGGACATGATAGTGGAAATGCATGTGATGTGGTGTAATAGATATATGATAGATTATGTTGAATAGTGGTTTTATATATGATTGTATGATAGCCATATATTCTCTTTGATGATGATTATGCCAACATTATATGTAATATGGTGTCTGTACATGTGTTGGTTTAAGCATGCACAAGATTAACAATGGATGCACGTTGTCTTGTATCCTACTGCTCTCCTCTAGTATAGCACTTGTTGACCATATAGGAGGGGAAGTATAAAGGTTTCCCACTTATTTTTATACTAACTTTAGTTAGTTATAAGTGGAGGTCATAGGAGCATAGATGAGGATGGAGAGAGAGAGTAGAGGAGGGAAAAATATTTAGGGACTAGTTAATGTATATTTTCATGTAAAATAGTATGAACTATTTATATTTGTATGAAACTCTCTATACTCTTATATATACAATGTCGATGTTTATGTGCTTTTGTATCTTATGAGCGTAGTGAAAATTTTTGGTTTATGTAGAGACATGTAGTTTTATAATTCAAAATATATGCTTAGTCTTTTATTTGGCATGGATTTTTATGTAGTTTGACCTTCCTTTATATAACGCATTTATATACATTATTAATTTTTAATTTATCATTATTTCATTATGGTATTACTAGCAATCCTAGGCATCACCCTATCCTAGCTAGGTGCACTAGAATAGGTTGTTACATGATGGTATCAGAGCTAGTTAACTCTGATGTTGTATTATGTTTGGGGTACTCATCCATTTGTAATTTCAAGCTACAAATATGTATAGTAGACATGGTCATGATGCTATTGGGGCTCATAAGCTAGAAGGGCCTAATGATAGGCAAGTGAAATCTACTCAAACATATAGTAGTGGTCCTACAAATGGGCTAATAGATATTACACAACAACTATTATAGATCCTACAAGAGCATGTTGTAGCTAGTGATGCTTCCATTCCCATAGTGATGGAAGTGGAAAGTGGTAGTGGTAGTCGATGCTCTAGAGATTCAATTAGTTAGCTTATTAATAGGAAACTCATAAACTAATTTTGAAAATTAGGACCTCCTAAATTTGTTGGCACTGAAGATCCTACTATAGCTACTGAATGGTTGGAGGAGCCATAAAATGCTTTTGATTTAATGGGTTGCTCATAGGTTTAGTAGACTCAATTGGTAATATATTAGTTTGTTAACACTACTCGGCATTGGTGGATAACTAAGGAACAAGCTAAAAGATGGACTAGCCAATAAGTAACATGGGATGATTTTTTTACATCTTTAAAAGTCTGTTATGTGTCTACCTAATATGCTTAAGCTAAGAAGAAGGAGTTCTAACAGTTGTATTAGTGTAGTTGTTCTATAGAAGAATATGATGTTTGTTTCTCTGAACTTAGTAGCTATGTACCATAATTGCATACAGATGCTCGAGCATAGGTAAATAGATTCATTAGAAGTTTAAGGCCATCTTTGAAGGACCACATATTACCTCTTAGATTGACATCCTACGATAAGGCTAGAGTAGTAACCATGATTTTAGAGAGGAATCAGTAGGAATATGGAGGTCATAAAGAGAGAGGATTGACATATAGAGATAGGGCTAGCCCCTCCAAGCAAGCTCATGGACATGAAGATAAGCATCCAATACTAGCTCATGGTCCTACTATTGGAGCTATTTGTAGATATATTATTTGTTATAGATGTGGAAAGCCTAACCATCTGTAGAGGGATTAGCAAAATTGTTTTGCATGTGGGCAACCAAGACATCAAGCTATCAAGTGCTTGAAATAGGCAAGTAGTAGCAGAGGAGGTAGAGGTAGAGGATAGCAACCTCCAAGTTAGGATGGACATGGAATGCTAGTTACTCAACCAAGGGAAGTGGACTAGAGGACACAAGGATGAGTATACATCCTAATAGACCAACTGTTGATGGGTAGCCAAGCATTGTGATGGAGATGGGATGTACAACTTTGAACTTTAATGTATTGATTCTATTTGATCTAGGTGCTAGTTATTCTTTCATAAACTCTCTTATGTTGATAGTATCTTCTACTATGAGTCATAAGACTTGAGTTGACTAGGTATGTATAGGTATACCAATGGAATTGAAAGATGTGTAATGGATTAGTGATTTTCATGTTATGGATCTTGGGATATATGATGTGATTTTGGGGATTGATTGGTTGCCATAATTCAATGCTATTTTGGATTTTTCATAAAAGCTCCTAAGACTATAATCAGTGGATGGTGCTCCAATTGAGGTATAAACTCATCTAAGGATTGTGCGCTTGGATTTGATCTCCTCTCGAATGTAACATAGGATGATTTAGAAAGGGCATGGATTCTTTGTGACTACTATATATAAAATAAATATGGTAGAGATCAATCAAATTCCTATGGTTTAAGAAATTTTAGATGTGCTCCAGTCAAAAATACTAAGTTTATCACTAAGATGAGAGATTAGGTTTGAAATCAAACTTAAGCCTAGTACCAAGCCTATGTAAAAAGCTTCACATAGGATGTCTCCCATAGAGCTAGTAGAGCTAAATAGTTAGCTATAGGAATTGTAGTACAAAGGCCTCATTCAATCTAGTGTATCACCAAGGGATGCACCAGTGCTATTTGTTAAAAGGAAGGATGGGAGATTGTAACTATGCATATATTATAGGTAGCTAAACCAGGTGATAATGAAAAATAAATACCCTTTATCATGCATTGATGACTTCTTGGATCAACTTTAAGGAGCTCATGTATTCTCAAAGATTGGTCTTAAGTCTAGATGTCATTAGATGTAGGTTTGTGAACAAGATGTATTGAAGACACTATTCAAAATACAATATGGTCATTATGAGTTCTTGGTGCTTTTACTTGGGTTGAAAAATGCACTAGTAGTCTTCATGCATCTCATGAATAGTGTGATGCAGTCATTCCTAGATCATTTTGTGATTGTGTCCATAGATGATATCTTGGTATATTTTCATTGATGAGAAATTACATGAGAGCACTTTCAAATGGTATCATAGAATTTAAGGAAGTACCAACTATATGCTCAACCATCCAAGTTTTCAATTTGATAGTCAAATATTTAGTTCTTAGGACATGTGATGTTATGAGCTAGAATCTCTTTGGATCCTACAAAGATTATAGTTTTTCATGATTGGCTTGTGCTGTAATCAATAGTGGAGGCATGATGCTTCTTGGGATTAGTAGGATATTACCATAGGTTAGTAAAATATTTTTCTTACATAGCATCTCCTGTAGCTTGGTTATTAAGAAAGTAGACTAGCTTTGGTTAGAGCTTAGCTTGTCAAGCTACATTTGAGGACTTAAAACATAGATTGGTGATTGCTCTAGTGTTAGTATGTCCTACACAAGAACACCCATATGATGTTAGCGTTGATACTTTGGGGATGGATTTGGTGGTATGTTGATGAAAGATGGATAGGTTATGGCTTATGCATCTTATCAGTTAAGGCCACATGAAACTAGATTTCCCATGCATGATCTAGATTTGGATGCTATGGTGTTTGTACTGAAGATTTGACAACATTATCTATATGGGAAGTAGGTTACTATTTAGAATGACCATAAGAGCCTCTAATATCTCATGAGCCAAGCACAGTTAAACCTATGATAACATAGATGGGTGAAGCTGCTTGCTGACTTTGATGTTACTATTAAATATAGGTCTAGTAATACTAATAAAGTAGTTGACACGTTAAGTAGGATGGCTAGTAAGAATATCAGCTTGATGATCTAATCAAATTTATAGGAAGAAATTTGAGAGCAACAATGACATTATCCACAATGTCAAGAATTAAGGTAGCAAATCAGTTTTGATGGACCATTCTTTGTGGTTAGTCATGAGATGTTATGGAGGGATGGTCGAGTATGTGTTCTAGGAGTTCTAAAAATTCAATTAATGGATGAGGCCCACATGAGTAGATAATAAATGTGTCTAAGTAGTCAAGATATGCACCAAAGTTTACAATGAATGTATTGGTGGCATTGTATGAAAAGGAATGTAGGAGAATATGTTTCTCAATGTTTAATTTTCTAACAAGTGAGGATAATGCATTAAAGGCTTGGAGGATATTTGCATTCCCATGATATTACTCAATGGAAATGGGATATCATTAATACAGATTTCATTATTTATCTTCCATGGACTCACAGTGGCTATGATGCTATACTAGTAGTTGTTGATTTATTGAGGAAGTTTGACCATTTCCTTGCCACATGGGCATTGGTGAGTGTAGTAGAAATTGCACATCTCCTTCTTGTAGAGATAGTGTGGTTACATGGTGTGACATGATGACTTATTAGTGACACAGATGCTTAATTCATGTCATATTTTGGTAAGCATTCTAGAAGGATATGGGTACAATGCTAAACATGGGTTCAGCATATCATCCACAAACTAATGGTCAAACTAAGTGGGTGAATTAGATTCTTAAGGACATGTTTAGAGCCTATGCTTTATAGTATAGAGATGGATAGGAATGGATGTTACCATTGGTTGAATTTGCATATAATAATAGTTATTAGGAGAGTTTTCGAGTAGCATCATATGGGATTTTATATTGTAGGCCTATAGAATGCCTTTACATTGGGATACCATAGAATATCGTTAGCAGGTGAGCATAGATTTGGTGAGATAGACTATAGAGTAGGTTCATGAGATATAAGATAGATTAAAAGCTACATAGGATAGGCATGTAACATATGCCAATTGGCATCAAAGGCCACTAGAGCTTTTGGTCAAAGATCATGTATTTCTTCATGCTTCTCCCTTGAAAGGCCTTACTCAATTTGGCTAAAAAGGGAAATCGGCTCCTAGATACATTGGTCATTTTCAGGTGTTACAAAGGATTGGGAGAGTGGCCTATTGAATAGCATTACCTCCTCATTTAGCACATGTACATGATTTGTTTCATGTATTTATGCTACAATGTTATGTGCTTGCTGAACATCATCTTCTTGACCATTCAGGGATATAACTATAGTCTTAATGTTAGTTATGTTGAGCAGCTAGTAGAGATTATTAATTACATCTTGTGATAGTTATGTAGTAAATTTGTGTCTATGGTCATGGTTTTATGGAGTAGACATGGACCTTAAAAGGCTACTTGGGAGGTGGAGACTAAGATGTATGCAACTCATCTTGAGATCTTCTAGGAGGAAGATTCTCAAGGAGGGGGGAGTGTTACATCCCTTCTAGACACATTAGATATGGTGGTGTGGTTATGATTTATACATTACATGTGTTGTCTTGATGGGTTATTGGGGATAACTAAGCTTATTATAATTGCACTTTATATTAAATTATGATGTCTTTACATGCTTAACTAATATGGTTATGTACACTAGCCCTATGTGATGCATTATATAGGTGATGTTGCTAGTGAGTATGTTGGATTGGGGTATAAGAGAACATATTTGATATGTATTTATGCTTTATATATGAATTCAATATTTATGCATTTAAATTATAGCATTGTGTTGTATGATGCTTGGATGTGATTCTAGTATATGGTTGTGAAGAGTGTTTGATAGGGATCTCATAGGTTCAAATGAATTTCTCTTTGGAGATCTAGTATGTTTGTTATGCATGTTTTAAGTGCAAGGTATTAGCTAGAAAACAAAAAAATATAGACTTATTGATTAGTAGCGAGGTACCCCTACATCCAACCATACGAATCACAAAGTGTTCATGCATGATCTGGTCAAATTCCATGGAATTTATTGTTTCCAATGCACTAGCCCTCTAGGAAGTGAATATAACCTTAAGCTTAATCATTATCTTCCCATTTACACTTGTGACATTCGCTGGTATGGTTAAGTTTAACTGAGGCATCCAATTTTTATTATTTTGTGTTTTATAAGTTGGTGCTCAAATGTAGATAAAAATAATTTAATTAAATAATATAAATTAAATTTTTTACTAAAATTTAATTAATCCTAACATAAGTATCCATTCCCAGTTTTTGTGCATGTCTTGAACCCATGTATCCACTACTGGGCGATCAAGCACTATGCTACTGGGCATACCAAGCAATAACGCTACTAGGATTACTAAGCAAATACATGTTACACTCAAAGTGGTCATACTTATGTGTGTAATATATCTTGCTTAATTATCTTGCTAATGTAATAATTAAAAATATCTAATAACTAATTGAAAGAATTTAATAAATAATTGAAAACAACAAATGCATGAATAAAATAGCTAATCTATTGAAAGTGCTGCAAGGTTGATGAAAAAGATTCTAACTTTTGAATGGAAAACATGCAAGAGCTTCGCTACTATTGAAATATAGATTTCCATAAATGCAATTGGGAGGCATGTATTTATAGATGATAGAAAACCACTACGTTGATGGGGCCTCGTCGCATAGGCCAAGATGTGTCGATGGGGCCTTGTCGATGTGGTTGATTACTTCAATGAGGCTTCATCAACACAACCAACCAACAATGACTCATCATATACCCACAACTAGATGAAAAATTTTCCTTGAGTTCTTTTACACAATTGGGAAGGTATGGGATTATTGACTAACTTTTCTTTAACAAAACAAACTGACTGACTTCACAAAAAATAGAGTGCCTGGATGTATAGATCAACACATTACAAAAATGATGGTGTTTAGGATACAAAATTAAACACCATGATAGAAATATTTAAATATTGAAAAACACATTACTTGATGATGTGAAGCTTATTGGAGAAGATCAAATGATCCTAGGTGATGTTGATTCTTGAGGCTCCAAGGACCTTCACTAGCTTCATGCACTAGTGGTGGTTGAGGTGGTGGCTATTTTCCTACTACTACTATGACTTAAAGTGGGAGGTAGAAAGTATCTAGTAGTAGTTTAATTTTCTCCTCCTTACTCCTAGGAGATCACATTGCAAGAACATGGGATCACTAGAAATAGCTCCTTGGCATTAACAAACTAGGTAGTAAACTATTTGCATTCAATGTTGAATGCTCTCACTATGTTCTTTAGCTCTTGGTAGTCATTTATTCATCTAGCTAGGTTCTCAGCAATAGATTGTTGATCTCTGAATTACCTTTTGAGAACTTCAAGTTTAGTGTTAGTAATCTCAAGCTATTTTTTGGTGTCCTTTTAGTGTTTGAACTTGGCCTCATATAGTAGATACAAGCTAGCCACTTATTTCTCCAATTTTGACTATGCTCATCTAGCTATTAGCATTGCCAAGTTTGTGTAATGGAGATTGTTCAACTCCATATACTCTAGAACTCCTTCAAGCGGATCTCCTCTTTATTGTAGGTGTCAATCCCATCAAGGATGGGCTACCACATCTCTCTTCCTTGCTAGGGTTGCTAGAGGGCTTCATTCACTTTTTTATTTACCATATGGATTTTTTTTTCATTAATTTCCTTTTGCAAGCCAACCAAGTTCTTGTAGTGTTTTCACTTTCTCAAATTTGAAAGCTTCATTCTTCCAAGAAAAAATCTCGATGGTAGACTTTTGTCATAAGATGTGTACCTCCTTCATTAATAGATTGTGGTTCTCCATATTCAATTTCCTTAATTCATTGTTGAATTTGGCAAGCTGTTCCTACTATTGATGGATGAATTCTTGCATTTGATCTCTCTGAGCATCAACATTTCATAGGTGATGATTTTGCGCAGTCAATGCTTCGTTGTCTTAGCACATCTAATTCAAGTCCTTTTTGATTGAGTATGTTTTAGCTTTTTCCAAATACTATTTGAAGATGGCCATAATTTCTTCCTCCTAAACCTTTTGAAAGCATTCTTGAAGTTGTTTGATAACTTCATCTCTTATCATTGCCAAGCTGAGGATTGCTGGTTCAACAACTTGGGCATGAAGTTTAGCAACCTCCATGGACAAGTATTGATTTTGATCTTGGGCTATTTTTAATTGCCCCTCCAAAATGATGCATCTACCCCTTGCATTTAGTAGCTCTGATTCGATTGTAGTAATGTTCTCCAAGAGATCAAAAATGTCCAAAGTTAGTTATACAGTTCCTACTAGTTGTTCCAACAACTATTCATGTTGTGATGCATTTAATTTCTTGCTAATCATTCTTGTGAATATCTACACATCTTGGAGTTTAGATACATCTCCTATAAAAACTATAGGTGCATTTAGTGCTTCAGGTATATGGTTAGCTACCACTTCTACCACTATCTCCTACCCTTAGTGCTGCATTACTAAGATAGTTGCCTCTTCTCCTTCCTCCAACCTCACTGAGAAAGTGGTGGCATTCCTAGAGATTTTTGGGAATAAATGATGTGTTGCTAATGATATTTTCACCTCTTGAGTATTGGGATTTTACCTCAAAGGTAGTTGTGTTCTTTGGGTAGAGAAAATGGAACCACCCCTCTCTAACTAACTAATTGTTTGGGACACCTCATTAAGGTGACTCATCATTGGCCAATATACAAATGGATCAACTAGACTCATTCTTGCTTATTACTCCTATTCACTCAAGAGCTATTCTTGAATTTGACACAAATGTTCAAGGATTGTGTAGGCCTTTAGTGTTGTCTCTTGAGTGGGTGGTGGTGGCAGTAGCTCCTCTTCTTGAGTGGTTGTTGACATCTTATCTTTTATGATTTCTACCCATGATGCTAAGGGAGCATGGTTGAGAGTATGATTAGAATAGCAAATAATGCCTACCTTTTTGCAAATTTTTTTAATAAGACACGGAAAGGGTAGGGTCTTCCTTCCATGTTCATTCTCCTTAAGACACTTCTCAATCTTCAAATAAATCAGTTGTGGAAGGTTAACGAAAAATTTTCTACTTGGAGAAATGCATACTTAAGCAAAGAAAGCGGTCACCTTGCTTGGCCTCACTATTGAATTGAGGTGATAAGTTGCAATCTTGAAATAAATCTACTCTACTGATGTGAGTGCACCATACTCCTTATGGTCCACCCCATAACATTACTAGGTCCATTTCCTTTTTACCTCTAGATCACCTTTTGTTGATATCTCTACCAATTGTGTTCCAATTTTTGGCAACCCTAGTACCTATGCAATAGCTTTCATTAAGTAGAACACTTAAATGTCCTTGATTTTTACACTGGACCCCAACCTTTGGCTATTCCAGAAGAGATAGTTCTCTCCCATGTACCATTCCCCATTAGATGTGATAAGTAGCCACATGGGAGAGGCTTGCAATTGTGTTTTGACATCCTTTGGAGCTTTTTCCAAAAATGGTCCAAAGTTCATCTCTTGAAGAACTAATCTTTGGATTTCTTGGGACTTGATGATGTCTAGGTAGGCTTGAGTCAGAGTGACCTCAAGCCTTGGCATGGGTCTAGGTGCTTCTCCTCATTGGGACTATTTAGTAAGCACTTTTTCCTTTGGAATTTGTCAAATAGATTCTACTTCGGGCTCCTCTTGAAGAGGTCCCATTGCACAAGCCACCTCTAATAGTTCTTGGCCTTGTTCTTACTAGCCCTTTCCAACTATAGGTTACGTCTCCCATGGTTGTGAAGGTTCTCCTTCTTGCAGATGTTTTTGTTTGGACACCATTTGTAATCACAATAAGACCATGGATTGACACTCATTGTGTAACCTTAAAATAATTGAATACCTTAACTCTTAAGGATAGTTACACTTGGCTAAGTTGTGATTATGGCTAATTTAATGAACCCAATTAATATTTATTTTATGTTTTATTATGAATAATTCATCTCAGAGGTTGTTGGAAGGGTTAACTTAGGAAAAACTTAATGTTTATATATGGTTATAGTTATTAAACCTTGGGGGGAGTTACAAAAATTTTCAAAAAAATTCATTGAAAACCTTAAGGTTTATAGCCCCCATGATAAAGATCTTACCTCAAGTAAGTGTAGGATCGAAAAATGGAGTGATTTGAATAAACGGTTTGAAAGTTATGGGTTTTGGAATGTTTTGGGTTCTAAAAAATTGTAAAAATTCCCTATGTGTTATGATAAAATTTCAAAAAAATTCCAAAGTGTTTGATAGTATGTATAGTATTTTTTCACTATGTCGATGAGGCCTCATCAACGAGGTCAGCTGCATCAACGAGGCCTCATCGATGCAACTATTAACCACCATTGACTTTGGTCAAACTTTCAAAATACAAAGAATTTTTCGATAAAATTGGGATCAAATGAAAGCTTAGAAGACCAAGAATAGTATGAAATCATGAGAATATGATGTTGAAGTTTATAAGTTTGAAAAGAAATGGAGAAAAATTGATTTAATGGATGAATGCAATGAAAGATTAAGGAGTACTAAGTAGTTTACACAATGGAAAATATGAAATATAGGATTGTAGTAATGTCAAAGGTAAGGAACCTTAACTAATCAAGCCAAAAGCTATGTAAGTGGGTCATCCCGATAGCAGGCTTATGCCCTTTTTACCCTTGCGTAACCTCAAGTAAGAAGTCCATGGGCCCCATAGTCAATTTAATGCTCATGAAAAGTTAAGGACCAACATGAAAGAATTTACTCAAGAATTCCAACATATCAGACTAAGACATAGAGCATAACATAGAAGCTAGTAGTGAGGTGAATTATGGTAGCATGGATGGATGATAGAGAAGGCAAAATGCAGTTCCAAATTGAGGTCATAAGAAGTCCCTTGTGAAATTTGTGGTTAAAATGACCCTAGAAGGTCCATCCTTAGTTCAGAACAAAACCATTTGCTTTTAATGACTTCACATCATCACTCTAAGACTAATCCATCCTCTTGAGACATAAGAGTGCTTCCACAAAAAAACTACCATTCCATAAAGAGAATAAAGGAGAAGTAGAAAGAGTGAGAGGGCCTTAATTAGAGGGGATTGCCAGGCATAGGTGCATGTTGTTCAAGTCTCACAACTAGTGCTTGTAGCCTTTTTATTTGTCAAAGGGGTGTGCTTTGAATTCCCATACTTTTCTTTGTTTTTTTCTTGAAATGGGAACCACACCATGTGAGGACTTATTCATTTCAAAGGGATGTGCTTTGAATTCCATTAATTTATTTTTGTTTCTTTTTTAAAATGATAGGAACCACATCATGCAATGACATTATTTGTATTTCTATCATTGGGTGGTATGGAATGGTAATAGGTCTACAAAAAACACTCAAGAACTTAAGCAAGAAGAACAGTACAAAGAGTATTGAGTTCCCTTGAAGTCACACCCTTTACAAACCTTTGTATCCTTCCTAATTTCGGAACTACCTAGGTCACTGATCAATTATAATTTTCTTTTAATGGAAGGGACTTTAAATTCCACAAAAAAGGAAAACCATAGAGTTCATTAGATGGTCGGATGATGTGGACTCACTACATGTTCCATGAAAAATAAACCATGTTGAAGTCATCAGACATCAGAATTCAAAAATAGAAACTAGACATCGACAATCATACATTAAGCACAAACCATCATTAGTGAATAGTAGCAATGACATTGTGTACTATGATAATAAAGTGAATTTATTAGAAACAATGAGAAAATATCACACTTAAAAAAAATAAAGAAAAATAAAGTAAACTATATAAGAAAGTGTAAAATAATCAAGAAAATTTAAAGGTACTAAAGATGGTATAAAATTAGAAAAATTCAAAAAACAATTTGTAAAATCAAAAATGTGAAAAAAAAGGTAGAAAAATTGAGAGGCTATGGTAATGGTTAACATGGATGGCCATATCCCCCATGACTAATTTGGTGAGAGGAGATTTGAAAAATAGAATGTGGTTGTCCATCTATTAAGGTAGTATTTACACAAGTCTATCTTGGTTCTTGGAAAGGTTTGACTTGTTGGATGTTAACCAACTAATTTTTATTTAGGCTATTAGGCTTGTAGATTATGATGGCCCTAGAGGGAAAGGTTTGATCAATTATATAAGGTTCCTCCCACAATGTTTGGAATTTTTTTGGGGTATATGTGTGAGGTTCCAGTAGAGAACCTTATCTTCTAGTTGGAATTTTACTTTCATGATTCTAAGGTCATGACATTGCTTGCTAAATGCCTTGTTTACCTCATTCAAGGATAGTGCCACTAAGTGATTTTCATCTAGCACATTCAGATTGATCAATCTTTTCTTCTGTGCTAAACTTAGGTCAAGGTTTAGATCATAGGCCATTGAGAGTGTATGGAACTTGGATTGAGTTGGGAGCATTGGAAGTCTCCCATACACTAATTCATAGGAAGAATATCCAATAGAAAGTTTTTAAGTTGAAAAATAAGCCTAGAGAGCATCATTAAATTTTTTACTCCAATTCTTCTTATATTTGGTAATGGTTCATGTTAGTATTTTTGTAATCTCCTAGTTGGTTACCTCTGCTTGACCACATTCTCAGTCCCTTTTTGATCTATCATAGTAAGATCAAATTCTTACAAGATCACAAGTCATCATATAACATGAGGGCCCACTATTGGCTTATTCATGAGGAAGCGAGTTGCACTATGGTTCATATATACAAATACCTTGTAACCTAGCACATAATGTCTAAAAATTTCTAGCACATACACCACTGCCATTAATTCTTTCTTTGTAGTAGTGTAATTCAATTGTGCCCCCACAATGCTTCAACTCGTGTAGTGGGTATAATATGGATGTTTCCTATCATCCATCTATGTGAGCACTACTCCCAAAGCATAGTTAGATGTATCTATCATGATATGGAATGGTTTGGACCAATCTATTGCTCATAGGATTTGTGTTTTATGAGTTTCTCCTTTAATTTCTGAAATGTGTGTTCACATTCCTTGGTTCAAATGAAAGGTGCATCTTTCTTTATAAGTTCTACCAATGACTTTGAAATCTTAGAAAAATTCTCAATAAATTGCTCATAGTAACTAGTGTGTCCAAGGAATGATCGGACATCTTTTAGGATCTTTGGTTGGTGTGTTATTCCTTGGATGACCCTTACCCTTTTTGGGTATACCTCAATCCCTTTTTGTGAAATTCAGTTCCCTAGCACAATGCCTTCTTGAACCATGAGATGGATCTTTTTCCAATTGAGCCATATGTTTTTCTCTACACATCTCTTTAGTACTTGCTTAAGTTGGTCCAAAGCTTGCTCAAAGGTAGCTCCATAGGTGGAGAAGTCATCCATGAAGACCTCAACACCACTACCAATTTTTTGTTGAAAGATACTAATGACCAAGCATTGAAATGTTGTAGGGGTATTGCATAGGCCAAGTGGCATCTTATAGTATGCAAACATCCCCTAGGAACTCATGAATGTTATTTTGGCCTGATATTCAGGAGAAATTTGGACTTGGTTATAGCCACTATAATCATCTAAGAAACTATAATAACAATTCCTAGATATGGTATCTAACACTTGGTCTACAAATGGCAAAGGAAAGTGATCCTTAAATGTTGCCATATTTAATAGCCTAAATTTGATGTAGACCCATCATTTTCCATCCTTCTTTGGTACTATTTATTAGTGGGTTAACCCACTTACTACTCGTAAGTGGATAGATGAACCCTACATTGAGGAGTTGCTCTTTATCTCCTCCTTGATGATTTTCTTTAATTTGGGATTCAATTGCCTTTGCAGCTACCTTCTAGGATTCATGGCTAGGTCAGTGTAGACGTGATGCTAACATATCCATAGATTGATTCCTATTAATTCTAGATATGACCAAGCAAAGGCTATTGACCATTTATTTATCACCTTCAACAACTTTTTTTTCAGGAGCAAGTTTGGCATTAATGATGATTGGTTTACCATTCTTTAAAAATGCATACTCCATACCAACTGGTAAAGATTTTAGTTCTAAGGGCTCCTGCTTGAAGTGATTAGGGATCTTCAACTCTCCCCAATAGGTATCATCATCTTCATTAGAGAGTTGGGAATGAATTTATTCAATTTTATCCATGTTGTCAACATATGCACAAGTTAAACTCTCAGTTGGTTCCATACATATTGTGCTACTATCTAAATTAGCTATCAACCACTGGTTGTTCTCTTGCTTTGTGGCTATTGCATATAGACACCATTGAATATTAATTTCTTATGCATACTAATTACATGCCTTAATATATGTGCTCTTGATGGACCAAATATTTTTCATGCAATTGCATCCATTATCACTATAAGCGATGCATGGAATACGCTTCTTTACAATTTTACCTAGCTCATTTTCCTTGGATATTTCTAAGGATAGGTCCCTTATACCCATTCGTGCATTGACCGTGCTTAACCAAGCCCTTTCCATAATGATGGGGAAGTTGCTTTTGTAATTGTCCACCTTGAATACTAGAAAATCAATAGAATAGGATGACCCACAGACTATGGTCATAGTGTCCTCTACTAATTCGAAAGGGATAGTAATCGATTGATCTACTAATTCTAAATAGATTTTGCTCTTATTAAGAGGTTGTAGGTTCTAGGCCTTGTATATATCATGGGAGATGAGGTTAACACCAAAACCAGAGTTGAGAAAAGCTTTGCATGGCTCTTATCTAGTAATCTATTATGAGTGGACTTCCTAGTATAGATCTTTTTGTAGAAAGGTTTCCAACCTTAATCCAATTAGAAAAAACATGGGTTAGCATTATAATACAAATCCTAGGTGGCACTTTGTTTGAAGGCCACTCAAAGGTATTTGATGTAGAGTATGAGGGTGCTGGAGATGCAAGGCAATAAGCTGGAGTAGGTTGTGAGGGTTGG
This sequence comes from Gnetum montanum, assembly GCA_015680685.1. Lineage (NCBI taxonomy): Eukaryota > Viridiplantae > Streptophyta > Gnetopsida > Gnetales > Gnetaceae > Gnetum > Gnetum montanum. The sequence goes on along the minus strand of MNCI01005567.1, from coordinate 579,672 downwards.
AGAGGATTGTTGGCTTAGAAGAAAGGTCATTTCCTTGATCAATTATCCAAATCACTTGGTTGGAAAATTGGTTGTGAATGCACAACCTTGTAGCATTTCATTGTTTCAGCTATGAGGGAACTCACCATGTATGGATGGAGCAAGAGGTAACTAAGTTAAAGGTGAAGGTGTAGGTGTAGAGTGATGTGGAGGATGATATGGATATGGATATGGATTTTCCCCTTGAGTAGATGATGAATGTGTTTAGTGATACTCTGGAGGGTAATAGTGATGTTGAAATGATGCATGACTTGCAAAACTTCTAGGGGAGATGGGTTGCTATACATAGTACTGTTATGGATATGACTGCCTATAAGGGTACCGCTACCTTGGTAGTGGCATTTCCCATGATTGTGGTTGATACCACTATTGGTATTTGATGAGTGTCGAGGTACCCCTACACTCAACCATACAAATACGAGCGTAGCACACATAATCTGGTTGAACTCCACAGACTAAGTGCCTACATGCCTTATGGAACACTTAATGTTAATCATTCGTTATCTTCCTAGACTTACTTGTAGTTGTCACGGTGTATGGTTAAGTAAGTCTGAGGTATATGATTTTTATATCATTTTATGTTTTATCTCCTATGCTATTGAGTTGAAGGGCTGAAGAGACTAATTGACTAACTCTAACTAACTAACTAAGCCTTAATTAACCTAGCATCAACATCCGTTCCCACTTACCGTTCACACCCTGAACCGATGCAACCTTGGTTACCAAATGCTAATTGTTGCCGGGATCACCAAGCGTAACGCACATGCTCGAAGTGGTCGTACTGAGGCAATTAACTAGGAGAGAAGGGTTGAGAGAGAATTAATAACTAATAAAGCATTTAAATGATAAGTAGTAAATAATAGTAAATAAAATCCTAATTAGCCTATTCCATGCACTGCAAGGTTTATCTAAGAAGATTTTCTTTATTGTCGTACACAAACTTGTGTTCAGGTACAATGTCTACTCGAATAAACATCCATTCACTTTGGAGTTCCTACTATGGGCACATGGAAATTAATCTATCTCTGGAGGGAAAAAACTACCAGAGTTTTGCTACGGTCTAGGCCTAGAATGGGAAACAAGGGAGAGCCACCTCTTATTTATAGACTTGGTGATGTAGTGCGATATCGCATACACGATATCACGAGGGATGCGATATCGTAGCAGCCACAATATCACGTACGTGATATCGCAACCCATGCGATATCACATCCCATTAGTATTATTTGTATGATTTTGTAGAATCTTCAATTGGGTAGTAAGTTTTTTGTTGCTAGTGGAACTATCTTGAACTACCTTGAGGGTAAGACAATCGTCCTGGAGCTTGCCTACGTGCTAGGCAATGATTCAATGCATACACTCTAGACTCTTGTAAGTGTGACACCATAAGGCAACATCCCTTTGGATGTTCATATTGACAAATGTCACATTTAGTTTCATCATCAGAGTCAGATTTAACAACTTCCTGTATTGCAACAGCTTTTGCAATTACCTCTCTAGTATGCATGTTTAGCTTTTGTTTGCCTCTTGAGATTATGATCACTAGTTCGCTCTTTGGATTCTTTAGCAATATTTAAAGTGGTTTGAAACTTTTCATCCAAAGAGTCCCATAACTTGTCAACCTTGGCCAAAATATCATAAACAGATTTTTGGATGGGCAAGGTCTTTCTATTCACCACTTCATCAAGTCGTGACTCCTTGTCACAAAATTGAACTTCTCATTTTCTAATGGAAGGGTCCCTATTATACTCTTTAGCACTCTCCCATTTTCATAGCTCACTTTCTTCTTTTTCTACCTGCTCAATTAACCTTTGGATTTGATGAGCTCTCGTTTCAGATAATCTTCCTTGGGCATACACCCCAAGGGTTCTTGTTTCTACGCTAAGCCCATCTATGATGTGGCAAAGTTATTTCCTTTGTGAGTAACCATGGCTAGGGAATTTGTATAAGAGTGAATAGTATTGGCCCATGGTGCCATCCAAGGGTTTGTGTGCTCCTTATTTCTAGCCTTGGATTTGTCCTCTCAAATTAGACACTCTAGAGTATGCTTGATATTTATCATTAAATACTCCTAACATGGTACTCTATCCTCGGATAGATTCCAATTCTAAGGACTGGTACCAAATTTCAACTTTCTTAATGAGTGTCCTTAGGAAAAGCTTGAGTTTTTGTTACTCATTCTCTATGTTTTGTAAGGAATAAGCATTTTGAAAAGCTTATAGATGTCTTTACAAATTAGAATTGTATCCCCTCTCAAATCTTGAAATATTGTTCATATCTAGGCACTTGATCTGACTATCCTTCATATGCTTGGTCAAGATTTTCATTGCCTTCAAAATATTGAGCATACTTCAAGTTTTCAATAAAGGTTCATCATCATCACTATGTTGATGATTCTGATGATGGGTTCAGCCACCCCTTTGGTTCTGATGGCCTCCATGGTCATTGTTATTTTGTCGATCACCTTCATCATAGTTGTTTTGATGATGACTTCCACAAGAACCATCCAATGAAGAGGAATGTTCAGAATTGGATGAAGAGGATGAAGAGAAAGGTGGGCCACCATTGCCACTGTGGTGTCTACCACCACTCTTACACTTATTATGATCACCATCCTTAGATCCCTTATTGCTACAATGTTTGCCTGAGTCCCTACCTTGGCTATCACTTTTCCCTCACCCTAGTTTATGAATAGTTGATTGTAGATTAGGTTCACACCCTCACCATTTGTAGCAGGGGGCGAAGAATCTTGATGTTGAGAAGCTTCCAAGGGAGAATTCTCATTATCTTCTTGATCTAGAAGGAATAAGGATTTAGTGTAATGTGTTCCCTTTATAGCTTCATGGAGTTTATTCTTATGTTTATCTAACTTCTATTGTGTTTTAATGGGACAATAGTTCTAAGTGTTGTATCCATCCAGAACGTACTCCTTGTAAAGATTGTGAAGAACAAAAATGCTAATAGCTAAAACACCAAGAGGTTAGCAAGCATATAGCCTAACCCTGAGTTTGTGCAAGGGCCATGTTGGAAAATGGAGATGGGGTACCCTAAATGATCTTGTTAATCAAATAGGGACTTACAAGGTGTTAAGAAAGAGGGGTTTATATAGTGTTACATGTAGGCACTGGGGCCAGGTAAGCCAGAGCGTAGTGGGGTATCCTGGCCTAAAAATAGTAGTGTAAACATGCAAATATGTGTGAAGTAGTAAATAAAATGTGAGTGTTATGCCAAGTGACAAAGAAAGAATGTTGAAAAATGCAACAAAACTTAAGAGTGAAAGCACAGTACCCCAAATGGGGGAGCGTAGTTATTGTAAGAAAAGAGGTGAGAGTGGTATGTAGTGTCTAGGTAGGCACAGTGGTAACGTAGTAATGTAGTCACAGTCTCTGGGACATCCAAGCTATGGAATTAATGACTGATGTGGGGACTAAAGCTACTAGGTTGGCTATTGCTATGTTCTATGGGTATAGCAGTGGACTACATGCTAGATAGTGTGCACCAGTTGTCCAAAAGGGTCTTAGAATGTGCTAAAGTGCTAGATGTGCTCAAGTGCTCTAGTGCAAGAGTGCTAAAGATGCTTAGAATGCCAAAATTCCAAATGCTCTATTAATTTGCCAACCCCTAGAATGCTAAACGTAGGGGTATTTATGGGACTCAGGTTAGCAAAAATGTAGATTAGGTGCTAGGTGGCACAAGATGTAGATCAGATGCCACATTTCATGAGGGTAGTTGGGGCTACATTGACCTTTGCTACACTCCCATGGGAGTAACAAAGTGTTACACTCTAGAGTACTGCAATAGGTCCCCAAAGACTGCTAAACTATGACTACACTACTAAGACTACATGTGCCAAAGTTTGAATGACTGTAATGTACCTATAAACAATGCAAAAATAATGCAACTTGGAGGCTACACTCCAGGACTATGTTTTTCCCTCTTTTGCGTAAGGTTAAGCATAGGAACAATTTTGGACATCAATGGGGATGCAAAAGAGATTTAAATTATTGGTCTTACTTGCCAGAGGAATGTTAGAGCTCAGACGAAGATTAATGCTAAGTTCTAAAGGCTTTTGGAGATTGTTGGAGGTTTTTCTTCAATGTCACATTGGCTACGCTCTAGAGCATAACAAAACACTTAGTCAAATTTTGCAAAATTTTAATGTTCAACACTAGTTATGCTAGCTATGCTCTAGAGCATAATAGAGCATAGTAGGGATACTTAAAAAAATTTGGTAGAATCTACAATCTTCATTCATGGTACACTGGCCATGCTCTTAGGTGTAGCAGGAGAGGTAGCTTCAAGAGTTAGAAAATTTTCCAAATGTCTATTCCATGCTGAGCTAGCTTGACAACTTCTTGCCTAACACTTGGGAAAAATTGGGCACTGAAAAGTGTGCTACACTAGCTATGCTAGGGAGCATAGTAGAGCGTAGCAATCCAAAAGATTGAAACTTTGCCAAATTTTTTCATCCATCCCAAGCAATCTTGATAATTTTTGGCTTGGCAGTTAGGCAAACTAGCCATGGAAGTATGTGCTACGCTAGCTACACTCTAGATCATAGCAAGCAAAGTGAGAGTGTAGTAGAACATTTAAAAAAAATTTCATGCAACTACTATTGACACTTAGTAAATTTTGCAAAACAAGCCTTGATGCATGCTATGCTAGCTACGCTGGGGAGCATAGCACCAACTCTTAAAAAATTCACCAAGTTTTGACACTTAGACAAATTTATGGTGAAAGTTAAAACACCACAAAATTTTGGGTCTCAACATCACAACTACAAATATGGCTAAGTGTTACGCACTGTTACCTGTTGCTATGTTGCATAGCGTAGCAACTTGCTATGCTGCATGGCGTAGTGTAGCATAGCAACTTGCAACTGCATAGCGTAGCACCTTCCTAGTGCATAGCGTAGCAACTTGCTATGCTACATGGCGTAGCATAGCATAGCACCTTGCTACTGCGTAGCGTAGCAACTTGCTATGTTACATGGCGTAGTGTATCATAGCAACTTGCTACTACGTAGTATAGCAACTTGTTACCGCATAGTGTAGCACCCTATTACGCATTGTTACGCTATGTTACATGTTGTTACACATTGTTATGTGTTGTTACACGTTGCTAACCCTAGCCCTATAAATGTCTTTGCAACCTCTCTTTTCAAAAAAGGGGGAAGAAGAGGAGGATGCTTCCATTTTTCTTCACCAGTAAGGCATTTGGCATTTTGGCAGTTAGCTCCATGGGCGAATGAGACCTAGAGCACACCACACTAACAGGGAGGCACAACTACATCACATGGTATACTATGACCACCGACCTAGGAGGCATAATTTATCATAGTGAGCACCATATTTCATAGCCCAACACCACTGAGGCTATGATTCTACTCCTGCTATGCCTATTGTACACTTTGTATACCTATACCATTTTTCAATGTGGTGTATCTTTCTATTCAAACTCTCTTTTTGGTTGATCATAGCATTTATTTGGCATTTTTAAGTATTAAATCATGTTCACTACCCTGTTACACACTTTAGCATGTTTCTACTATTGTGCACATTGTGTTTTCTTTTATTTTTTTCAAAAGGGTTACTGTACATCGATTAAGTCCCTATCTAATCAACCAGACCATTCAAGGCACCCCATTTCTATTTTATCCAGCATGACCCTCGTGCAGATTCGAGGTTAGGCTGTGCACCCGAAAACCTCTCGATGTTTCTAGCCACTGATGTTTTTTGTCATTACAATTTTTGGAGCTAGAAGGAGGGATTTTGGTGCCCTTTCCATGTTTCTATGGTATTCCTATAAGCATTCTGCACCCTAATACGCATTAGCGTAAAATTGACACATGTTTGTGGTTGTTTATGCATCGTGCGATGCAGATTGGTCACTTTGATGGTTCCTTCAGAACCCTGCAGGACATAAAGCCTTCGATTGCCAGTTGACTTGTTTATTTTTATGATAGTCTTGCATGCATCCTGTACCATATCATGCATTATCATAAATGTGACACACTTTTGTGGTTGTTTACGCATCATGTGGTACAGATCGGTCACTCTGACCATTCCTTCGAAATCTGGCAAGACATAAAGCCTTTTGATTGCTTTCTAATTTTCTTGTTTTTTCTCATTTGCAAAACCTTTTAGCTTTGTAATAATGACTTCCCCAAGCACCGCTACTAACACCTTTTCCACTGAGGTTCCCTTCATGGTTCAAGGTATCACAGGTGCCGAGAAACCACTCAGCCTGGCGCATGAACTACATCGATCCCTCAGGATTCAAAACCGAGGACCTGAGGGCTTGGCGCAGCAACATGAGCACTATAATTTTCTCTATGCAAAGGTGCAGGAAAACCTTCCCTTGGATGTGCAAGAACTCAAAGACAAATGTAACTTCGAGTTCATTTACTGCAATGGAAAAGAATTTGTTCCCACTTCCGGCGCTTCCATTCCTTTGACATAGACGAATCAGTGGCTTCTAGACTAGCTGATCCAATTGGCTAGACTTATGGAGTAGCAGGACATAATGTCTAACAATGACAAGACCTTCCAAGAAAGACAAGAGAAACTCAATTCCCAATCTGATGGAGGAGGTCAAACCAACCCCGTTATCGTCCCTATGATCTAGTCTTTTTGGACTAGCCCGTTGTCTGTCATCGCTCCCTTCATAATCATGCCTATGCTTTCACAACATGCAATTACATCTGCAATGGGTAGCCATGTCATCCTCTCGGTGTTACCAGCCATCAATTTTTTCTATCATTAAAAAAGTGTTGAAGCTCAAAATTGGTGGTGTTTCATTGGACCCTCTTTGTTGACATCTAAAGGATTGGCCCAAGAGATCTTGACAAAGAATATGAAACACCTTGGTAAACATGACACCAACACTACTCATCAGTGCCCAATTAGATAACTCTTCACTATGCTCAGGAGTGCTAAAGGAATAAAGTATGGCAGAGAGTAGGTTAAGGAGATGAACCAAGGTATAGTAAGTAGGGAGGATGCTCATTGTGCATGTGGCTGAATGATGTAGCACTATGATGACTTGTTGCCAAATCGTGATCCATCCTAGGAGTGTCTGTGAGGGAGTGAAATATGAAGGTGGCCTACCCTTGAAATTTTGACTTCTCGCTAGAGTTCTTGTAAGATGGTTAATCTAGGGTTAGACCAGCTACAAAATAGAAACTTTGCTATTTTTACTTGGGCAGTTGTTTTGTTCCATTTTTCCATTTTTTCTTTTTTCTTTCTTTTCTTTTTAAAACTAGAAGATGTTTGTTGTCAAGAGGACTACATGCCACCCAACAAAATGTGTTTAGAGGCAACCACATTGCATTTGTAGGATAGGTGTTTCCTCCCTTGGATAAGCTGCGTTACATTTGCTTGAGCTTTGACCAGTCAACGAAGGCTTCTAATGAAATGAGTTATGTTATGTCCATCATCGGTTTTGAGGTTGACTGAAAGAAGGGTGTCATGTGCATTAGGGAAGCTTGTAGGGAATGTGGGAAAATGTAAGGTAAAAGGGTATATGCGAATAGGCTATAGCAAGATAATAGGGATGTGCACTCTTGAGTAGCTTGGTGAGTCATAACAGACACATCAAAGCAATGTCATGACTTGTCACCATGGTGAAATGCACCTTTGAACAACCATCACTGAGGCTTCATCCTGCAAACACAACATAGAGAAAACAAGAAAAACAACCACACCATGTGAGATGAAAGTGACCTCCTATTTGTAAGGGCACTACAAGGGTTGCAAGTGCTATGTTAGTTGCAGGTGGATGCAATGTCCAAAGTAGGAAGGTTAGTGCGGGCACTAGTGCTAGTAGGCTAAAAAAGCTCTAGCAACCACACCAAAAGTGAGCACCCAAGTGGTTGAATATTTTGGCAATGCAGGTGCCTGAGACTCCTCACCAAGGATAGGAGCTAGGAAACCCAACAACATGATGAGGAGCCATGATGTTGGATGCTCTTCTACGCCTAAGCAATGGTGATGGCTAGAGGATTGTGGTGCTATGGCTGGGCCACAATACCACTAGTTCTCGAATGAGTGATGTTAATAGTGAGAGCTCTGACCAAGATGGCTAGTGATGGTGGTGGTAGCTCTGGAAGGTCAGCAAGATGCCTGAAGGCATCTTTGAAAGATTAGCAAAATGCCAAGGGTGGTGATGCTACAAATGTCCTAGAGGTCTTTTCCTTGATGATGTGAACTTCATTTTGGAACTACAATGTTCCATCCCCCCTACCTGAGAGGTGTGGGCAAGCAACGAATGGTTGGAAGTATTCATGCTTACTTGTCTATAGAACCATGTGTGTTGAACTATGGCTGCTAAACTACAAATCTAATTTTAGGACTTGGTAGAGTGCATGTCGTGCTAGTTTAAGGTCCTGGCAGACCATGATATGCTAGTTTAAGATCCTAGTAGACTATGGATCCAATGTAAGATCCTGGTAGACTATGATGTGTCTAGACTACTGTGTGCTAGTTTAATGTCATAATGGATGGTGGATTGCTAGTTTAAGATCATAGCATACCATACTATGGGTGCCAGTTTAATGTCATAGCCCAAGGACATTCTATGCTAGTTTAACATTGTAGTAGATGTTTTGTGCCAGTTTAATGTCATAACAAACATTCTGTGCCAATTTAATATCATAGCAAATGTTTTGTACTAGTTTAACATCATAGTAGATGTTCTTCTTACCTTGTTATGTAAATGTTATCTATCAAGCATAGTAAGGCTTGAGGTACAAATGGTTGATTGGGTTGGTAATCTCATTACCATCTAGATTAGCAAGTTTGAAATCTCCATTGTCATAGGCCTTTATGACCAAGAAAGACCCTTTCTAGTTGGTAAGAATTTTTCCATGGGTTCACGAATGACCTTGAGGACCAAGTCCCCTTTCTTGATCAAGTGTTGATGCTAATTGTGATGATGTATTTTCTATTGCTTTTCTTGGTACGACTTGATGCGATCAAGTGTTTGCATGTGCTTATCCTTTATAGAGTTGAGGTTAATGGTTCTCAACTTATTGTTCTGAACCTCATCAATAAATCTTGAAAGGATCATGCAGAGTAATGGGACATGTAATTCAAGAGGAAACATTGCTTCAGACCCATACATAAGGCTATATTGTGTCTTACTAGTTGTTGTTCTACATGTTGTGCGGTAGGCCCATAGCAGGTAGACTAGCTGTTCATGCCATCATCATTTGCTATTGCTAAGAATCTTCTTCAAAAGGTTGATGATGACCTTGTTTGTATCCTCCACTTGGCCATTCACCTATTGGTAGTATGGTGATGAAAAGGCATGTTTAATGCTAAGGTGTTTGTAGAAGGCTTTAGTTTCTACACTACTAAATTGTGGCCCGTTGTCTATGACTATGGTCATGGGTAGAACAAATCAGGTCACTATGTTGTCTAGAATAAATTTGCAAACTTCTTGTTACATTGTCTTCCTAAAGGAAATGGCTTCAACCCACTTGGTAAAGTATTCAGTTGCAATTATGATAAAGCTATGTCCTGTAGAAGACTTAAGCATGATAGGCCCTATGATGTCCAACCCCCAACATTGGAATGACCACATGATCTATGTGGTATGTAGTTTAGGAGGTGGCACGTGCATTAAGTTGCCATGCCACTAACACATGTCACACGTTTTGACCTTGGAAATGCAATCTTGCTCCATGTAAAGCCAATAGTAGCCTAAGCATCTAATTTTTGCCACCATTGCCTTGGATGCTATGTGGCCTCCACATAGTCCCTTGTGGACTTGATCAATGATTGTTTGTGCTTCAGCATAGCTAACATAGGTTAGTAATATTCTGTCATAAGATCTATGACATAAAGTCCTATCACCTACAAGGATGTACTATCGCGATCATTTTTGCACTACATCTTTTTGGGTAGTGGTTAGGTGTTGCGAAGGCTCACCTTGTTGGAGGTACATCTTAATATTGTCATACCACTCCTAGGCATGAGCCATGCTTGTTGTGGCTATGGATGCAATACTTGTTATTTGAGTAATAGGTTTGGTGCAATCTATTATTGAAGTGGGTAAGGCAGAAAAAATGTTGGGAACTATGCTTAAGGCTAAGGTGTCTAGTGTATCAGTAATGGCATTCTCATTACAGGGAATATGTTGGATATCTATGCTTGCAAATTGCTTGAGTAGGTGTTTTGCCAAGTCATAGTAAGATTGCAAATGTTGTACTATGCAAGCATAAACCTATATAATTTGGTTGAAAACAAGCTATGAATCACCTTGGACTGCTATGTTTTGGATTCCTAAATCACAGGCTACAAAGACACCTCTAAGGAGATCTTCACACTCCACTATGTTGTTGGTGAAAGGAAATGCCAAGTGATACGTGAAGGGCCAGATCTCCTTGAAGGGAAACATGATGATGGTAGTAGTACTACCTCCTTGTGAGGTTGAAGCACTATTGAAGTGTGAAACTGCCTCAAAGTTTGTAGGCACTTGGCTTATGCTATTAACATGCTCATCTAGAAATTCCAGATCTATTGTCACTTGATCATATATTGGTGAAGCCATGAGTTGTGTGGCTATTTCTTGACCTTTTGTGGATACTTGGGCTATATAGTGCAAATCAAATTCTATGGTTATTACTTTCCATCATGCAATTTGACTACTTTCATAGATGTTTGTAGTAATTACCTAGAGTATGTTTCTTTTGTAAATGATATTAACTTGACTATGAAAAATATAATGTCTCCACTTCTTAAGTGTGAATACTAGGGTAAGGCAGTTCTTCTACACATCATTGTATTTTGCCTCATGGGCCACTAACACATAACTTAAGTAGTAAATAGGGACCTCTGAGCCATTGTCTCACTTTTGGCAAAGTAGAAAGGCAATGGATGTCTCTAAGGTTGCAAGGTAAATGTAAAATGGCTTATCTCCCTATGGAGGGTAAACTATTGGAAGTTGAGCCAGCTCCTTAGCTGTCCACTCAAGGTGGATTCCCTTTTTGAGCAAATGTTGCATTGTCTAAAACTTCTCATTCAACCTTGTGATAAACCTATGAATGAATTGAAATATGCCTTGTAGCCCATGTAGCTCCTTAAGGTTTGCCGGTGGTGCTAAGTTGGTGATAGCCTTAACCTTATTGGGGTCTACACGTATACTTGCCTTTGATACAACAAAACCCAACATGCGACTGATCTTGATGTCGAAGACACACTTCTTGGGGTTTAGCCTAAGGTCATGTCTAAGGTAATGTTTGAGGACATGGTTTAAGTCATCTACATGATTGTGAGTTTCCTTGGACTTAACTACTATGTTTTCAATGTAGCCATTGATCAAGTCTAGTAAATAATGACTAAAGATATACATCATTGAACATTGATAAGTTTCTCTCATGTTCTTTCATCTGAAGGGCATCATTGTATAGCAAAATGTACCCCAAGGGTTCATGAAGGTTGTGTTGAGCTAGGGCTCTGGGTTGATCCAAATCTAGTTCTATAAAGGAAAACAAGGCATGACTAGCTGTAGTATTGATGAGTTCATCCATACTAGGCAATGGGAAATCATCTTTGATGATCACCTTCTTTGGGTCCCGGAAGTCTATGCAAATGCGTATACTTTTGTTTTTCTTAGGGAAAACTACAATTTTTGAAACCTAGTTTGCGTAGTCAATTTCCCAAATGAAACCAGCCTTGTAAAGCCTAGTGTTTTCATCATGAACCATCAACACCACTTCAGGTTTAACCTTGCAGGCTTTCTACTTAACTAGCTTTATGCAAGGATTAAGGATAATGTTATGTTGTATTATGCAAGGTTCCAAGCCCAGCATGTCCTTGTAGGACCATGCAAATGCCTCGATGTTATCATTGAGGACTTTAGTGATGCTTTATGTGAGTTGAGGCTCTAGCAAGAAACTAAGTTTTAGTGTCTTTGTCTCACCTCTTCACGTTACTACAGGGACTTCAATGAGGGGATCCTTAGTTACATCACCTACCTTTAGGTATAGAGCCCTGACTAGATGGTTTGGCCAATCTAGGAATGCCTATAGAGATGCTATGTGTCTGTCATAGGCCATGGGCTCAAAGTCTAGGAATTTAATGTTTATGCATTACATGGAATCACCATAAGGTTCGATCAAGAATAAGGGAAAATGAAGATGCTTGTATGCACTCATGTTGCAATCCTACCAAGAATACTATAAAATAACTAGAAAAATGTCAAGTGACACCTATCTTAATAAAGTAAAATGCATAAAATAAGGAAGGCAATGCTATAAAAAACTCACCTAACTATCTAATTGTGGGATTAGGTAAGCAAGCATGGGAACTAATTTTGGGGCCTTGTTAGGCCATAGAATTGCTAGTTTAAGTTCATAGTGGACCATGGATTATGCAATATGCATCAATTTAGACAAGGCTGGGAAGGTTTTAAACATGGGATTAGGCTGGTGTTTACTGGGTAATCAGAAAAATTGCAAAAAAATTTCCAAGTCTAGGAACACTGGAAAAGTTAGAAAAATTTTCTAACTTTGGGTGCTACGCTAGTCCCATGTTACACATGGAACATGGGATAGTACCCAAGTGGGTGACATGTCCATCACCCTAGAAAATTATAAATAGGAGTTTTCACCATGGTCAACCTATCATTTTCAAAAGTCAAAATGTGCAGTCACTGAATGTAGCATAGCCAAAGCAAAGAGAGTCAAAGCATAGCAATGAAAATGAGGAGAATAAGGGCATAACCACCGACCATGACATGCTGCAGTGAATGCCAACACCCTGGCCTCATCAACATGGATCAGGGAGAATGTGCATTAAGGCACCTTCCTAGGGTTTGCATAGAGGAGCAAAGGAAGATGTCATTGACTCGGTAAAGCGCTATGCTCTAACCTTGCAATTTTTTTTTCTTTTTCTTTTAGTTTTTTACATTTTTTGGACAAGGTTTTAGGTTTTAGGGGTAGCTTGCCCTTGGTAGGGACTACCACAACCACCGTGGCTACCATGACAACCATGGCTAAGAAGAAGGAGTGAGCATGGATGGGTTTTGTGAGTTTCTAGTTTCTTTTTGGATCTTCTATGCATGAGGTTTTTTTGTGTACCATGCATGACATTGGATGAGGGTTTTCTATTTATTACAAAAGACAAGAGATAGGGCTAAAATGATTTCTATAGATTTTCTTTTGATCGGAGCTGAGATGGCTACAGCTTAGGATGAGGAGGGAGGGACAATGGCAGATGTGGGCTGAGGGTGAACGTAACACATGGGTTAGGAATCACAAGAGGTAACGTCATGACAATAGAGAGCATAATAGAGTGGCTAGGGTGACCACAAGGATCACGATCATGTCATGCCTGAATTTTTACACTTGAATGTTATGCTTTAATGTTATGCTTTTACAAGTTGGAAAATGTTTTAAACTTCCTCATATGGAGGGTACGATGTCAAGAGTGTGAAAAAAAGTTATAAAAATTTTAATTTTTTCAAGGGTTACATTCTATAGGGAGCGTAGCCAATAATTAGAAAAATTTTGAGATTTTTCAAGGGTTATGCTCTACAAGGAGTGTAGCCAATAATTAGAATTTTTTTAGCATTTTTTTAATGGTTACACTCTATTAGAAGCATAACCAAAAATTAGAAATTTTTTAAATATTTTTAGAGTTAGAAAAATGCTAAGTGCAAATGTGAAATGGAGACATTAGTGTTGTGCCCTGTTGAGGAGTAGGCACATCAAATGGATATGCTAATGTCCCTTTCTTGTATGCTTTGTGAGGGAAGCTAAGAGTTTTGAAAATGTGCTAAGTATAATTTTGATGCATTTTTTTGTGTGTATCCAATGCTAACACTCTCCTCTTGTTGCTATTGTGGCTATAGGGTATTGTTGAGACCCATCCTTGTCGTGGTGGAGCTAGTGGGTATCTTATGTTGTATGAGTGAACCCTTGCCAAATGTACCTACACCAAACATGCATATGGGTCACCAGGCAGTGTAGTCTAGGTTGGGATCATAGGAGTTCTTCAAGTTCTTACTCCAACACTTCAATGTGATGATGTGATCACACTTGGTAGTAGAAGCGGCCAATGTCATTACAAAGACATTGTTGATTAGGGCAAACTAGGGTATCCCAAGATTTATGTCTAATGAGCCCATTGCCAATGATGGAGTAGGGAGTTTAGGACAAGGTCCTAGGGGCCTTAGGCCTTTATCCAGGATATGGGAGATGTTAGAATTCCAATGTTATAATAAGAACAACATGTTGTTTATTGCTTGATGGATACATACACTTTTTCAGAATCCACCTGGGATAATATATTATGCTAGAGGCTGAGTCCTCTTATGATTTTCATACTATCCATTCAATAATGGCTCATATGAGGATGCTAACTGCTTATGACTATTACCAGATTTACTATTAACACACTTGGCCTCCACGATGAGGAGGGGGCCTTGAACTTGACCCATACTTCCTTGCAAGAATTCTCATCCTTTGAGAATGTCTGCATAGTGATGATTAGATAGATTGAGTTTGACCTAGAAGAATACCCTCATCTATTCCCTAAGTCCTATGAGAGGTGTGAAACTTATGGTTGGTTGGATGTAGAGTGGGTGGCTAGTGTACTAAGTGTAGAGGAGGTCTTAGCCCCACCACCGCCATCTTGCACATCATTTTTTTTCATGAGTAGTGTATCATTTTTCTTATGCATTTGATACTTTTCTTTTCTCATGCTGTTGATTTTTGTTTCACCTATTATAGTCATAGCCACTTCAAGAGAGGTCACAATTGTTGCAATAGGTCGTAATGAGGCCACCCTCATCATGAAATATGGTGATGTGGAGGGTTCACAATGTTGGTTATGCCATGAGGCCCTAGTGGAGTTAACTAGAAATCTTTAACGGGCTAGGCTAATGGACCTTTTCTTGGCCCTTAGGCCAAGCATTCTAGTGGCCAAGCAAATTGCTATCATCAACTCCTTTAGTGAGAGCACCAATCATTTCATCATGTGGGCCCATGGTATGCAGATGATCTTTGACATTATGGATGATTTCTTTGCAGACCTCTTTGACCTCCCCCCTAAGGACCCACCCATTTCTAAAAAATATAATAAATACATGGACCACAAAGGGGACATTGAGGAGTGACTAGGAAATTCTAAGTCCCACAAAGGAATACTCATCAAAGAAGTGAGACTACTCATGGTCCATCACTTCTATCTAGTCTTTCTTGCTCATGCATTACCATGGTTGCTCTCCCAAGGGAAAATTATTGAGGTGGAACAAGCTTTGGTGATGAGAGATGTGATGCTGGTAGCCTATGTGTTGAAATTTTTAGATTGCACCACAACCTCTAGGTGAGGTCACACATGCACTTCGCATTCTTCATAACATGATTACGAAGGTTCATGGAGTTCTTGGTCATTTGTGAGGATGGATTATGGGTAGTTCAAGATTGTAAGCAACTCTCTAGGTCATGGATTCGGCACTTGTTCACCACCATGCAATCGTAGGATCCCCAAAAGGCAATCAATGAGTCATTTTCTCTAACAACTAGAGGCAAAATGGGACAATCTCACCACTCATGTGATAGTGTAGGTGAGGCCCCACTGACTAACACTGGTAATGTAGCTAGAGGGGTATGACTCATTTCCAAGGCAATGGGATCATCTAGGATAAAAGTTAAGAAGTCAAAGATCTACTATGCACAACTTCTTAAGGATTTTAAACAACATTCCAGGCTCAAATCTATTGGGGGCAAGATGATCTTGCCCTCCATATCACACCATCACATTTGTTCATCCTAATGTAGGATGAAGGTGAACTTCAACACAAACTCATCTGGATGAGTATATACCACCTTGCATTCTTGTAGGACTAGTGGTTTAGTATCTTCAAGCTTGTGAGAAGAAGAAGAAATTTTGCAAAACAAAATGAAATTCTCAGTGTGCTTTGATAATTTTTATGATAGTGGGAATGATATTGACCTTTTAAGTTCATACAAAAATGTTAGTGATATTCACCTAAACCTAAATAGTGCATGTTCCACAAACAAAGTCCTTAGCAACGGTGCTAATGATGAGCAGTGAGGTACCCCTACGCCCAAGCATATGAATCACAAAGCATTCATACACAATCCAGTCAAATTCTATGGACTTTATTGTTTCCAATGCACTAGCCCTTTAGGAAGTGAATCTAACCTTAAGGTCAATCATTGTCTTCCCAATTACACTTGTGACGTTCATTGGTATGGTTAAGTGTAACTGAGGCATCCAATTTTTATCATTTTGTGTTTTATAAGTTGGTGCTCAAATGTAGATAAAAGTAATTTAATTAAATAATCTATATTAACTAATTTACTAACATTTAATTAATCCTAACATAAGTATCTGTTCCCACTTTCTATGCACATCTTGAACCCACATATTCACTACTGGGTGACCAAGTGCTACACTACTAGGCATACCAAGTAATAACGCTAATGGGATTACCAAGCGAATACATGTTACACTCAAAGTAATCATACTTATGTGCATGATCTATCTCACTTAATTATCTCATTAACGTAAAAATTAAAAATATTTAATAACTAATTGAAAACATTTAATAAATAATTAAAAACAACAAATGCATTAATAAAATAGCTAATCTGTCCAAAGTGCTACAAGGTTTATTACAAAGCTTGTCTTTATTACCACATACTTTATCATGCTTAATTACAACAATGCTCAAATAAAGATCCATACACTTAATGACTACTATTGTGGGCATTCAAGGGGAAAAAATTCTAACTTTCAAATGGAAAAAATGCAAGAGCTTCGCTGCTACTAAAATCTACTTTGCCATAAACGCAGCTAGTAGGGATGTATTATAGGAAATAGACAAACACTATGTCGATGGGCCCTCATCGACAAGGCCTTGTCAACTTAGCTGCATTGACAAGGCATCATTGATGTAGCCAACCAAGAATAACTCATCACTTATAAAAACCTTTCCTTTAATAATAATAATAATAATAAATAATTCAAAAGCAAACAAAATTTTTTTACATGGCACATGATGTGCATAAAAGATAAAATGACTTTGCATCATAACTATATGTATTATGCATTATAAATAAGTTTCTATTTTTAGAAAAACATAGCCATATTTATTTTGTTGTAGCACCACCCATGAGAATTTGGGTTTTTCTTTTTCTATGTGCACAATGCACAAACAAAACAAAATAATCAGAAACCAACTTCTAATTTCTTCTCTTTCATTTTTCCTTCATTTTCTTCCATTATTCAAACCTTCTTCTGGAATTTTGGCATTGTGAACAACTTTTGCTTACTTTGAACTTGGATTTTGAATTACTATGATTGTGTCTATGTGTGTGTGAAACTTGTTTAGAGAAAAATGGAGTTTTGCTAGATTTTTTAGGGATTTTATGCTTGTTCTAAATTTTTTGTTGTGACAATTTTAATTGGTGGATTGTCTTTACCCTTTTTCTATATTTTTGTGCCGAATTAGTGTATCTGATCATGTAATGTGGGCATTTGGGGAAATTAGTTAAAAGATTAAGCTTGGATATGTTATTTTGAATATTCCTTGAAATTTTATGGTTTTGGTTGCACATTGTTTATTAATAAATGTGCAATGTATGGTATGATGCGGACTTGTGGAATATGATATGTGATATTTATGAGACTGGTATGGTTGGAGTATTATATTTTAGGGGCTTGTTGTGGTGTGAGAGTTTTTGGGAGTTTCAATCATCAGTGGCTATAATTAAATATTATTATTTATTATTTTATTAATCAAACTTTGGATGTGCATAACTTTACCTCTAGGAGTTCAATTTAGGTGAAATTAGTATCATTGTGATCAACTTGGGAAGTACTTCCTAATCATGAAATTGGTTTTATTTATTGAAATATATCATCTAGAGGTTATTATAGCAATAATGTTTGTGGAATTACATGTAGTTTAAGAAATATGGTTGTGGTGAAAATTTTATTTTGTTGAGTCGTGGTATTGTTTTCACGAAATACATGTGACTATTAGGTTTGGAGATATGTGGTCAAGTTATGTTTGTTTTGGATGTGTTGTGCTTATGGCATGTGTTGGCTTAAGCTAGTTAGGACTTGTACATGTCTTTGCAATAATTCTTGTAATGGTGATTAGCAGGTGGTGCTAGCATTTAGGATATGGACTAGTTGGTAATGAGGCATCCTCTAGGTAGTTGTGGATTAACCCTCCACTATGATGCATCAATGAGGCTCCTATCTTAGGCCTCATCTTGAGAGTGGGAAAGCATAGGTGTGTTTGTTTCTATGACTAGTACATGGCATAGATGTGTTCATCCCTATAAGCAATCCTTAAGAATGCTAGTGGTTGTGGATCATAGGTTAATGAACCATAGCATTGATTGAATATATACAAGACTAATAAAATATTTGCAAGAAATGGTTGTTCATGAGTACTCATGGCAATGTTTCACATACTACATTGAGTGTGGATATGCTAGCAATGACATGGGCTACATATACAAAAGTATTGGTTCGTGAACCATAGCACTAATAATATATATTATGATTGTATGGGTTATGAGTTGTTTAACTGTATGGAGTAGGTATGATGGCATAGGCATGATAGTGGAAATGCATGTAATGTGATGTAATGAATATATGATAAATTATGTCGAACAATGGTTTCATTTGTGATTGTATGATAGCCATCTATTCTCTTTAATGATGATTATGTTAGTGTTATATGTCATATGGTGTGTGTACATGTGTTTCTTAAGCATGAAAAAGACTAATAGTGGATGTAGGTTGCCTTGCACCTCACTCCTCTCCTCTAGTGTAGCACTTGTTGACCATCTAACAGGGGAAGTATAAAGGATTTCCACTCAGTTTTATACTGACTTTATTTACTTCCAAGTGGAGGTCATAGGAGCACAAATGAGGACTGAGAAAGAGAGTAGAATAGGGAAAAATATTCAGGTATTGGTTAATGTATATTTCCATCTATAGTAGTATGAACTATTTATATCTATATGAAACTCTTTGTACTTGTATATATATGATGATAATGTTTATGCATTTTTGTATCTTATGAGCATAGTGTAGATTTTTGAATTATGTAGAGACATGTAGTTTTATAAATCAAAATACATGCTTAGTATTTGGTTTGGCATGGATTTTTGTGCAGTTTGACCTTCCTTAATATAACATATTTCTATACATCATTAGTATTTAATGTATCATGTTTTTGTTATGGTATTACTAGTGATCCTAGGAATCACCCTATCCTAGTTAGGTGTAGTAAGGTGGGGTGTTACACATGTCATCATGGTATTGGGTATTTTAAAAACTAGAAGAATGACTTAGTTGTTACACCTAGCCAAGCATGTGTGCTTGTTCTATACAATTTTAAGGACAAAATCTAATTTTCTAAAATTAAAACAAGGTTGATTATAAAAATCAAGGAACATATGGTCAAGGTGGAATTATTATCATAGAGTAAGTACAAAATCTTAACCAAATACCCTAACATATAATTGTTTCATATTTGACTGTAAACTAAATTTACGTTTTAAATTATATGTAGTTTTTAATATTTTTATCTTATGTATCAAAATCAAAATCACTAACTATGTGTTAATATTAATAAATAGAAATAAAACAATTGAAGTCCATCTAATCCTCTATGGATGTTAGCTTATACTATTAGCATAATATAAAAACATAGTGCTAATATTTTTGTTTCATTTTATAATAGAGGATCATGTAAGATTGACTTATTTTAAATGCTTTAATTTGTGAATACTAGATTCTTCCTTATTATGTTGAAATCCCTATGGATATTGTATTCTACTAAAGTAATGTTGAATAATGAGATACAAAATTTCAAAAGCAATGTTAGAAACTAGTACACTAACTATATAGAGACCAAATTGAGTATGCAAAACTAGCAAAAATAACTATCATAATCAATTAAAACATATGTTTTAGCCCCTCCTTATTTGTCTTTATATGCATTACTCTTAATAGAAGAGGACAATAACTTCCTTAAGAAAAAGAAAGTAAAATTGAAAATTTTATTAAAGTGATAGACTAAAAGTAATATATTGGATCGGGTATATCAATGAAAGTTAAACAACAAAGCAGCTAAGTCCTACTAGATAAGGAAAAAAATACAAACTTTTGTGCATGGCCATTACATAAGAGCTTCCGTGACATTATATATAGCTATTATGTAGCTTAGTTGAAGTTTTTTTATGCCATATTTGGGAAATGCATGAAATATGAAAATATGATGAGAATATTTTAGATATTATTTAACTTTTGTTTGGCTTATAAAAAGAACTAAATTTTCATTTAGCTAATTGCAAAATATGAAAATTAAAGAGCAATAAGAAATTTTATTTAAAAAATTGAATGATATTGTCTTTCTCTATAAATTTCTTTCACAAGTAGTTGAGGTATTAATTTAAATATAACTTTTGATATTAATCCAAACTGTAGATTATAGAAAACTCATAATCCTCTTGCCTAGGGATTAGAAATTAAACCAAGACGATGTGTCTATTAAATTTCAAAGATAAAAACTTAAAATTAGATTTGTTTGGAAAAGTTTTCCAAAAATCTTAAAACCTAAATATTTTATGTTTTATGGTAAGGATTTTCATTTGTACATATTTAGAAATATGTTTATTTAGAATCATTGATAACCTAACAAGAACATTCCTCTATATTCCAATAATATTATAAGATTCTTAAAAAGATGAAAGATATGAATATTTTTTTCTTAAAAATTATCTAAACCTTAATTATAATATATATGATACTGTAATGGACTAGAAGACAATTCTTACACCATATGTTCATAATTAAGAGGTTTTACTTTGTCATGTAGGAAGGATTCCATATCTTAAGCCAAAGCCAAAGCATGTATCCATAACAATGTTTCTTAGAACTGGGCATTAATTGAAAGTCAACATTGATTAATCTAATTATTAGAGTAGGCAATGCTTCATCCCATGCAATGCCAAATGATAATCCAAATAGAGGGAGATTTTTGGATTGTGCACTAGAATTACCAAATGGGTTGGATGAAAACCCGAGTAATGATACTTGGATCTGACTTTTGAATATTATCCTATTGATGAAAGTTTTAGTGAAGGTTTACCATCAAGTTAAATTTTCTAGAAGAAAATACTGCGACATTTTTAGATTATTTAGATATGTAAGGTAAGGTTTTATGAATAGGATAATAAAATAGAAGACGTGGATTACATATAAGTTAGAGTTAATAAATAAGAATCAACTAGGAATAATACATAAGTAACTTTTATTTAAAAAATATTAAAGAAAATGAAATGTCCTATAAAAAGTTATAAGAGTATAGAAATCCTAAATATTTAGCAATTCCAACATTTTCTCATAACATATAAATCCAAGAATATATGATAAAGATTTACTAAACTTTGATAAATTTTATTCATACCCTTTATTAAGTAAAATTTTTAGAACATTTAAAAGATGCCATTTTTTAGTTTATACTTGTAAAGAGTAAAAGCTTCCATTATTACATAGAGCTTCCACTATTAAAAAGAACCTTTTTACAAAGAACATTGATGCAAAACACCTAAAATTGCAAGAGAAATACATAGGAAAAGTAGTTAGAGTGAGCATAGAAAGATTCAGTTTGATGTACAAATTAAAAAAAAAAGAATTATGTTAATCCAACAATCAAAAGAGATAACTATATTCGATCTTATCCAAGAGTATCTAAGCAAAATATACTAACCATAATAGTTTTTATTTAGCTAATAATACCCTTATAATACCTTGCAATGGATTAAAGCTTAGCTTATTTAGTGTTGAAGCACCGCTTGTTAGGAAATCCCTTGCAAAACTTTGCAAATTGGTAAGAAACCTGTCTATCCTTAAAGCTAATTAAAAGTTGAAATCTGAAAGAGTGTTAATTGAAAGAAGAAATTCCAATTCTACTTTAAAAGAGTCAAAATTCTAAAAGCATTGTAACTTTGTGACAAGTTAAAAAAAAATTACATGTTTCCCGCAAATATGTTAGGAAAAGGTCGATACCCTGAATACATTACAATGGTGTAGCAAGTAGAAAGAAAATACTTTTTTTTTTCATGATAGATGAAAAAATTCAACCATCATGAATAGATTTGTACTTTCTTGCTTAACTCTCATCAATCTTATTTATTTAACTAAAACTCTTAAAAGCTACATTACTCATGAGTTTTCATTAGACTCAAAAAAATCTATAAGGTTCTATAAGTTCTATATTCACCATATTGAAGGACTCATACTCAATGAGTTAGCACAATTTGACTCAGATTCTTTTAAAAGGTCACAACCTTGCGATTACTTGTAGAGACCTTATGAGTTTCATAACACTGGATGTTACCAAGGTTGATGACATTCTAACAATGTAAGATCTTCTTACTTTTCACAATCTAGAATTGATTGCTTAAACCACCTTGCTTGTCAAGTTTATGTTTTTCAATTACACCCTTCAAGGGGTATGTATCCTCCAAGCTAGTTGGGAATCAAAATCAATTTTTTGTTTACCATAATAGGTGAATTTTCAATACTTTATTTTATGTTAATCTAGACAATATTTGCTATCATTAAAAACCCATGTAGTTTTTTTGCTAGTTTTATAGTATTACTTGCTTGTTGGTTCTAGATGTTTCTTATGTAAGAATCTTCTTATGTGAAATCAAAGAAATTTCAAACTTTCAAGTGTAGTTTTAAGTCAAAAATTCATATATAACAATTATTATTCTTATAAGCTAGTGATAGTATGTCTTCAAGGTCCAATTATTATGCTATTCCTTCCTAACTAAGCTTCCATATCAAATATTCTATCCCTACTTTGGTTAATACTTAAGAAATATAATTCACATGGTGCTTTACTAAGTTATCTTTATTTCTCCATCCATCTCCATCTTTTAGATATTGTCCTCAATGGCTTTATTTTACTATGACTAGTAGTAAATATATTGCAAATAATAAAAATTCAAGAGTAGTGATTTAAAATAATTAAATATTACAATCAAGGATTTTACTTTTCCATTTACATCCAAATTAGAGAAGGATTTTCGAGGCACTAATACAACTAACAAGGAAGTTGTCCAGGCCATGAATGTTTTATACAAAAATTTCTCTAGACTATGTGAAATTGAAGTAGTAACTCTCTCTATTCCTTATCTTAAGGATAAAATTAATCTACCATATGATGCACTGCTAATATATTGAGTTTATTAAAAAATTTACGAACTTCCATTCTTGTAGTCTAGTAAAGCATAAGCCATGTTTGTAGTGTAGGCCATTCCTATTTTATACCTACTTACATAGTTTGACCCTAAATAATTCCATGAGAGTTCTAATAGTTAATTGTATTATTTGGGGGCTTGATAGTAACTATAAAGCTTATTAATCAATGTGTACAAATCATTTTAAAAATGATGGAGAGGTATGTAGTGTTCCAACTATAAAGATTATGATTTTTGTAGCCAATTAAAAATGCTCTTTGTTAGCTTGAGTTATTTTATTTTATTTTTAGCTCAAGATTTTAAATTGTATTTTTTCAAGTTTGTACAAGGTGTCATACCTTCAAAAGATTTCCTACTCCATTGTGACATTATTGAAAATAATACATATACATATTTTTCAATAGGAAATGTGAAATTATTAATAGATCTAAGATCAAACACACATACACTTAACTATAATGATTAACCTCTAATGAGTGGCGAGGTACACCTACACTCAACCATATGAATACGAGTGTGTATGCACGATCTAGTCAAACTCCACAGAGAGACTAGTTGTGGTATTTAGATAGTTACACATTGATCGTAGTTCGCTATCTTGCCAGTTGGACTAGTATTTGCTTATCATGTATGGTTTACTCTAGAGTGAGATGCATGATATGATTTCTAACACTAGGCTACTCCTAGAGACAATGGAAAATAATCTTGATTAAACTAATAAGAAATAGGAAATGAAGTCTAAGCTAGCCTAAGTGCGATGAGCATCCAACCTTAATCATCCGTACACATCTTGGACCTCATGTACTACTTCTAGGATTACCAAATGCACATTACTTGAGCACTCCTAAATATGCTACTGGGTTATCAAGTAGTTACACTTCAATGTTCGTGATTAAGTCGTACTCATTCTGCATTTGACAATAGGAATAGTAAATGGTGGTAAAGAAATATTGACTAAGAAAAGAATAAATAAAAATAACAATTAAATAATTAAAATCTAAGTGAATGCTACAATGATGGAGTAATCTTGATCTTTATTGCCGATCATGTACATGTCCAAGTATGTTACACTCGAATAAAGGTTCCATACAATTACAATCATCACACTGCAGGCATGCACTGGAGAAAGAACTAAAATAAATTGAAAATTGATAAAAAAGACTCTACACTTACATTTACCAACTCCCCCTTTTCTATGTGCCCAAATGTGGTATTTATAGGCTGACACAGGAATCACGATATCATGTATTCGATATTGTTATCTAGGCTATGATATCACATACCTAATATCAAGGATCCAATATTAGGTCCTAGCAAAACACATTTCATCATACCCCCATGACTGAATAACAACTCATCTTTGAGTTAGACAAAATGAGAATGAGTTTGATTGATTACACAATGGATAGGTATGGGATTATTGACTAACTAGAAATTACTCATGCTACAGTGTGGAATTAAACAAAAAAAATTGGGACATAGACATAGAATTTATAAAAAACAAAATTTTTTGGAACTCATGTGGTTCCTAGCAGTGGTGGCTCCTTCATGGGTCTCTTCCCATTATCTTGGGCTCCAAGTTTTACAAATGGATGTCTTTGAAGGATTGCTTGGAGCTTTTCTTCTTCGGTTTAGGGATCCTATGCCATCCATGCTAATGATCCAATGTTGGATGGAGTCAGCACCTCCCATGGACATGACAATTGCAGAAACATCTAATTGGCCTTGACATACCAAGCTGAAAACAACCATCATTCCTCTTCATAGGCTCTAGCTTTGTCTTTGTATTCTTGGTAGTTCATGAGTCAACAAGAAAAATCTACCATGACATCCTTTTGTCCTTGGTAGCTAGTCTTGACTGTCTCTAATTCAGAATTTGCTACTTCCAATTTCTACAATGTCTTCTTGTGTTTAGCAAATTCTTTTTCATATTTAACATAGGTGGTTGCTACCTACTTCTCTAATTCTGTTCTTAGGCATCCTACTATTAACATGGCTAAGTTGGCATACCGCAGGTTTCCCAACTCCATGTACTCCATGAGATCTTGTATCTACAAGTCCCAACTTTTCAGTTCAGCTTGGTGGATGAAGGCATAAGTATCCAATATGGCCTACCAATCAATTTTCTAAGCACTTAGTGTTTTAATATGGGCTTTAGCCATATGGATTTATTTCTCAATCACCTACTTGTACATCCCCACCTAATCTTTGAAATGTTCTTTAAGTTTTTCATGTCACTTGACCTCGTTCTTCCATGCACTTATCTCAATCATTGTCTTTTGATGGATCACATGTACCTCCTCCATTAAGAGGGTTCTGTTTTCTTTAGCCAAGAAATTCATATCTTGGTTGACCCTTATTAATTATTCTCGTAATTGCTAAAAAAATTTTCAAGAACATTCTTTTGTTTTTCTACTGTAGTCAACTAAATATTTTTGGTGGTGAGACATTTATTTTCTTCTTGTGAGGCCTTGAGTGCTTTGGCATGCGTATACATTTGAGCTTGTGCCTTAGAAGCATCCCAATCAGCTTCTCTTTTTCCTTAGCCACTTTTTTAATCTCTTACAACAATTTATTTAGTTGTTCTATCTAGAAGGATTCTAGTTAGTTTGCAGGGATGAATTGGGATGGATCTTGTTGTGCAGCTTATAGGGTGACAAGTTTTTCTTGGAGTCTTTTTAACTTCTCCTTTGCATGCTTGGCCCTGACCTCTACCATGATTAGCTTCCCTTTGGTGGAGATGAGGTCTAACTATGTTGCTGTGACATCTTGAGGGATGTCAATTAAGGACATCATCACTTGTCCTGTCTACAACAACTGATCTAGAACATCCTCATGATCCATAGGAGTCATTAAGGGCCTGGCCAAATTTTGAGCATCGCGTGCTCTTGTAAAATCTATTAGTGGCACAACAATAATATTAAATGATTATTTTATGTGGTCTATGCCCACTTCTACTACTCTTGCTACATCTTGGTGCTGCATGACCACTACTATGGCACCTTCACTAGTTTCTAATTGCACCTGAAAAGATGCAACATTTCCATAGATCTATTGTGACTAGTTTGATTCCCCTCCTCTTATTTGGATAGACACCTTGCCCCATGCACAATCAATTAAGATCATGGGTCATACAACATCATCAATGACCTTGAAGAGATTAGCTTCATCATGGCTTCCCTAATTGACTGTTTTAGCAATGGCCCTAAGATGGCTTATAGATGGTCGATAGTCCTATGGCAACGGTGACAACTGGTCTTGCTAGCCTATAGGTTGTGTTCTAGGCCTCACTTCCTGTTGTTGACTGGGCCTTATGCCTAGAAGTTGGTTAGGCCCTACAATTTGAGATGAAGTGGGCCCCACTATCTATTCTTGCTTAGGCTCTAGTGTCTCACTAGCACTTTTCCTTAGGGCTGGTGGTTTTAGTAATATAGAAAATGAGGCATTTTGAGCATTTCTAGGGATGTCATTGGTGTACCCCAGAATTCTAGCATGTTGGCACAACTTCCTGATTAGGCAAGGAAAAGGCAATGCAAACTTCCCTGTCTTACATTCTTCAAACAACCTTAAATTTTTAGTGAGATATAGATGCGATAGGTTGGAATTAACCTTGCCCATCAAGATGGCAATTCCTCTAGCTACATATGTGGACATCCTATTTAGTCCTTTTGTTGGGAAAATGTGATATGTGCCAATTTTGAAATAAATCCTCTCTTCAAGTGTGAACTCTCCATATGATTTATCTTCCTTATCGTATGTCCTTTTTAACCATATTTTGCACACATCTGCATCAAAGCGAGTGGACAGGTGAGTAACCTTAGGCCCTATATTTGGAAGATTCAACACTTCTAAAATGGCCTTCATAGAGAAATCAATAAAAACCCACTAATATCAATAGTGGTTCCTTCTTCCTTATTGTGCCAAAAATGGTACGCCTCCCCTAGATACCAATCACCACTTTCAAAGAGAATAGGCCAAAATGGAGACCCTTTAAGTTAGTCTCTGATTGCCTTAGGGGAAAATTCAGTGAAAGGTCCAAAGTTAAGTTCCACAATCATAGCTACTGACGTGGACCTTTCATGAATTACCTAAACACATTCCAGAGACAACATGAGATGTTGTCCATATTCAGGTGTCTTGTTGTCTCCACCTTCAACATGTCCTAATTGCACAGTAATAAGAGGTTCCTAATGGATGTTGAATGATTATGCCTTCTAATTTTTATGTTCTTTGAGAGGTGCTTGGTCTCTGCCTCTCCTTGGTTGTTTGGATGCATCTTGAGAGGGTCGTTCTTTCTGTCTTCTTTTAGGGGCCATCTACAATCATACAAGATCGATTATCAGTAAGGCTATTTACAAAATTTTATTTATACCTTACTCCTTATCCTTAATAGATTCATTTCTACTTAACGTGATTCAAAGTTATAGGTTTTCATGAAAGTTCCCCTAAAATTTTTGATATTGGGCCCAATTTTGATTAGGTGACTCCAAAAAAATAATTTTCATGATTTGGGTGAAGAAATAAAATTAATTTGGTAAACATTTTTAGCATTTTTGAGGTCTCTTACCCTTGATAATATCCTTCAGGCAATGATGAATTTCAAAAAAACTACGTGTGACTTGAAGCATACCTTTGCCCCACGACTAAGTTAAACACTCCAAGTTTAAGCAAGTTCAATCAAAACAAGAATCAAAGCATTAATGAGCAAGTTATGGATATTTGAATGATAGGTGTGTAAGCTAGAAAATTTTTGGAAGAAAATTTCAACTCCCCTCACATGAAAAATGAGAAATGACATTGACATGAACGGGGGGCCCATATATGTAGTATTTATAGACACGATATCATGTACCCAATAGCATGGACCCGATATCTCATCGAATCTGATATCAGGTACCCAATATCATGTCCCTTTGAAAATAAGGTATTTGGAAAAATTGATGAATTTTTGAATTTCCAAAGTCAACAATGAAGGATCTAAGGTAACGTCAAAGAGACCTAAAGGCACCAGAAGTGTAATGAAGTGGAATTTAATAATGAAATGCATGAATAGGATGAGGAAAAAGACATATTGTGGTGCACAGGAATGTTGGAATTTAAAATAATGATAAAGAAAATGATTATTATTGTAATGAAATACTGGGAGGATATAAGATGATATGGTGATTTGTAAGGAGTGCAAATTACAAAAGTTACGCAAGTGGGTCCTCCCCAAAGTAGGTTCCTACCTATCATGCCCTTACATAACCACACCTAAAAATGTCCATAGGCACTAAAAGGGTTAAATGCAATTCTCACCAGTTCCACAAAACACACACATGTAGATACCATCATGATGTGGTATGAATTCGATGCTACGCAAGACACAAGTAAAAAATATATTAATAGCGAGATGAGACAAATCATAGAAGGGATTGCAAAGATCAGGACATGAGGTAATTGACCCAAGGCACAATGAATCCTAAGTGTAGGATGTAATTAATGTGTCATTAGCCCATTGCTCCAAAATCAAGATCAAGCCCATTCCTCTAATCAGTGACATCACATTATTTCATCCAATGATGATCAACCATAAGAGCACCATGAGAGCAAAGCGTACGATCACTTGGTGTTTTGTCCATTTGGAATTTCTATATAGCACATTTTTTCTTGATCTTTTCTTTGTGTTTTTCTTCTTTTTCTTTTTTTCAAGCTACTTTGGCACTTTGTTCTTACCAATAGTGAATCGAAGAAGCTACCAACCTTTAGGCATGGTGCATGTCTTTCCAATGTAACCCCTAGAATAGGATTCAGTTTCTTTATTGAGTGCCTTTATTACTCTTACTTCCATTTTTTGTTAGATCTACAAGGATCTTAGTATAACTAGGTTACATGATAGAACCTACAAATGTCACCAAAGAGAATCCACAAGTCCCCTTGATGTCATACCCTAGCCATTCCTTCTTAGTCTATCATTTTTTACTATAGGTAGGATGAGCACCAAATTACTTTAAGGTTTCATGATGAAAAGAATATCATCTTTCCTAGAGTAGAACCTCTTATTAATAGAATGGTTGGGTGGATGTGGTGGCTCATTGTCCAAATAATTAGTCACCTAAGATTTGATAGCATAGAACAACACCTCAACTAACAAGTCACATGATTATTTTATTCACCGATGAGATTACCCTCAAAAAGATAAAGCAACAAATTGGAAATGAAAAATTGAAAAACAAAAAATTGTAGAATCAAAGAAAAGGAAAAACATTTACTAATTCTACTTGTTAGAATGGAGTATATCTTCCATAACTAGTGTTTTGAGCATGGCTAGAATTAATAAATAGAAAATGTGGATCCATGTATGTGGGAAATAATAGAGTCTAGTCCTATCCAAACCACTAGGTGTCTTTTGATGTTGTGGCAGGAATGTACACAAATTGGGATTCACACACTTGATTAAAGTAGGTATAGTGGGGGAAAATTATAAGATGTGGTTAAGTGATAAGGATTTGATCCACTATGACATCCATGACCATAAGATGGTATGCAAGGACTAATATGTCTCCCTTTGTGGTTATATTCATTAGACCACATGGGTATTGGAGCATTAATTTATGGCTCGGATAAAGTAATAGGAGGTGTTAAGTTCAAGGAGGCAGATGCATCACAACGTTGAACTTGTGTTGAGTTGGAGGATGCAATGGTTTTGGAACTATGTTGTCTCTTTCTATGGTCATGCCTAAAGAAGGGATGCTTTTGAGATTGTGGAGGACCTCCACCACTATTGACAATAAGAGCACAAGTAATGTTCATGGGTTGGTGCTATGGTGCAAAACCTTCTGGCACAACAGGTGGCGATGTAGAAGAAGGTGAATGATGAGAATATTGAGGGCGGGGAGAAGTGTGAAGAACATGAGGTGGTGATCTTGCTAGAAAGGACATGGGTTGATAGTACTCAGGAGAATGATAACGATGTGGTGAAACAGAGGATGTTGAAATAGTTGGGGAAATAGGATGTTAAACATGATAAGCGCTTGGGTTCAAATGGTATGAAGGGTATGACTAGTTTGACGGTGGCCTCCCCCATGACTAGGA
This sequence comes from Gnetum montanum, assembly GCA_015680685.1. Lineage (NCBI taxonomy): Eukaryota > Viridiplantae > Streptophyta > Gnetopsida > Gnetales > Gnetaceae > Gnetum > Gnetum montanum. Next base: position 549,287 of record MNCI01005567.1, on the reverse strand, counting down.
TTTTTTCCACTGTGGTTGAATATGATATTTTTGTATGAAATCTAGATGTAAAATTCCTCCCCAATGCTCATGTAAATGTGACAATATTGGGCATTGGCCTTTGGGATCATAAGATAGGAAAATGTTACATTGATATGAGTGATTTGAAGTTGAGCTCTTATCCTTATCTTCTTCAACCCTTCTTTCCAATTGTCTAGTGGTGTTCTATCTTGTTTCTTGGTTCTTCATAGTTCTACCTCTAATAAAGTTGGCATATTCTCCACATTTTTCATGTACCCAGTCCATCATCTTATTGATCTTTGCCTCAATTTCATCTAGGGATTGTACTATTGGCAAAGATGATTCCACCTCCTTGAGGTGAGTTGATTTCTCCTCTTCATGATCATGGACCTTTGCTATTTTGATATTTTGGTCCTATTGAGAGCTTTCAACATTCTCCCATTTAGCTATTTCTCCTTCTTCTTTTGCTACCTACTTAATAAGCTCTTGGAATTGGTGGGTTTGTAGTTCATATAGTTGGCTTGGGGCATACATCCCCAGGGTCTCCCTTTTTTCATTACAGAGCCCATCCATGATGTGGTACATTAGCCTTTCCTCAAAGAATCCATGGCCTAGGCACTTGTTTAACAAAGAGTAATATCTTTCTAAGGCCATGTCCAAGGGTTCATGTTGCCCCTGTTTCCACTCTTGGACTTGTTTCCTCAAGGCTGACACTCTTGCATAGGTTTTATATCTTTCATTGAAGAGTTTTACCATTGTCGACCAATGTTGAATTGATTTTGGTTTTAAGGACTTGTACCATACTTTTTCTTGGCCAACGAGTGTTGTAGGAAAGAGCTTATTTTTTTGCCATGCATTATCAATATTGTTCCATACATAGGCATCATGGAAGGCTTCTAAATGATGTTGTGGATCTAAATCACAGCCTCCTAAAAACTTGAGAAACCTATTTACATCAAGCCTAAGTACATGGCTTTCCTTGCGATGCTTATGAGATATTTGAACAACCTCTTATATATGCATTAGGCTCTTAGTGGCTAGCAAGGGTTCATCGTCACTAGGTAGGTTATGGATTTGTGAGTTGAGACAATGTTGTCTTCGTTCATGTTGGTGTTCCTAACTTTGCCCATGGGCTCGATTTTTATTTCTACACTAACCCCTTGAAAGATGGTCATCCAGGCCATGACTTGACATTGAAGGAGTGTCAAAGTTGGATGACAAGAGTCCTTGAATACCGTTGGGGTGTTCATGAGCATAGGGGATCCCTGCATAAGATTAAGTACTCCAAACTTTGTCTTCATCATCATATAATTCGTTGGTTCTCCAATGAGTTGCCTTACTAGTTGTTACATTATCATAGTCTTGTGAGAGAGGCATTGTTGTGAATTTTTGTGTGACTTATTTGCAATTACTTTCTTTCTAAAATATATATTGTCAAGGATTCGTTGTAGCGATCTTGGATGATGCAACTAATCTAAATAACTAGCATCATCCTCTACAATGGCACCAATGATGAGTGGCTAGGTACCCCTACACTCAACCATATGAGTATGAGCATGTACACATGATCTGGTTGAACTCTGTAGAGGACTAGTTGTAGTATCTAGATAGTTACATGTTGATCATAGTTCGCTATCTTTCCACTTGGAGTAGTATTTTCTTATCATGTATGGTTTAGTCCAGAGAGGTGTATGATATGATTTCTAACACTAAAATAATCTTGATTAAACTAATAAGCAATGGGAAATGAAGTCTAAGCTAGTCTAAGTGTGATAAGCATATGTCCTTAATCATCTGTACGCATCTTGGATCTCATGTGCTACTTCTAGGATTACCAAGTGCACATTACTTGAGCACTCCTAAATACACCATTGGGTTACCAAGTAGTTACACTTCAATGTTTATGATTAAGTTGTACTCATTATGCATTTAACAACAGGAATAGTAAATGGTGGTAAAGAAATATTAACTAAGAAAATAATAAATAACAATAACAATTAAACAATTAAAAACTAAGTGAATGCTGCAATGATGGAGTAATCTCGATCTTTATTGCTGATCATGTGTGTGTCCAAGTATGTCACACTCAAATAAAGGTTCCATACAATTACAATCATCACACTACGATCATGCACTAGGGAAAGAACTGAAATGAATTGAAAATTAAGAAAAATGACTCTACACTTACACTTACCAACTCCCCCTTTGCTATGTGCATGAATGTGGTATTTATAGGCCTACATAGGAATCATGATATTGTGTATTCAATATCATTATCTAGATGGTGATATTATAGACCCGATATTGAGGATTCGATATTAGGGCCTAGAAAAACACGATTCATCAACCTCAAAGCAATATTTAATCAATCTAGATCTCTATATGTGTTCTCAAATCTATTTGTGAAGAGATCTAGATTGGTTAAGCCTTACATTGAGGCTAATCATTATGTGATTGTACAGACTCATGCTCTACAATAGTGTTGACTATGTAAGGATTGAATGTGATCTAGGTTACGATTTTATTGTAATTGTAATCTTCTCAATTTAATTAAAGATAGCTAGCTTTTATGGATTTTCTAGTAATTGAATTCTCTTGCATTTTTTTTTATTTTTATATTCAATGTATTTGAAGGGTTAAACAAAATTAATGTAACCTTGCTCTAGGGAATTTGATCTAAGGTATTTATACTTTGGCATAAAGGTCATATTAGCATGGAGTTAGAGAGGAAACAATGATGAGTAATGAGTGTTAGGTAAAGTAGGACAAGAAGATGATTAGCCATTCTTTCTAGTTAGTTATAGGTCTAATCATGGTGAAAGTACTAGATTACCTCTAAGGGATAAATGCCAAAGGAAAGAAATCCCAAGGAACCCTCAAAGCATGACCTAGATACATTATTTCACATAAATAAAGCATTCTTTTTATTTTTCTTATACATCTTCCCTATTATTTTATTTATGCATAATGTTGAATGTTATGAATATTTGACATTTTTCATAACATCTGAAAATGGAATGTCATATTTGGTATCAAAGAAAACCACAATCCAAGGACCAACACAGACTAAGGATCAACTATAATCTCATGATGAATGATGGAGCAACAACCTAGGAAGAATCATGGACCACCACCACATGTGCCTTATGTTAAAGAAGGATTATGCCATCAACAAGATTCCTTATCAATTATTATCATGGATATGTTTTATCAAAATTTTAGAAGTCTAGACTATGCAACCAAGTAGATATAGTGACTTCCATGGATATTATTGATCATGTGACTCAATTATACTTCAACAGGATACATCAATTATAAAGAACCCTATTAAGACAAGGGCACATCACTTTAGGTAACTTGTACAAATTAATTAATTAATTAATTAAAACTATTATTAAGTTCCTCCCATGAGGCTAGAAGCCATGGCCTAATCCTTCTTGGAATTTGTCTTTTTTTGAAACTTATTACTTACCCCTACCTAAGACTTATGCATTGGTAAGTTTAAGGAATTCAACCTAGCCCTAAGATTCCCTTCTTTCCTACCTAATTAGCTTAGGCATGATGCTAGGGGATAGGCCTATATTAGACAGATATTAAAATTATAAAGGATATATGTGTTAAATCTTCATCCCAAAGTTGATTATGAATGGCTGTCAAGCTTAAGTCATATAGAAGTCCTATCACTGTATGTTATGTTTATAGAATTCAACTTAGTTTTTAGACTTTAAAGCCATGTCCAAGACGTAGTACTCATCAAGATGATTTCAACAATGCAAATTTTTATCTTAATCAAACTTATGGTTTAAGAGATATTGTTGTTCTAAGTTTCTCATAATACATGCCTTTAATTAATTAATTAAAATAATATTTTTAAAAAAGAAAAGAAAATAAAATTTTAATGTTAGGAATCAAACCCAAAACTTTTCCCTAGGCAAACTAAACTCTTATCCAATAATGCACAAACCACCATGTCAATTGCTTAAGTAGGGTTGATTATTTTAATATTAAAAAGTTGAAAAAAATAAAACAAACATAAAGTCAAATATTCTAGGGGTTGGAATCAAAATTAAGATCTTCTAGTGTAGAAACCAAAGTTTTAAGCCTTAGCAAGCTAGCCACCAACTCCATGTTGCTAGCATTTTAATGTATGTGTGCTATGATATATATATAATAAGTAAATAAAATAAGATAAATTATGTAAAAAATATTTTTTTTAAAAAAATGGATCTTAGCCCTACATAGTTGTGAGCTATGTGACTACTGACTACTTGCCAACCAATCACGTTGCTATGTGGTAAGGTCATGAGGCCCCACCATGCCGTGTCATGACTAGTTAGGCCTAGTTATGCCACACTATAGCAAGTCAAGCTTTGCCATGACTAATGATGAGCAAACCACCCTTGCTACTGGTAGGAAAAACAAAAATCCATACTCCTTTGCTAGATCAAAGAAAAATATCTTGTTGCACTACTCTTTCTACTTCACTACCATGTCTATTCTTTGTTGCCACTGCCTTTGCTATGCCTACCACTCAACTTGCTAGAAATTTCAAGTCCACGGTAACTACGAGCCTTGATAGCATAGTAGGATCTAGCCTCCCTTAGTGATCTTGGCCACCAGTAGCACCACAAAATCTAGCCTCCCCTTGGCAATTTCAACATCATGAATTGTTTTGTGAGTCAATGGAAAATTTTGAAAAGTTCATTAATTGATAAAAAATTTTAAAAATCCATGAATGGAAAATCCAAAAATTTGTTAGGTGATGGAAAAAAAATTTAAATTTGGTGTTTTGGTGAATACAAAAATTTAAATATAAAAATGCACTTAAATTTTATGAACTAGTCAAATTGATGGTTTGGCAATAGTTAATATAGAAATTACATAATTAATCGCACTTGAGTAGAATTGGGATGGATGACCTCTCGGGAACTTTTAAACTTTAGAAGATATAACTTTTGATTTCAGAAGCCTTTTCCAATGAATGAAGAGTCATTTCTAGTAGATTTCAATCTCTTAGATGTAATGATGAAGTCATATTTTCCCTCTTGAGCTCCACAAACTAGTTTTTACTCCTTGCCCCAACATTATGCCTCAAGAAACTTAGAAGCTCAATTAAGCATAACTCAGATATATGGTGTCTATTTCTAACATATGAATAGTTATTTTAAATATTTTTCATCCTTTTGAACTTAATGGTGAGCTCAAATAATTATGGTATACCTTAAATTGTGCCTTAAGATGCTATAACTTAGACCAACCAACCATGCTTAATAATTTAATTATTGAAACTACTAGATCTAACCTCTTCTACCATCTTGGGCCTTAAGATTGGGTACTTAGAATATGTAGATAGATAGACCTAAGTTAATAACCCCTAGTATATCATTAGTAACACTATTGGAGTTAGTGTCCTAGGGAGGATAGAAAGGTGATCAGGAGTCTAGGTAATGTTACTAAATTAATGCCTATTCAACAAATTGATCAGTTAGAGAATTAGTTTGTGAATCAAAATGATCAAGAAGATGTGTACAAATTTATCCTACAACTAAATTATATAGCAAAGATCGACCATCATGGAGAATCGTAATCTTATTTTGATAAGGTGTATGATACCTATGAGGAGAAATAATCTAGGAGAGAATTCAAGAATAAGGATCATAACATACAATGTGAATATAATATTCCTTGCTAATGAAAGACAACATCTAGTATGTCCACCTTAGGTCTTGGATTGACACAAGTATTGATACCCATGCATCTTGATTGAATTACAAGATTTAAATGCTAGTGTATTGTGCCTATAAGAAGTCTTACCATGGAAATTCCTATACCAATTCTAACTCAATTTGAAAAAGATGAGATACAAATATATTTAAAGGTAAAAATGTTTTTGTGGAAGTTTTCCTTTTAAGCCATACAAATTAGTACAAGTTCTTGTGGATCTTAACCTTACTTTTATTTCTGATCTTTTTAATTTCCTTTATTTCTTAATTTATATTTTAATTAGATAAGTAAAATATTTTTGGTAATACAAGTAGAAAAAAGAATTTGTCCTACATTGACTTGGGTAAATAGATATGAGTTGCACTTTGTGTGAACCTAGTTAGGACTAGAGATTGGTAGTTGGTAGACATTTAATTCGCCTCTTATCATTTCCTATAGATAAAGGTAAGAATTGCCAAATTAATATTTAATTTTTACATCTTCTTCTCACCTGTATTTTGTTTGTAGAATAAATGAGAGAATACTAGGATATTTAATCCCATTTGAAAAGAAGAAATTAAAATATCGGAGCATGGAAGGAGCACTAAAGCTTGAACAAAAGTTAAAGGGGGTAGATTGTTATGTCTTCATTATTAAATAAAGTTGTTTCATAACAAAGATCATAAAAATTGTTGTAATTATCATAATCTGAAAAGGCTAAGTTGTAATTAAGGGGTGTTGGAACTTGAAATAAGTGAAACATAAGTACACCTCAAGGTTTATGGAAGTTTATAAAATTTAGTGAAAACTAGTAGAACTAAACCTATGACTTGGGATTACCAAGCCAAGCACTGTACCACTAAGCTAACATGTCATTGTTGCAAATTGTAATTAAGACTCAAAAGGACACTTTGTAATAATGGGCATGTTTCTTGAGGTGATGTTTGAAGGTTTTCCTTAAGGTATTTATATATAGGCATTAGAGGTTGTATTAATATGGAGTTGCAGAGTTAACAATAGCAAGTAAAAGGTATCGGGCAAAACAGGAAAAAAAGGTGACTAGCCATACTTTTGGATTGGTTATAGGCCTAATAGTGATGGTACTATTGGATTGCCTCTAAGAGATACATGCTAAAGGAAAACAATCCCAAGGAACCTTTAGAGCTTGATCCATGTACATTATTTCATATTAATAAACCATTCTTTTCATTTTCTTTCTACATTTTTCTTGTTATTTTGTTTACGCAAAGTCAAAAGTTATGAATACTTGATATTTACTATAACATCCAAGAATAGGATATCACAAATTTGTTACTATTTTTTAAAATCATGAATTACCACGAAAGAAATCTCACCACCTTATATGAAATCTCTTCCTCATTATTTTACCATGGTATATTTTTCAAATTTAAATCTCATCTTGCTCAGCGGTTGAATATTTTATTAAGTTTACCATTAGCGTGGCATAAATCTCATCTTCTTCCATATGTTAAAATTTTTTTATTGTTTATCATTACCGTCTTAGAAATTTCATTTTCGTCCAGCTGTTAACCTTTTTTTTTTTAATTGTTTTTTGAAGTCCAGGCATTGCAGAACGGCTCTAGAATCTTTTGTTTTCTGATCCATTACGAAATCTCATGTTCATTTACATATCCGATCTCATTTTCGTTCGTATTATAACTCTTTAATCTTTAAAATTATGAAAAGTTCACTTATTGTTTCAAAAAATAGAAGGCTGCATTTTGGTTGAATCATAGTTTAGCTATAAAAGGATTAGAAATCTCAGTTTCTTCGGTATTACAACTCAATATCCAAATTTTTTTTTTAAAGTTCACCCCTTCCATAAGCATCTCCTCATCTTAAAAGAAACATATGCGTTTTGAAAGTAGAGGGCAAAATTTTGGTCGAAAGGCACTGTCGGACCCCAAATAAACAGCTCCGGCAAATACGGAGCATCGTTTACACTGACACCGAACGCACGACATCGTTGTCGCAGACACGACTGGTACCGACGACCGCAGGAGCAGTTCACGAAAGCCTAATTTTAGTTTAGAGAGATTTGCAGTCGGCGGGGGCGAAATCGAGTTTGTTAAGGGCAGTGTCGTGGAGCATGAAGTAGTTCAGCAGGCCGAAGCTGCCAAGGATGGATACCTGAGGCGCAGGGGCGAGGGAAGCGCACAAGAAATTGTTAATGTGCATCAAGTAATGGTTGGGCAGCCAATATAATTTTGCACCGCCTTGGAACGTGAGCGTCACCCGGGGAAAAAGGATATTCCTGGACTGCACCTCCGACGCGTCAAAGCACAGCCTCATGCGGACGGAGGAGCCATCCACGGGATCGATCTTGATGCGGGAGGTGAGGACACCGACAAGATTGTTGTACGTCCGTGTCTCCAAATAAGAGATGGTGGTGCCGGAGTCGAGGACGAGTCCGCCGCTGCCGTCGGGCCGGAAATCGAATGCTCCGCTGGGGATGGGCACGGGGATGTGGGCGACGTCGATGGCGGTGAGGGAGACGTAGTGGTAGTGCGTGGTCATGAAGGGGTTCAGGAGCAGCGGCGTGCTGCGGCGAAGGACGCCGCTGGGGAACTTGGAGGTGGCGTCAGGGCCCAGCCACATGGGGCTGTTTTGGCTGGTGGAGGAGGTCAGGCAGTAGCCGAAGGTCGCGCCCTGGGAGCCGACGCTGCTCGCGAACTGAGACGGCAACGAGAGCTCGCCGCGGCCGAAGCCGATAATGCCGCCGAAGCCATGGAGGCTGTTTCCGGTGTTTTTGTGTCCGCAGCCGAAGACGACGTCCGGAAACGGGGCTCCCGACAGCGAGAACGACTCGGTGGAGAGCACGCCCTCCGTGCCGGAGCTGTCGGCGTAGCCGTACTTGTACTTGCACTCGTTGTTGCTGCCACGGGACGAGTGGTTCGGTGGCAGCATCCGGCACGCCGGTGAGTCGTATGCGCAGGTCGTGTACGTTTGGGAGTTGGAAGGGTCGAATATGGGCGTGTCCTGGTGGAAGCAGGTTACGCAGGGTAGGCACTGCGTCCAGATGAGGTCGCTGCCGGTGTCCACAACGGCAAGGTACTGCAATGACTGCGAGCCGATGCTCAGTTTCGTCACATACGTTACGCTGGACTTCGTCATGGGTAGCTCGTATCCCCCCGGTTGGACCCCGGCCTTGTCCTGGCCCAGGTCCGCCAGTGCCCGGAGCCGGCGCTGTATGGCAGCAGCCCGCGCGTGGCTGCGCCGAACGGCCCGCCGAAGTCGGTCGCTCTCGGTGAGGCCGCGCAGAAACGACGCCGATCTGTTGGAGGTGGCCGCCAGCGGCGAGTCGCGTGGAATGAGTTCTAAGCGCACCACTTTGGCGCTGCTGCTGGTTCTGTTGGTTGCAGCAACTGCTGGCGCAATCGTCTGGGAAAACCCCAAGTTGAGACACAGGCAGAAGAAGGCTAAGATTGCTGCTGATGCGACTGTTGCGGTTGCCATGTTGTTGGTGGTGGTGCAGGGTATGTTTGTTATGCCGTGGATACATGTCGTTTTATATCTGGGGTTCTCGAATGGTTGCAGCAATGATATGGATTTGGGAGAATCCCTTGACCGGCTGCCGTAAGCAACGAATCCGAAAGCCACGGTGGTGCATGCGATTCACCGTTTCTGTTGCGAATAGTATTGTTGCTATGCGCCGGAGATTCGCGATTCACAAGAAAATCTCACGAACCGTTCGCGGTGGATTCGGACACACGAAGCGTGTAAAATCCGCATTGGGTACGTAAATTATAATTTTTTTTGGATTTTTCAACTTTTCAATGAGAACATTCATTGTCGATTAATATCTTACCTATTTTTACTACAAATCGCATCAAATCTTACCTGTTTCCTCCAAATTGCATCCGCGTCCAATACCTTTAATCTACAGACGCTCCTCCTGTTCCGCCATTGATAAGGATTTGGATGCTTCCGCACTCTCCAAACGCTTTGTTTCTCTTTCAGCTTTAAAATTTTTTTGCTTCATTTTTCATTTGCAGGCAATGATGAAGAAGACGATGAACATTTTTTTTGATGTAGGGGTCTCGTCTGCCCAGTTTGATTTGGGTGACTGGGTAGGAGGTTTGCCTTATCGGATTTATCTGTTGATGTTTAGAGAATGAGTTGTTACCTTTACAGAATGCACTGCACATCTATCATTCTATACTTTATTATTCTATATTTTTCAGAAAATTCGATCGTTTCCTTCTAGCGCAATCTGGACGGGCTTGCCGAGCCTGCGTAAGCACGCATTGCGAGCGGTTCTCTTCGATCCATACTTCTAGTTTTTGTTGTTACAAAATTTGGATGATATTTCTTCCGTTTTTTAAATGCGAGCGCTACATGTTTTACCTTTGTAATCTTAGTGCACAATTTTTGCGCCCAAAGTTCGCTCTTGGTTCTCACTTGTTATTTTCCGCTTCTTTTCCTCGTTGCTGTAAAGATTTCTCTCCATCTCTATCCTCTATCCTGATTCGTGAGCACGAAATCCGCTTTTCTTCTCCTTCCGTCTTGCTCTTCCAGTTTGCGTGAGAACATGTTCCGGTCTGATTTTTAGTAGTGGATTTTAGTGGATTTTTGTATCAATTGAGTTGCCTATTTTGCTTAGATTTAACTTATCTTTATTTTTCGTTTTAGTTTATTGAGATGATTTTAGAGAAAAGATTTTTATTTAGTGGATTGGTTGCGTATTTTTATTCATGGGCCATGGCCATCTCATGTTGCGTCTCTGGTTTCAGGTAACAGCCGTGATTTCGGCCAGCCAGTCATAAAAGCACAACCTGTGGTCGTGATTCCAGCCAGTCATTAAAACTGCTTTCAGGCCTCTCTCCCTCTGCAAGTGCAAATAGAATAGTTTAAAGCATACATTTGTTCAAAGTTCAAACAAAATTTCAGCACCATATCCTTCCCAAATCTTTTTATGAAGCCCTAGTCAACATCTACAGTCAAACATGCAAGAGGCATGAACTCAACCCACAACAAATTCGAAAACTCCAAAGACCCACATTTGAATCCCCTGCTATCCCAACTTTATAAAGCAAGCCCATAAGTCCAAAACATGTCGTGAACTTGCCGAGAGCATTATTAATAGCGCAGAAGCAAATAGAGCCCTGTGAAAATGGTGGTGGGGAAGGGATTCTTGGTGTAAAAATCTGATAAACTTTATTGGCACAACCTATTGTTGATTTCATTTTTTATGTTGATAAAGATAAGAAATTTATGTAATTTATGAAAATATGCTATAGAAATTGATACCTCTCTTGATTTTTATAATGCTCTGTTATTTCCATTGATTCTAAAAAGATGAATGCTATAAATACCCCATTGCATATGGCTGCATATGCATTAAATATTAAGAATATGGTTGAATATGCATTAAATCCAACAAGGCCTTGTGACGATTTTTATTTTGATGTAAGAATAGGCTTCAATTTACTAAAGGACATATAAAAGTATTTAAAT
>MNCI01005567.1:512328-537953 GCA_015680685.1 Gnetum montanum | reverse complement strand
TTTTTAACAATGCAAAAATTTATTCTTATTTTTATCATTTATGTAGGTTGCATCTTTTTTTGAAAAAAATTGGTCAACATATTTTTTCATTTATCAGATCAAAAGAAATAATCTAACTCCAAAAAAAGTTGAAAAATTAGTATCTCTTCATAGCATGATTAGATTGGAAGAAAGAAAGGAAATAAAATATAGACAATCACCTATTCTTTGTTAGGATGCTAATCTAGAAAATGATGATGTTCCAATAGTTGATGATAGAGAAAGTTATTCTACTGACTTAGTTAATGTTCCTGGAGCAATGAATCTTAATATTGATGATTCAATCCTTGATGAAGATGATTGTCATGCAAATGATATTAATGACATAGAACAAAATGAAGCAGGTTTTACAAATTTACTCTTTAGATTAGAGCTACAAATTTACTTTTTAGAGTAGAGCAAGGAGAAAATATAGGTTAAAATTAGAATTTGAACAATGTGACAATTTCTAAGCTTTGGCAAGAAACTCTTTATCATATATATATATATATGATAATGCTAAAATATTTTATAATACACATGAGACTCAATACTTAATGTTTCATTGCAATCTTTTATGCAATTTTTAAGCATTCACAATATTTTGAATTTACATTGTACTTGTTCTATATTCTACAACGTTTTTTATATGATATATGAGATTTTTAAAAAAATTAATATATTTAAATTTTCTCTATCACGTCCCCGCCTACGAACCCGTCCCCACTTTTTTTTGAGGCACACGTACCCAACACGTTCAGAATCACGAATCCTCGATTCCTCGCTTCCACGAATCGGATTCTTTTGATGCATAGTATTGTTGTATGCCACATAGCATATGCATAACAAGGATAGCTTACTACTACGCGATGAGAACGTTCATCATTCTCGTTATAAAATTCACAAATAAACTGAACGCCAGAGGATATATTGCATTCTTGCTTAGTCATAGTTGATTTGGTTAATGAGGTGTTGGAGTGTGGTACAGGTCTGGGTAACCTCACGTTATAGATTCTGAGTTTTAAACTTCTATAAATCTATGGATTTTTTATTTAGTAAATTTAAATAGTAATATATTAATTGTAATCATCAATATTATGATTACTACTCTAGATTCTATATTTTAAAGATGGACCATGGATGAAAGAAAGTATGATACTTGCAATTTTTTAACTAAATTTATGAGGGAATAATGTACCATAAACTATCTCAACATTTTAAAATGTCTTAGAGATGGAATAAAAAGTTCCATACAAGAGATATTTTATTTGCTTTGCAGATTTTTCTAAGGTCCATGATTCAATAATTTGAAATAAGTTTTGAAGACACCTAAAAAAATGTTAAAATTCTTAACATATTGTTATCTGCATCGAAAAACCTTACAAAGTGGTATTCATTTAGTTTACAAATGGGCAAGATAGAATTTTATTTAATAATTTTACATGTCTAAAATAAGGATGTTATATTTCTTCTACTTTTTAAGGAATTTTTATTGATGAATTTGAAGAGTAGATGCATTAAACACCAACTCAATTTACATTTATGGTGTTAATGTTGCAATTTCAAATTCAATAAAAGTGTTGCAACAAATGCTTTTTATCATCATTTAGAGTAAAACTTGATATACAAAAATAGAACAACATAATTCAAAGTTTCTATATTAACATAAATGTATTAATAGGGTTTAGGATATTGACATAATTCAAAGTTTCTATACAATAGATATTAACATAACTTGAGAGAATAGGGTTTAGGATATTTAATTCATCTATTGTATTAAAAATTATCAAAGTTTCTATAATAATTTTGGTTAGATAGCTATGATTGCATGATGAGAAGTATAAATAATTCCAAGTTTAGTACTACATCTTGTGCTACATACATACTCTTGTGCCCTTCCAAAATTTGTTCCTAGTGCATTACAATAAGAAAACATAAATATTGAAGCCATAGATTACTAGTAGCAAATATGTTAGTGTTATGGATAAAATATTATTTAGTAGATAGGCTCTCCTTGGAATGTTATGGATGAAATATTATTATTTTTATAACCTCTCCCCCTATCATTATATATGGAATATTATTTAAGCTCTCAGTGGAGTCTTATGGACAAAATATTAATTAGCATTACCAATCTATGATTGATAGTTGGCCTCTCGGCCAAAATGAAATCTTATTTAATAACCTCTCCATCTAGTGTTATGGATAAAATATTTTCTAGTATTACCCATCAGCTCTCTCTAAAGCATTATGGAAAAAATATTATTTAGCATTGCCAATCTATGAATGGTAGTTGCCCTCTTAGCCAAAATTACATAAAGAGTTAAAGGTGGCATGAAAGCCTTATTTCTTTTAGAAAGCAATGCTAAAAAGGAATCTATTCTAGCTTGGAATATCCAAAGGTAACTCTATCATGTCATTATTCAACAAACTATTGTGTGTTGAAACCCTAAAAGAATCGTAATATAGTTCAATTAGAACTTTATAACTTAGCATTTTCCATGAGAATCAAATCCATGACTTGAAGCTTTCAAATCAAGAGTCTTACCACTAGGCTAGCACTTTGTTATTATTCAACAAATTATTCTTCATAAGTATGTTGCATAAGGTCCTAGTTTAACAAATAAAAGAAATTGATAAGCTTTTTCTATCATACATTCAAAGTGAAAAGATAGATATAATTGGATATTATGCTTCTTAAAGCAAAGCTAATGTTCATAGAAGTTAAGCTATTTATCAATTTATAGCCTACACTCATAATCTTTTTGAACTATCATTTAAAAAATACTCCAAAAATTAATTAATAAAACCTAAAATAAAGCATGTTTTTATGAGGGAATTCCATGACTTAATAAATATAATATTCAAGGGAATAATATTTATTCTTATTTTTTATTGTAACCATAAGCATGTTCATAAATTAGTTAAATAAGCAATAGTTTAAAAACTTTAGAAAAATATAGAAGAAAACAAACATTTCTATTTGAATAGTATTAAGGGATGTCTTAATTCAAATGTGAACTATTTATTTGTTGTTACTCCTTACCATTTGTGATGTATGATTAGTACAACATGAATAGCATGATTTAAGAGTTAAAATAGATAGATGGCTTAAAATTCTTGCAAATATCATTAAAGATAAACATGACATTTTCCTATAATGTTCTACATTTGAGTACATTAGACATAAGTGGGATATTATAATTAGAAAATAGTTTATTATCTTCAAAATGTTACTAAGAACACTTTATAATTCTCTTAATGATACTTTTAGAACTCATTGATGAGGTGTCCAATAGTAATTTTGTATTCCTTTGTAAGCCTTTGAATGCATGGAACTCTTTATGCACATTTAACTTTGTAGTTAAGGCTTATTTTTAAGTGTGGTGATAGCCTCCTAGTGGCACATCCTTGGTAGAAAATCCCTAGTGATACATTCTTGGTGACAGAGCACTAGTGCAACCACCTTGATGACATGACCCTAGTGATGTTGCCCCTAGTGCTTCACCATCCTAGTATTGCCACTCCGACTACAACACCACCCTAGTCTCACCATCTTGGTAGTAATGAACCACCTCTTTTGCATAGCCAAAAACTATCAATACCCTAGGGAGAAAGCCTAAAGGGGATAATTTATTTTTTAGAATTTTATTTATGTAAATAGATTTTCCTTCTTGGGTAAGTATACAATTTATTTTCCATTCCATTTTTGAGTTGTTGCTTTACTGTGCAATGAAACTTTGTTGGAGTGCCATTATGCTTTCATAACTAGAACTATTTTGCTTATGCACAATCAATTATTTGCACAATAAATAAAGCTTAGTTTGATTTTCTAATTTTATTAAACCTTGATGATGATATCCTCTTAATGAATTTATTTGGTAGATTAAAAAATTATAATTAAATTAATTATCTTAGAAAGATTAGCATCATTTTGTGGAACCTACAATGATTCAACCTTATCTAAGGAGGTCATACTTTTCTATAATGGTATTGGATTATCAAGGGTCTAACTGAGGAGATCTTTTGACTTTTATGTATAAGTGTTACACCTGTCCCATAATGAATTGCAACATAATTTATGTGTATGTTTGATTTTAACTATCACATGGGGGATTATGACATGAAGATATATTTTATTTCTCTTTTTTGTACAATTTTTGCACTTATCCCACAAGGAATTACAATGAATTTTAATTATTTTATTATTCTTTACATTTATAAAATACATAAAATTTATAAAAATATCATTTTTCTACCATGGTAACATAGGTTCCTACATATGTGTTATATATATTATAACATTTTAATTTATTAAATGCAACAATATACATACATAAACTTTGTAACTTACATTTCTATTATATTCAATATTTACAACTAGCTTTCTATGCATACCATTGATAAACCTCTTATAGTCTCAGATAGAGGAGTCCCTATCATTGGTACTATTGTTAGAAGAGGTGTTTGTGAATTACTTTGTTTTACTTGCATATTAATAACTTTCCTTTTTTAGTTATTAATTTTATAAGGAATAAAGATCTAAAGCAATCATGGTGGAATTGAACAATGTGAATGAATTAAAAAAGAAATCTCTATTAGTTCAAATCATGTTTACAAACATGGTAAATGAATAAGAACCTTTCATTGTGTTGAAATTTCATCAAGATAAATTAGGATGACGATGCAATGCACATGAATGATTTTGTAAAAAATCTAAAAAGGTTGCATCTACCATCTTTGAGAAGGCTTTGTCCAATCAAGGCTTCACCAAGAATTTACACATTAAGAACTCATGTTGTCCAAATAGTTAGAGTATGTTACTTTTAAGAAGTGAGAGATTTATTATATAATTGTGGAGCAAGAATATATGCACATACATATTGAAAAGCAAGTAGGACCTTCTTCTCAGGGCTTTCATTACTATAACATAAATTATCCTAGGAGAAGGAGGTATATGCTTTTTTGTTTATGGATCCAAATCTACACTTGTGATGACTTGAAGTAGTTCATAATCCAGCATTTGTCTTACCTTTATTTGGATGGAGATGTTGATGATTTATATGGGTTATTATATCCATGGATCTATTAGGATCAAATTCATAAGGTAATTTGCATCTTACTTAAAATCATTGAGAAGAGAAGAACCTAAAATGTTGATATGAATAGCATTTCTACATTCAAAAAGTAGTTAAATGCACACACAATACAATTTCATCCATATACTTTTCTTTAATCATAGTTGGTGAATGAAACATATATTTAATGAAAAGCTTAATGCTACACCACAAGTGGAGAAGCTATTGCTATTGAATGCATGGAAGGTTTTGGTGAGCCTAGTCTTTAAGATGTAAGCTATAAAAACCTACATGTGTGCTTGGTTATAGTTTTAAAAAGGGTGTGTCATTAAGAGATCTCATAACCAATAGGATGGGTCTTGATCGATGAAGTTGGATTATTATGTTTATACTTGCTTTGCCTAATCACATTGATCAGAGGAGATTCATGATTTCATAAACCCATACTTATTACATTACGCTCATAGATGAGCAATTTAACTCATCAAGTACATGTCAAGGACTCTAGGTGCTAACATAGAACTTTAAGCATCTCCAAGAAACTGTTTTTCTCTAAGTTATGACACTGTCCTCATTTTAAAAATAAATAAATAAATAACTAAAAATAAAAAAAATATTAAAAATTTAAAAAATAGAGGATGAGGTAATGGAGATATGAGCAATGAATATTTCCTTGTGCTTTTAACTCAAAAAATGGTAGCATTACTATCTCAAGCTAGAGACCTTTTGGTTATTGACAATTAATCAAAAGATGAGTTAAGTCTATGCCTCTCAAATTGGTGGTGTTAGCATCTAAGTAGGATGATAAGTCCTCAACCAACTCAAGGGGTTACTTGAGAAGATCATACAAGTGTAAGTCTACAACCATCAATCCTCACTTTCAATTAGGTTTTAATCTAAGGGTCAAAGGCTTATTTGACCATGATGTCAAATTTTTGACAAATTACAAATTTTATCATTACTACCATTTTCATAGCTTATGTTTAAAAAACTAAAAATTTTATTTTATAAACCAACAAGAAATGATAAAAGCCAAAGATATGACAAAAAATTAACAATGTAAAGGGGTTATAGTTCACATGAAGAAGGGGTCAAGTCTCTATTTCATAGTATAAATAGAAGTCAAGATCCTTTAAATCAAATTCATAGAGTGAGTGAGAAGAGTGACAAGAAGCTAGTGAGGAAGTGAGCAGCCATGAGTGTTATAATTTTCTTTTTTCTTCTCTTTTACTCCTCCATCACTTCATTTGATGATTTTATTCATTGTATGAATTAAAGGTTTTCAAGAAGATCAGAATTTTCAACAATAAATTTTAAAGAATTTTAAAGCATTTTTAAGCAATTTCATATATGTAGTTCTCCTTTCATGTTTCATGAAGCTTTCAAACTTTCTCTATTTTCATAAGCTCTACATATGAATTCCAAATTCAAAGTCTCTTACATGATTCTCAAATCCTTTAACAATGTTTCCACAAATCCATAATCTCATAGACTTATATAGATGTGATATTTAGGTACCTAGACTTACCAATAAACTTTGAAAAGATGATGTAAGAGTATAAAATTTTTTTCTTCTTGAAGAGTTAAATGTGAGGATGCCAATACCTTACTTAATATTATTATATGAATATAATTATTATCTTTACAAGCAAAAGCCTTGTGCTATTTTATTACACACACACATAACTTGCATATCTCAAGGTAAGACAAATTATTTAAAGTAAAACTTGATGATTCATAAGATCATGATTAGTAATTTTAAGGAAAGCAATTGTTAAGAAAATGGAATCTCTTGGAAGGAAGTGTAGCAAAATCCTAAGAATATTCATTATCTAGTTATGAAAAAGGTTTTAACATAATTGTGGTCTACTATAAGGGATAAGAAGAAATTTTATTTACACCACATTAGATCTAATAAACTAGATGGAGAAGCTCACTATCTCTCAATTGTAATTCTCATCAAGTATCAAAGTACTATCAATAAGCTTTTCATAAGTTCACATCATCTTAGCATTAAAATTAGAAGATGGATTCAACTCCCTCAAAAAGAATGCAACTATAGGCTATGTAGGCCAACAGCCCTAGAAGATGAGTTGTACATATTCCTTTCTATATTGTGACTATGCATATGAGATAATGCTATAATGTTGCATCAAAAAACCTACACGAATTATTTGTATTACTCCCATTGTTGCTTGGTCAATTTGTAGATTCTATCTTTATTTTTATGAAAATGTAATATATATTAAATAAATCCTATATGTTTTTAGACATAATCAAGCTTGAGCTTTAGTTTCATATTTAATACTAATTTTCATTTATAATACAAAATTTCATAACCTATGAAACTTCTACATTTGAAGTTAGAGCATTTTGGAATTCAAAATAAGTAAAACATAGGTACACCTTAAAATATATAGTCCAATTAGAACTTTATATAACTTAGCATTGCCCACCATCATCAAACCCATAACCTAAAGCTTCCAAATCAATTTTTTTTACCACAAAGGCTAACACATCATATTAGTTAGGAGTTAAAAGTTCATTTGTCCTCTCAATTTGAAATGAAGGAACCTAGTGCTAGATAAAAGACTTTGGGCATAAAAATTAAAAGATACCTAGCTTATAAAAGGCTTTGGGTTGGATAGTCTACATACATTGAAAATGTATTAAATAAATTTAATATGCAAGATTATAAGCTTATGACTACATCTTATGAAACTAGTATCAAACTTTCAGTTGATCAATGTTCAAATATAAGAGAAGAAAAAGATCTCATGATTAAAACTCCATATACCTATGCTATTTGAAATTTAATATATGTAATGGGGTCTACTAGACTTAATATTGCTTACATTATTGGAAAACTTAGTAGGTATATGTCTAATCTAGGAAAACAACACTGGGTTTTATTAAAGTGAGTCTTTTGATATCCTCATGATACTATGAGTTATAGGATTTATTATAAAATGATTCCAAAGGACTTCATGGCTTCATTAATATAAATTGAAATGGTAATATTAATAGTAGGAAATCCACTAGTGGATATGTGTTTAACCTCTTTAGTGGTGTTGTTTCTTAGAAAAGTTAGAAAAAATCTTGTGTTGCTTAGTCTACAACTAAAGCTAAATATGTTTCTACTAATTTACCATGAAGAGAGGCTATAGGGATTTAAAGACTAATCACTAATCTTAGCATCACTTAGACTCTGAAAAAGATTAGCCATGATAGTCAAATTAATATAAGTGTATTTAAGAGCCTAACTTTTCATGCATGAACAAAGCACATTAAAATACAATATTAATATATATATGAAAGGAAATTAAAAAGTACAGGGTTTTCTTTAATAAGTTATCTACTTTAAAAAATCCAAAAAGTTTCTCTAGTATTAATCAACCTTTGGTCTTCTTTAGATCTAATTTCCTACAATGATCTAAATTATTCTTCTAAGTAGCTTTACCTTTAAGAGGGAGAATTGTAAGATGGTTTAAGGTAAATTTTCCTTGATACCACTATGATTTGCTCCATCTCCCCATCATGATTTGCTTTATCACTCCATCATGATGTGCTCTATCTTCCCACCATGATTTACTTCATCACTACTTCCTTCAATGGTTTCATTTTTCTATTTTCTTTTATTAGGGATGAAAATCCCATCACCAAAAATAAATTACTATATCCTTAATATTTCAAGTTTATTTTTGTAACCTATGGTAATATTTAAGGGGCTTAAGGAAGCATCCTTAATGTAACAATTTCCAAGTCTTGAACTACAATCCTCCTCCATTATAGTCATTATTTCTCTTTATGCTTCAATTTTGAAGCTATCATGTTCATAATGATCCAGGAAGCTATTTCCTACTAGGTATTTTTTTACCTTGGATGTTTTTCCTAGGGTAACTTTGTGTCTTTCCAATTTCTATAATATTCTTTATTTTATCAAAATTTATTATTATTGTATGTGAGACACTAAGAACAACATTATTGTGAATGTAAATGGAGCAGATAGGCTGAAGTAGCATCTCATATGTTTATTTATTCATGCCTATATGTTTTTTTATTTGCATTCACTAGTCAAAGTTACTCTTTAGATTACTAAGTGACTTTTTAAATAACTTGAAACTTCATATTCTTTCTTTGTGATCTTATATTCATTGAATATTTGATGATCATTAATGTGACTGAGATGAAATGTGAGAAAATTTTAAGGAATTAAGGATGTTTTGATATTGTGAGAAATTAAGGATTTTTGGAATTGTAAAATTGAGAATGTAAGATTGTAAGATGATTTTGTGAATTATTTTTAAATGATATTAATATTAAGGGATTTTCAATATGAGAATAGCTTGAAAGCTTCATTGATCATGAAAGAATGGATTTTCATCTAAAATTCTTGAGAAATTTAACACTCAATAATGGAGAAAATCCTCAAATGGATTAATGGAATAAGGGAGAAGGAAGAACAAAATTATAATACTTATAGATGAAAATGAACACTCCCTCACTAGGTTTTCCCTCATTCTCCTCACTCACTTTCCTTTATTTTTAATTTGGAAATCCTTAACCTCTATTTATAGTAGGGGAGAAAGGCTTGGCCCCTTTTCATGTGATTTTATCTCCTTTACATTATTATTTTTTGTCAGATCTTTGGCTTTTATGATTTCTCCTTGATGTAAAACTTTGATTTTTAAATATTTTGAACATGAAATATGAAAATGACAATAATAATAACATTTACCATTGGCTAAAAAGTTGATAGTGGTATGGTTTTGAGAATTGACCATGAGTTGTGGTTACTTACCATGAGTCACTATGAGGTTGTGGTTGTCCTTCAACCATTTAGTACAATCCCCAGTTTCTATGTTTGTGAAACTTACAACATCACAAGGCATGGTCTGATCATGGTTTGGTCATTGTCAAATACCATAAGCTATGGTAAGTTCATGGTTGAATCTTTCTTGTTGTTCTTGTCATTTTACATTTTTTTATGAGTTTTATTATTAGTTACAAGTCATGATAAGGTTATGGTCTATTACCATAGCTTAGGGTAAGGTTGTGGTGAATTTGTAGTACAACTTTTCTTACCATTATTTCCATTTTACAACATTTCTTGTAAATTTAAGTCAACCAAAAATCATGGTTAGCCCATGGTTTGTCCACTACAAGTCATGGTTAGGTCATGATAGGGTTGTGGTTAATCATCATGAGTCATGCTGACATTATGGTCAAGTTGTAGTACTTCACATTTATTATTCATCATTCCTTCTTGCCATTAGAGCTAAGTTTGACTTCAAGATTAACTTTTAACTAACTTTCATGGTAAATGTTTTAGGAAAGTCATAGTTTCTACCCAAGAGAAGGGATAAGTTACAAGGTGATGAGTCATCCAGTTACATTTTGTAAGTCCATTATAAATCCTAAACTCAAGAAGTATTTTACACCTAATGTTTGTAGTTTTCATGTATATGGTTGAGATTTCTACCTTCTAGGTTTTCATCATAGCCTTTCATATCACACTTCTAGGTTTTGTACATGTCTTAGGCTTTGTAGAATATTTTTAGCTTCATTCGAGCATCCTAAGAACCATATGATATTTTCCCTGATGTTTCAACTTTTATCTAAAGTTGAAAGATAAAGTGTGCTAGGGAAGGGATGTGCTAACTACCTTACATCAATGCATCACTTACTTTAGTGCAAGGTCATTGACCCATATCTTAGCAAGCATGGTTTATTTCCTTTGCCTATGGTGTGTTTTTGTGTTATCTAGGCTACTATCATAGACCTCAATTAATGCCTAGGTGCTAGTGAACCTCTATTGTTATGATGTGAAACCTAGAAATACTTGGGATAAGCTCTCATAGATATCTTAGTGATAGCATAGCACAACTTTCATTTCCATTTGGCTTTTGGCATCTAATTTTGTAAAGAGCTCTTCCTTAGGTAAGTTGATTTTCTTCCTTGTTTGTGTATGTGTATTTTAAGTCATTACTTTCACAAGTGTCGATAGACTCTATCATAGTGCTATCTTGCTTACATAGCCTAAAACCATTTGGTCAATATAAAGTCTAGAGTTTGCATGGTGAATAGAGCTTATGATTTTTCCTTATTCTACCATTAATTCCTTAAACACTAAAATACTAAAAATATTTATTTAATTTCTATTCTATTGAGCTATGATGATTCATTCTTATCCAAAGAGGTCATAACTTATAACCTAGTTTTGAGCCATTATGGTTGTGATTAAGAGTCATTTTATTACATTCTATGGGTGGTGTTGCACATGTTCCCAAGAGGAATTGTGACACAAGCATGACACTTGTCCCCAAGAGGGATTATGATGCACATGTGTTTATTATTATTTTATTTCTTATAATTTTTAAATCCATAAAAATTATAAAACATAAAATTATAAATATTCTTTTTATTTCTCATTGTTGTAACATAGGGTTTCCTTTATATTATATGTATTATAAAATATTTTATATTTATTAAATGTAATGATATACATGAGTGTTCTTGGCAATCCTCCCAACATTTTCTTTGAAGCTTATGATCAGATCACACTATGTTTTATATCATAAATTCCATTGGTAAAAACCAGCGATACCTCTATCATTTTCATCATTGTTGAGGCAAGCATTAATGAATTGCCTATAATTACTTATATATTTTTTTATTTTAATATTTAGTCAAATAATTTTTCGTTTCTTTGATGTTGTGTGCAGATTTTGAACATGAACAAGATGGTAGATAATGCTAAAAGCCCATCAAAGTTCTTAAGAAATGTGACAAAATCAAGAAGGGCTTTCATCATATTTGTACATTTAGAGGATATGGTCCTTTCACTCGTCATTTTAGCTTATCATCAAGATAACCAAGATATCTAATCCTATTTTGTTGGGACAAGGCTAGGATGATGATGATGATGCTTAAGATAAGCAAGGAAGGTGGCAAGATACTCATGAACAGTTCTATAGAGGACTGGCTATGGTTGCAATGGATGATCTCACATAGACCATGATTAACATGGGGCTAGAAGATTTTTATATTCTATGTAGCTCGAAAGCCAATGTATAATGAATATGAATCTTTATATATGTAAGATCTTTGAGATCAAATGATAGAAGAGGAGGAAAATCATAGCTTTTTATCTAATCACTTAGATGAAGAGTAGGACGATAAAGAAAACATCAAAGAAAAAGATTTAATCCATCATGAAGGCCCATGATCAGGCACTATCAATCACATGTAGCTAAGACTCAAAATGATGATCTCCTCCCCAAGTTCTAGCATATGCATTTGTCTAGATCTTTCAATGATGATGATGCTCCTTTGTTTGACGAGGGTGATTATCATGAACTCACTAAAGTTATGCATATTCCAAGGAATCATGTTCATGATAGAAAGAACAAATGAACCAACATGAAAGATGTTCCAACATATAGAGGGTATACTAGTGATGATCTCCAACTTTACATGTAAGCCTTTGATAATACATACTTCTCGCAAGGGACTGTGCATGATTGACAAAAGTTGTGGTTGTTTTTCTATACTTTCATTGAACATGTAGAAACTTGGTATAAATCCTTGTTCCAAAAATCAATTTAGATATGGGAAGATATGATCAAAACCTTCTACATAAAATTTTAGACCTAAGCATGCATTTCAAACATCTAAAAGAAGATGGCTGAATAGAGACAATGAGCCCATGAACCTATCAACATCACCATGGAGAGGTATATTAAAATTTCTCATTGTACTCTAAACCATGGATTTAGTTAAAGAGAATAATTAATGCAAATTTTAGAAGGCCTAAGGTAGAAAACAAGGGAGCACATAAACATCTATGCAATGGGCAAAGTACACAAAAATTCTATTGCCCAAATCGAACTATTCTTAAACATTATTACAAGCATGATGGATGAAAGGTAGAAGTGATAACCTTCTAAGAAGTACAATTACAATCATGCACATAGAAGAAAGGCTAACAACATCAAAGATACCATTAAACCTTCCACTATAGTTAAGGTCTTGGCACAAGACAAAGTCAAAATCACCAAGGCCTTAACAAACTTAGCTTACAAAGTGGACCAAGTTTGGGATGTAATGGATGAAAAGATAACCACTATCCTTAAGAATATTGAGGCTAAGATTATTAAAGTTACAACCAAAAAAATCACACCACATGAACATAGAAAGACATACAAATGTAAGGGTAAATGCAAGATCTCTTACTTTAAGAGCATTCATAAAGTCCTAGATGAGGCTTTCTCATCCTCTAGTGATGAGGATCCCTACCAATATTACGTAGACCTTCATGAATCATAGTGCTTCTTAGTCATGGCTCACATGATTAGTGAGATGAAATGATTTGGGGTACTCTTGAATCCCAAATTTGTTAGAGGAAAAGTAAGGAGAACTCTATACCTTGATCATTCATACTATCCTAAAGGTGCATATCCACAACCCATGTAGTAGTACTAACTATGGTAAGCTTCAAATCCTTGGAATGCTATTTCATAGAATCATCCTATTCCAATGCAACAATAGATGGTACTTCTTGCCAATCCATACTTTCAAAGTACACATGTAGATGCTTATCAATACCCATCGATGACATCTTAGAAGTACCTACTTACTTCAAGAAATCCTACAAACTAAGCTCGATAGCAACAACAACTTCTTCTTCCTAGTTTCAAACATGGTGGGATAACCAGTCAACTACAAATAAGGCAAGCCAAATTGTATAATATTACCTATTGCACTAATCTTACTTCCATGTACACGAGTAGGTAATACTATCAATCTCACGTTAATTTAATTATAGGGAGAATTTTAAGGTTTCATGATAGAAAATTATTTTGTAGGCATAGACATAAGCACCATGGAATAGGGTCTACTTCATCCTCTTCATCCAGTAGAGATGATAATAATGCATGCTAGATAAAAGTTCATATCTAAGAGGTCTTAATGATGTTCCTTGAACATAATCAAAGTACAACATCTACTCTAAGGATAAGCTTCATAGCCACGTGTAGCAAAGGTATCAAGATGATAATTGATGGTGACAATGTTATCACCATTCCCATGTCCAAGGTGGCTATGTAGATAGTTAAAGAAGGATAACTATATAAAAAATAATCAAATCCTGGTAGTCCCATGTTGGAAATTCAAATAGGTAAAAGGATCACTATCTAGATCTTTGTGACTATAGTTCAAGAGTTAATATCATCTCATTGTAGTAGTATCTTGATTAGGAACTTCCTTCTTTCAAGGGTACCAACATTTGATTGAAGCTAGAAAAACAATTCTACTTATATCCTATAGGATAAGTAAGTGATATCTTTACAGCTATTATAGGCTGGTCATATCCTATAAATTTCTTAATAGTTAAGTTAGAAAATAAGGTGGAAGATAACTTCCCTATTATTATGAGGAGGGCCTAGTTGAGAACCACCAATGCTAGGTTGATCTTCCAAGATCTTCATCTCAAAATCAACAAGAAGAATGAGACAAAAAGGATGATTTTACAAGAAAATTTCTTGTGATCCTTCCCAATCATGTAGCATCATGTGCATGTGTCATTCAAGTAAGACATATGAAATGTTTGAGAATCAACACCTAATGTACCATAATGAACATATTTCACCTCTAAGCATGCATAACTCTCAATCTTTAGACATGGATTAGCCATGGAGAAGGAGTCCTCCACAGTATGTCAAAATTTTATCTTCTTGCTTGTTTATGCATTTAATAAAGATTTTGTGTTTAGTTAGAATGCTTATACTCTTGTGCATTTATCTATGATATTTTTCTTTTAATTTACTATGTTTGTATGTGTGTGTGAGGAAAAATCAATTAATGTACTTTATGAATGCTCATCCAATAAGCCAATTATGGATGGGTGAGTTACAAATATGATGATGATGTGAGTTTTAAATTAGTATAAAGTGAAACCTTGATCAATGAAATGCCCATGTAGCATAATTCATTCATCCACACTAAAGCAAGCCCAAATTTAGCATGAAGCTAAGACTCACACTGTGAGCTATTAAAGATAATGCTACTAGAACCGTGAGGAGGTGGTCAATCCACATTTTAGGATTTGAGCTCTAGGATCTTAAAAGAGTGCTTGGTTACTAGCAAGGAAGGAGTGTGTCATTGAGGGTCCTTGTGATCACTAGATGGATTTTTTCAATGTGATTGAACCAAGGTGCATGTTCTTATCTTACCTAGACATCTTGGTGAAAAGAGGTTTGTGATCTCATGAACTTGTGTGTGTCATGCGATGAAGGATGAATTCTCATGTTCATGTAAGTAAAAGATTCTAAGTGGTGATCTAGAACTCTAATAATTCCCATGACTTCCATGCACCATAAAAAATCCTCTTCTCATGAAAAGAAAAAAATATGAAAAAAAGTACTTTAAGAAGAAAAAGAAAAAGAAAAAGAAAAAGAAAAAAGATATAATAATAAAATAATGATAAGAAGAAGATGTGATGGGAGAGCAATGTAATTCTAAGTTTATATTTCATACAAATTAGTATCTTTATCATCTCAAAGTGATCTTATAATTGCTCAAATCAAGACAAAAATGAGTGGTTGAAACAATATCTATATAATCCTTTCTCATGTTCAAATTTTTTCCTTGATCACTTAACTTCCCAAAATTTCATAGTTTAAGAAAATCTCTTTCTCATCCCTACCCAGGGCCATAAAGGCTTATAAATCTCTCTCTTAGTAAACTTTGGTAATGTTAATCCATATAAATCCTAAATCCTTTTGTTCCTAAGATTCAACATCATAATTCTTAACATAAACATTGACCATATTTGAACCCAAAATATTTCATTTTCTTGTTCATGGAATTTTAATTCCTGTTAGGATGTGGGATTGGTTAGCATAGATAAAGATATTTATGAAAGGTTTATAGTAAAGAAAAACTCGATTCTGCTATACATATGTGCATAGATGAAGGAAAACCAAACTAAAATCTTAACTTCTAGATGTTTTGTGATATGTTTCCTTGCTTCAGTTCCATCAAAGATTAGACCACAAAAGAATCAAGGCTAGATGACACTAAAAGTGGTAATCATGACTTGGTACTTGGAAGGAAGGCTTAGAGGTTAATCCCTATTGTATGGATGAGTAGTGATCAAAGGATGCAAGAAATAATCTATCCTAGGGTATAGTACATTCTCACATAATCTCTTAAGCTAATTGAATGGTTGGCTTGGAATCCATTATTCATTCTTCATCCATTTCTTTCCATTCCCATCCATTGTTGCATGTGGCAAAAGGTCGATCAAGTGAAGTAGAGGATGATATTTGATCATCCATTGGGATGGATTTCTATTGGATGCTGATGTCTCATTGGTTATTAGGAATCCATGAGTGTCCCATTAATAGATTTTATAAGGGCAAGAAAGGAAGGTGTCTACTATGGAATGAACCTACTTGTGAATCCTTAGTGGATTAGCATTGCAAGTGAGTAAGTTAAAGCTTATCTACTAGTGATGGTGGTGATTTCATTACATAAGAAACTTGATTAATCTTCCACTAGTATGACTGTCAACTCTTCTGGCTTTAAGATTTGATCATGACAAATCCTTTCAAGTTTATCTTCCTTATGGTTGTAATTAATTATTTTTGGTGGTCTAATCATTCTTCCATTTCTCTAATCCTTCTTTCCTAGTGTTTAATTCATGAGAATGCATAAATTAATCATTTGACCTAATTTCCATGATTATGGATGTAACCAATGGTAAGTTCATAATGTTTATGTTTTATAGCTTAGCATGTGTCTTATTTAGTTGATTTGTGGTAATTTGAGCATGCTTTTGATCTTGTGAATGACTTAAAAGGCAAAGGAAGACATGTAAAGGATGTTGATGATGAATTTTTGGGTTTCTCCTTGCTTAGGAGGGTATGCTAATGTACCCTCTATGTCAGTGCAGGGGCGTTAGTACCCCTACACCAGTACATCCCTTTCTTGTGCATCAATAATCTAGTATAAAAAGGTGGTAATTCTTGTTGACATTTTTGTATTTCAAAACCTTAAGGAAAATGAAGAACAAAGAATGTTTGTGTGATTTTTTTGTTTACAAGAGCAAATGCAAAGGACTCAAGGACTTGCAAGAAAAGTCAAGATCATAACAACTCAAGGGAGCATGGACAAATATGAAGAATTTAAGAAAAATATGTCTATGTGTATTGGTTTTTGTTGAGGATTTTTCCTAGATGTTTGAGAATATTTTAGAGTGTTTTGGCTCATTTTGATGAGTTTATGAGGTTATAGGATCTATGGGAACTTTGTTGGTGACATCAAAACAAATAGTCTTATTTTTGGGGCCTACAAAAGAGACATCTCCCATGAAGAGTAGACATCTTCTAAAAATAGTAGATGTCTTATGAGAATTGAAGAATACCTAGAGAAGATGTCTCTCAAAAATAGTAGACATCTCCCTTGTGAAGAAGACATCTCCTCAGAGACACCTTCCTTGTGAAGAAGATGTCTCTCTCAAATGAAAGTCTGATGTAGAAAGACATCTTAGTCTTGAAGAGGACATCTCCAGTGATCATTAGATAGCCATTGCATGAATTCTAAGGTGATTTTGGATACACCTAGGCTATAAAAATACTTCATTCTATTGGAAAATAAGCAAGCATTGTGAAGTGTGAACATTAAGTAATCATTTGATACATCATTCTATTATTCTTATACCTCATTGTACTATCTTTTGTATTGTTGTAAGTGGTAAAAGTGTGTTGTACCTTAAAGTAAAAGGATCAGAAAAATTAGTTGCATCCTTTCCTTGTAATTTTTGTTTCTTTTTTGCTACCCTACAAGGTTGATGTACTTCTTATGGAAAGGCATTGTCCTTGAGCTTGTTGGGATCTTGTGGGTTTGAGTGTTGGTGTAGCACCACAACACTCTTGAGCAAAGCTCAAGTTTTAAGGGTTGTAGGATCCTAGAAACCACATTCTAAGCCTATTGGGACCTTGCAAGGTTGAGTGGATTCATGATGTCAAATCAATCTAGAGCATAGCTTAGAGCTTGTACAGGGTGTGGTGCCATTCAAACCACATTTTGGGCTTGTTGGGACCTTGTGAGATTGAGAGATTTTATAGAAACAAAACCCTTCATAGTGGAGCTTAAATCTTGTAAAGGTTGTGGTGTCCTCTAAACCATATATTTGAAGAAACAAAGTCCAAAGGTGTGCAAGCGATCTAGCCTTCAAATGTGAAGTACCCAAGTTGGGGAACCATGTAAAATTTGGTGTGCTTTTGTGTTGAATAATTTTTTGATTTTGAAAAATTATTCATCCCCCCTTTCTATGTTCAATGATCCTCAAGTGATATCGAAGCTTGATACTCTTGTACTCTACATCACTCTTCAAGAGTGAACGTGGAAGGGGCAATCAGCATCAGACACATATGGACAAAAAGACTAATGTGCTTTATCAATTGGTGTGCTCAATTCCTATATTACATCTACTATAAAGGTAAGTATTTCATTCCCTTACTTATGTTTAGAAATAAAGAAAACTATGCTTGTAAAGTTGATAAAACTCATAACAATCTAAATGATGTTTCCTTTGAAGAAAGGTATGGAATGTTTTGCCATGTAGTTCTTTCTTTCCAAAATTTGTGCATTGAGATAAATAATGCTTTACATGCTAAGGAAATAAAAAATAAAGTTCTTAATGATGAATGTTTTTATCTCAAGAAAGAGAACTCAGACCTTAAGGCAAATATTCAAAAACTAACCAATGTGATTGAGTAGATGAGTAAGAGCTTCAATCAACAAAAACCCAATTAATTCTAAGGTAAGGAAAGAGGTATAAATTTTTCAAGTTATAATTTTGATTCATCTTCAATAGAATGCTTGGTATGTGGTGGAAGGGTTCATATGATCTCCAAATGTCCTAGTAATGGCAAGTTATAGCAAAAGGATAGAGATGATGAGGAGATGAGAAAGACCAACTTGTACTCGAGTTAGGATGATGGAGAGAAAAGTGAAGAGGTGACAAAAAATGCAAAGGATTCACATCTTGATGAGTGGCGAGGTACCCCTACACTCAACCATATGAATACGAGCATTACATGCATGATCCGGTCGAACTCCATAGACTAAGTGCCTACATGCCTTAGGGAACACTTAAGGTTAATCATTCGTTGTCTTCCCAGACTTACTTGTATTTGTCACGGTTGTATGGTTCAATAAGGCTGAGGTATGTTATTTTTATATCTTTTTTGTTTTATCTCCTATGCTAATGAGGTGAAGGGTGAAGAGAATAATTAACTAACTTTAACTAACTAACTAAGCCTTAATTAACCTAGTATCAACATCCGTTCCAACTTACCATTCACACCTTGAACCAATGTAACCTTGGTTACCAAATGCTATTCATTACTGGGATCACCAAGCATAACGCACGTGCTCAAAGCGTTCGTACTGAATGCACTTAACTATGAGAGAAGGGTTGAGAGAGATTTAATTAACTAATAAAGCATTTAAATAGTAAACAATGAATAACAGTAAATAAAGTCCTATCTAGCTTAGTCCATGCACTGCAAGGTTTATCCAAGAAGTTCATCTTTATTTCCGTACACAAACTTCTGTTCAGGTACAATATTTGCTCGAATAAAGATCCGTTCACTTTGGAGCTCCTACTGTGGGCACATGGAAATTATTCTATCTTTGGAAAGGTAAAAATGCCAGAGTTTCACTACGGTTTAGGCCTAAACTAAGAAATAAGGGAGAGCCACCTCTTATTTATAAATTTGGTGGTGCACCGTGATATCGCGTACACGATATTGTGGGGGATGCGATATCATGGTAGACACAATATTGCAGCCCATGTGATATCGCATCCCATCATACCCCCATGACTGAATAAAAAATCATCCTCAAGTTCCTTACAAAATATTGGGATGGTATGGGATTATTGACTCAAAATGGAACTAATGGGATGACATGTGAACGGATCATCATTACAAGAAAAAAAATTGGTATTCACAACAACATGAGTGAACATTTTATACATTTAACATCAGGCCTTATTTGGCAGCTAAGAGAGAAGAGAGAAAAGAGAAGATGTTTGCTGCTGCCAATGCCAAGATTGTGCCTTTCGTTGTCCATCCGTAAGCACACCATCCGTCTTGTTCTTTGTATAGCTACTTCAGCACCGATCCATTCCAAGTGTTCCCTCTAGATCCAATCCATTGTTGCATGATTACCATCTACATAAATAACACAATCTTTATATTAGGAAGGGTAAATGAATCATAATGCAATTGATACCTTGTTTCGGTGAAAGGTCCATTGGCTGAGTTGTGGTATGGTTGATACGGGTCTGGAGATATCATAGTGGTGACTACCAAAGGTGTAGGGGTTAGGAGAAAATCAAAAAAATTTGGGTCTGGACCCCCATGACTAAGAGTGAATGCTTGGGGTCAATAAAATGGATAAAGAAAAAGAACAAGGAAGTTGGAGAAAAAGAGACAACTATAACGTCAATGAAATGGATGTCAAAATGGAAATGATCAAAATAGAGTGGATTGCAAAAATGTTAAGGGAAAGAATTTAACTGGGGCACCAAATAGGAATGCCAATGGGTCCTCCCCAAAGCAGGCTCATGCCTGTAATGCCCTGAAAAACCCACATTCCAAAGAGTTCATAGGCTCTGGGAATATCATGTGGAACAAGAGTTAAAGTCGTAACCACAAGAATTTACCAAAAATAAAATAGTGCATCCACCAAGATATACACTAATGATACAATCAGTAATGAGGTGAACAATGGAGGAAGAATGATGGAAAGAGGAGAATGAAATGGAATCTCAAGAACAATATGGTGTACAGCCCTTTTTGGATTTCATGTTTAATGCGACTTAGTAGATCCCATTCCAAGTCCGGCCTCAACAAACCACTTCCAGTGACTTTGCATTAATACATTCAGCCAACCCATCCTCTTGAAGTAACAAGAATGTCTCCACCAAAGAGTCACAAACATTCTGACGAAACAAAAGATGAGATAGGAAGTGAAGAAGGGCCTTAGTTAGAGGGAACATTTTTATTTTAGTTCCATAACCAGTGCTTGTAGCCCAAATGATTATTTCATCTAACGGGTGTGCTTTGAATTCTCACAGTTTTTTATTTTTATTTTTTGTGTTTATACGTGAGAACCACACCATGCAAAGACTTTGTTATTTTTATTTGCTCAACTTCCTGATAATTGAGTAATGTCAAAACGGTAAGAAGACTCAAGAAGAACACATCCAAGCACCCAAGAGAATGGCCAACACAAATGCATCAAGTTCCCTTGAAGTCACACCCTTTTCAATCCTTGAGTCCTTCCTTAGTTTGAGAAATGCCCAGTCATCGATTCGTTATAGTTCTTATTATTGAAAAAGGGACTATACAGTTCCAAGCCAAGAGAGACCATAGAAATTTGTGGATGTATGAATGGAGTGAACTCATTGCCTACCATATCAAAAGAACCATACCTTAGTATTAACATCATGACTTAAAGGTAAAAACCAAACATTAACAATCAATAGGAAAATAGTTCATACCATCATGAAGAACACTTATTAAATGACAAACTTGACNAAAATTTGTAAAACAAAAATGTATAAAACAAAAATGTATAAAACAAAAACGTGTAAAACAACAATGTGTAAAACAAAAACTAAAAAGAACTGAGGGCCTCGAATGATCAGCATATGTGGCAATCTCCCCCATGACTGAATGGAAAGGAAGAGATCCAAAATAATGAGTGCCTGTTTGAATTTCTTAAAAGTGTCCAACTTCTCCTGATTGATGTTTTCAGGTTAAGGGATGGAAGTTGGTGATGCTCATACTCCAATGTATCTATGCCTTCATTATTGGCATGAGTTATTCCCCTAGGTTATTCTATGCATGTTGGTGGGTTGCTCTTTCGATTAGCTATCAACCACAGGGTGTCCTCTTGTTGAGTGGTTGCTACATACAGGCACTTTTGAATGCTATCCTCTGGTGCACACCAGTTACATGCAGGAAATGCTGAGCATTCCCCCATGTTAGCACCCTTTGAGTCACTGTATGTAATGCATGGAACTTTTTTCTTCTTGATCTTTCCATAAATTTTTACCTTAGATATTTCCAAAGAAAGATCATGAATTCCTAGGCATGTGTCTATTGTGCTTAGCCATGCCCTTCCCATTATAATTGGGAAGTCCCCTTTGCTACTATTGACTTCTATCACCAGGAAATTAGCTAGGTATGACTAATCATACATAGTGGTAATGATGTCCTTCATCAATCCCAAGGGAATGGTGATGGACTAGTCAGCCAGCTCTAGTTGAATATTTCTCTTCTTGAGTGGAGGCAGGTTCTAGGCTTGATACATTTCTAGTGATATTAAGTTGACTCCAGAACTTGAGTCAAGCAGAGTCTTTTATGGTTCATTCCCAGTGACTTGGAGGTAGATTAAGGGACTTCTAGGGTTATATAGTTTCTTGGGAAGGTGGCCTGCCTTGATCCAATCAGTTACAGTATGTGTTAACATAACCGTATGCGTTGAGCTCTCTTGTTGGTTTGAAGGAAGCTTTGAAGCATTATTTGTTGGAGGTGCGTGTACAGACTCAACCACTTGTGGTTGTGAGAGCCTATTTGGGCTTTTGGTTCTGAAGAAGGATCTTCTCTTTGTACAGTTGTCAGAACCAGCAATGGGTTGAATGTTTACAGCTCTCATAGCATTACGTTACTGCGGTTGAGTGGGGAGTTCCCCTTGCATTGTTGGAGTGGGTGGTATTGGAACTAACGGTAAGAGAGAGACAGATAGATTTGGAGGATGGTATGGATGTGGAGCATCTCCTAGAGGAGAAGGAGTCCTAAAATAATTCCAAACTTGGTAGTGCCATTGTGGGGTTTTCTGATGCATAGAGTCACTTGGAGAAACCAGCTACTGCACATAATATTCATAAGGATCAAGTTGCTAGTAAGGGTATTGTTGCCTAGGTGGTGGCATCGCCTATGACTGTGGGTGTTGCCACTGCTAATGTTGCCTAATAGGTTGTGCTAGAGTTCCACTTGGATAGTACGTTAATGGTTGGTGGAACTGCCTTGGGTTACCTTAGCGATAAGGTAACCTTCGGGGTGCCTGCTATATGTTAAGTCTCGAGTTGAGTGCATACACCCCAAACTCTTGTAGATGTGAGATTATTGGGCAACATCCCTTAGGATGGTCATATTGGTAGATCTCACATCCACCATCATTGTCTGTATCTGAATCCACAACCTCATTGGCGATATTCATTTTTCCCTTACCCTTGTAACGTGCATGGCCTGAATCTCTCCACTTTTTCTTACCATGATCACTACTTCGTTCCTCCTTAGAATCTTCTATAATTTTTAGGAAATTTTCAATTTTATTGTCTAAGGAGCTCCATATTTCATCTACCTTAGTTGATACTTCCATTGTTAGCTTTTGAAGTGATATGATTTTTCTTTTACCAACTCTTCGAGTGGTGACTCATCCTCCTCATTGCAAAATCTCACTCCCCTCTTTCGGAGGGAAGGACCATGGTTATATTTTTCTGCACTTTCTCCTTTTCATAGCTCCCCTTCTTCTTTAGCTACTTTCTCTAATAATTGATGAATTTCATGGAATCTAAGTTTAGATAATCTCCCTTAGGCATAAGTTCCAAGGGTTCTCCTGGTTTCATGTCTTAGCCCATCTACGAGGTGGCAAAGTTGATCCCGTTGTGTGTAACCATGGCCCAGGCAACAATGTAGCAATGCATAATATCGGCCCATGGCAGCATCCAAGGGTTCTTGATTACCCTGCTTCCATCCTTGGATCTACTTACACAAGTTGGACACTCTGGAGTACGTTTGGTATTTATCGTTGAACAACTCGAACATCGTACTTCATCTCCTAATGGTTTCTAGTTCTAAGGACCGGTACCAACTCTTCGCTTCCTTTACAAGTGTCCTAGGAAATAACTTTAATTTCTACCACTCATTTTCAATATTTTTCAAGGCATAGGCATCATGAAATGCCTGTAAATGATTTTGTGGATCAGCGTTGTATCCCCCTTCGAAGCATGGGATATTATTCATATCTAATCTCTTGATCTAGCTATCTTTTTGATGCCTTGTAGGTATTCTCATAGCCTTTGTAATGTCTAGCATACTCTAGATTACTAGTAGGGGTTCATCATGATCATCTCTTTCATGATGTCTATGATGCCTACATTGTTCCCTACTTTCCCTTCTTTCATGCCTTGATTCCCTAGAGTGCCTTGGTCCTTGCTCTTGACTCTCTCGTCGAGGTCTCTCATTTTGCTTATCCTTATCCTCACCGTTATGCTCTTTGTGACTACATCCTGATGTGGAAGGAGAGGGTGAATGATGTGATGAAGGGGAAGAAGAAGGAGAACCATCGCCATAATGATGTTTCTTACCTTCTCTTTGATGGCTATAGCCCAAATCGT
Organism: Gnetum montanum; assembly: GCA_015680685.1. Lineage (NCBI taxonomy): Eukaryota > Viridiplantae > Streptophyta > Gnetopsida > Gnetales > Gnetaceae > Gnetum > Gnetum montanum. The sequence goes on along the minus strand of MNCI01005567.1, from coordinate 513,374 downwards.
GATGACGATAAGAATGCCCATTCTTGTCATGTGTTTTTGTTTCCTCAGTGAACAGTTGGCATTCATGGGGATCAGAACCAGGGTTTTGTATTATGGAGCATAGGTTTTGCTCCACCTCCTCACTATCATTAGGAGGGAAAACATCATTTGATTGAGAACCTGTTATAAGTGGTTCACCATCTCCAATTTCACTTAGGATGGGCGGGACCCCTTTTCCCTTCAACAATGTATGGTGGCTCTCCTGCCGCAAGTCTCGTTGATGTTGTGCTTCTATGGGATAATAATCCCTTGTGTTGAAATCACCTACAATGTATTCAGCATATAGCTATGTCATGCCTATCTATGCAAGAGCACGAAGAATCATGTTAGGGACTGCCCAATCTGGAGGTAATACTATGTTAATTTGCAAGTCTCGCCAATGCAGCTGTTCATCCTAATGGAGGATAAAAGTGCAATTGGATATATACTCATTGAGATGAGTATATACGACCCGGTACTATTGAGGAACTGGCAAATTTTGGTTATGTGTTTGCTGCCGCCGACTGTCTCTAGTGTGATCCCTAGGTGGTGAAGTGCTTTTGTTAGAAGAAGAAGAAATTGTGTCTTATTCAGTGTGCTGATTAACCATTATATAATTTTTCATTTGATTAACCTTAAGGGTTCATTTAAGCTCCCAACGATGTGGATAATTTCCTATGTTCTACTTAGCACACAAACAACTTAGTCCCTGGCAACAACGCCAATGATGAGTGGTGAGGTACCCCTACACTCAACCATATGAATACGAGTGTTACATGCACAATCCAGTCGAACTATGTAGACTAAGTGCCTACACACCTTATGGAACACTTAAGGTTCAGCATTCATTGTCTTCCTAGACTTACTAGTATTTGTCATGGTTGTATGGTTAAGTCTGAGGTATGTGATTTTTATATCTTTTCTATTTTATCTCCTATGCTAATGAGGTGAAGGGTGAAGAGACTAATTAACTAAATTTAACTAACTAACTAAGCCTTAATTAACCTAGCATCAACATCCATTCCCAC
>MNCI01005567.1:481670-512043 GCA_015680685.1 Gnetum montanum | reverse complement strand
TCTGTATGGCTCTCACTAATGATGACATTGACACCTTAGATGATGAACTTAATGAGGATGAGAGGTTTGATTTATTGTGTAATGAACTTTTATCTTTCAAAATATTTATACAAAGTTGAACAAGTTGGATAAAATAAAGGCTCAAGAATTTTCCTTATTAAATACAATAATTTCTAATCTTACAATAGAAATCTTAGACTTAAGGGCTGAGAATGAAAAGTTAACATTGTCTTATGAGTAGGCTAAGGAAGAAATTACAAATGTAAAGCTTGTGAATGAGAGCCTAGTTAAAAGGAAAGAGTTCCTTTGAATGGTTCCTAGACAAGGAATAAGTCCATAAGATAAAAGTGGACTTGGATGTTGTTTGCAAGAAGAAGAACATGCATAACGTTCATCCCATCTAAAGGAATCTCCAAGGAGTTAGGGTACTACATCAAAAGTAGCTCTTATACCTTAAAAGACTCAAAGGTTTGATCATTCTAGTCACTCTTAGTACAATAGGAGGGTTAGATGTTATTATTGTAATATGTTTGGGCACAAACAATGGGAGTAAAATTTAAAGTTTTATCATATGAGTACTTAGTCATATCACAAGACTCCTTGGTCTTATCAAAATGCATCAAGGAATTTGTACAAGGCAAAAAGGATTAAAGGACAGAGCACAAAGGAGTTAAGAAAGTATGGAGAGTAAAGAAGAGGGATCATGAGAATGAAAAAGTTCTCACCAATAGATTCAAAAAGGGAATCCAATCCTTGGGTGTTAATGACTTCTGTGTGAGAAGAGAAATCCCAAATGAGAAATCTCATTCTCTAGCTTACTAGGCATCTTCATTCTCCTTAGCAAGCAAGGTAAGTAATGGTAAGAATAGTTATAAGCTTTATACCTTGACTTGATAAGATTAGACTAGATTAGTTTATGTAAGATTATTCTACTTTTAAAGCTTTTATTGATAAATCATCTTTTGGATTCTCAACTAGAATGTATTGATTTAAAATAGTTTAAAACCCTTGAATGTAATTCATGGACCAAAAGCCTTTTTGTTGAACATTCATTACTGGTTAAAAATATAAGTATTGTGTTCCATATGTTATGGCATTGTTGCTTCCTTTTGAAATTATAAAGTCCAAAATATTTTAGAAAATTTTTGATAATTGAAGTATCTGAATTGGTACCTTTATTGCAACTCATGTATATTCTAAGAAAATAAACATTTCAAAAGGATTCACTAATGGGAGACCTTAGTCTCCACACTTGATCTTAGAATTTCTATGCAGCATGAAGATCCTAAAAGGCTCAAAGGAGAATACAAATATCTCTATAATAGATGCATTATGAGAAAAGAAAGAAACTCAAGGATGTATGTAGGAGAAGCATGTACCTCTTCAACAATTTTCATTCTATAGGCCATCGATGTAGGAGGAGTCTTTTGATACTTTGACCAAAAGACACTCCCACTCGAACATCCACTACTGAAAATGAGCAATGATAGGATTATTCATTTAAGAGGATGGCAAAGTATTAAATGATGGTTTAGTATTCATGATCTCTTTTGGTAAGAAATGAGGTATATATATATATATTCTATCAACATGATTATCATACATCAGTTTATGAATTTTCTTTTTCGGTAAAAAGATGATTGGTTGTGTTTGATGCGTTACTTTGTCTTAAAACTCAAATATGCATGATTTTATTCACTTGCCATGAAATTTCTATTCTTTATCCTTTTATTGATGTTTTACAAGTAAGAGAATATTGGATGAGTATATAATCATGAGATATAGGTTTTAATTGGATAATTGATTCAAATAGATAGGTTACTTGATCCTAAATGCTTAATATTTGATCTCTAGCATCTAGTTTTAAATTCTCTTGGACATCAATTGAATGTTTTAGTCATGTTTGGACTAGTTGTGGCTCATTCATTTTAAATTTTTTTTTTGAACAATGAAGGGTAGCTCTTAATGAAATGTAGATTTTAATCATTAGCCTATGAATTTGATACTTAGGAATGTGTACTCTTTACTTGATTTTTCTTCCTTCACTAAATGTTTATATCTCTATGATAATACAACATGCTATGAATATATCTTCCCTTGAGTACTTAAGCCCTCTCTTGTTAATATGGACTAAACTGAAGTAAGAAGTATTCATATTTCTATTATGAAGGCCTTCTAGGGAGTTTTTGAAAATGATTGGATAATATACCTTAAACTTCCCCAAGATACTTGCGATCAATATAGATATCTCAAAAATGATATATAATTTATACAATGAGTATGTATGTACGTTGAAATATATTTGGATGAAGATTGTGCTACTATGAATATCATTTGTGACTATGGTATGGCTATGATTGAGCACTATTGGGATCTGATGAATATATTTAAACTAATATCATGAAAAATATTGGAATTTATATGTCTTCATTTTTGTTCCTATCCAATAAGGAGTAGAGTTGTTTTTGTGATATTGGTCATGCATACTATATGATGTTTCTTTTTCATGATACTTCTTTAGAGATAAGTTTATGTGCTTTATCCTTTTTGACACAATGCAAAAATATTGAGAGAATAGTTATGGATATTTGGATATTTGCATGTCTACTAATCCATTTTCTTAAGTTTGGAACATCACCAAAAAGGAGATTGTTGACCTTTTGGTATGTCAAAACCTTAAGGAACATGGAGAACAAAGTATGCTTGTGTGGTTTTTGTCTTTACAAGATCAAGAGCAAAGGACTCAAGAACTCACAAGCAAAGTTAGGATCACAAGAACTCAAGGAAGCATGGATGAACAAGAAGAATTCAAGAAAAATATGTCTATTTGTGTTTATTTTTGTTAAGGATGATTCTTGAATGTTTTGGCATATTTCAAAGTGTTTTTGACTCATTCTAATGATTTTATGAGGTTATAGGGTCTATGGGAACACGATTGGATGCATTTGAAGGCTCCCGACATCAAAATAAGCAATTTTATTTTTGGGGCTTACATAGGAGACATCTCCCCTAAAGAGTATATGTCTTCCAAAAATAATAGATGTCTTGCCAAAATTGAAGAAGACCTAGAGAAGACGTCTCTTAGAAATAGTAGATGTCTCCCCCTTAAAGAAGACACCTTCATGACAATGTCTCCTCAGAGATGTCTCCCTTGTGAAGAAGAAATTTCTTCCAAATAAAAGTCTAATGGAAAAAGACATCTGAGTCATGAAGAAGACATCTCTAGTGACTATTAGAGAGTTGTTGCATATATTTTGAGATGATTTCAAAAACATCTAGGCTATAAGAAGATTTCATTCTATTGGAAAATAAGCGAGCATTGTGAACTATTAAGTGTGAACATTAAGCAATTATTGCATACATCATTCTATTGTTCTTGTATCTTATTATACTATCTTTGTACTATTGTAAGTGGTAAAAGTGTGTTGTACCTCAAAGTACAAGGATCAACAAAATTAGTTGTGTCGTTTCCTTATAATTTTTGTTTCTCTTTTACTACCCTATGAGGTTGATGTGCTTCTTATAGGAAGGCATCATCCTTGAGCTTGTTGGGATCCTATGAGATTGAGTGTTGGTGTAGTGTCACAACACTTTGGAGTGGAGCTCAAGTTGTAAAGGTTGTGGGATCCTAGAAACCACATTCTAAGCTTTTCAAGACCTTGCAGGTTTGAGTGGATTCATGGCAACGAATCACTTCGAAGTGGAGCTTAGTGATTGTATAGAGTGTGGTGCCCTACAAACCACATTTTAAGCTTATTGGGACCTTGCAGGGTTGAGAGATTTTGTAGCACAAAATTCTTTGTAGTAGAGCTCAAAGCTTGTAAAGGTTGTGTTGTCCTCTAAACCACATTTTTTAAGAAACAAATTCTAGAGGTGTGTAAGCTATTTACCCTCCGAGTGTAGAGTACCCAAGTTGGAAAACCATGTAAGATTTGGTGTGCTTTTATGTTGCAGAAGTTTTTGATTTGGGGAACTTATTCATCCCCACGCCCTACCCTACCCCTCCCCACCCCCACCTTTCTAAGTTCAATGATCCTTAGTTTTTCCAAGGTCATTCCACACTTAATTTTCTTTACTCTCATAGACCATAAACAAGCAAAAAAAAAATCTACTAGATTATTTTCATTAAGGTTCAAGTAGTAATAGTTTTACATGCATTCTTCTTATTATTTCTTGTCCTTAGTGTTCTTATCATGGTTTAATCCTGGTGTCTTTTAACTTGGTTGTGGAAGAGAGGCATCAATCCAAGTATGTATTTAATGCATTTAATAGTTATTTAAGCATTTCTACCTTACTTGTACTTATCCATGTGCACCATGATTCTATAAGTTACGATAATGTCTCTAAGTATTATGTTCATTTTTTATTTTGTGAGCATTTTTTGCAATAGTAGTATAATGCCTAGGGGACACTATTTTTAGTAGTCTTCATAGCTTATCATACTTGGCAATTACAATCAAAGCTTCATAGACTAAGAAAGAAGGAGGTTAAAAGATCTTAATCCTTCATCTATGGACTTGTGTATGAACCATCATTTTTTAAATAGGAGAAAGAAGAATAAATTAGATTACTTGATCCAAAATCTACTCTAGAAAGGTGTTCATTTAGAAGCTAATAGAGAGGCAAGTAGTTACATTGTTGATCTGCAAGTTAAATACATGCTTAGTCGTAATCAGTTGAACAAGTGCCAGAGAAGTTAATAGGCGATGATGTTAAAACTAATGATGCCTAGGAGGGTGTAGGTGCACATGACATCTAGTAGAAACTAATCTATAAAGAGATGAATTACCATCAATTTCTGGAGAACAATCCTTTTGATCTCAAGGAGTTGCTATAGTGGATGAGCTGCTATAGGTATGTCACCTAATCCTTTGTCTAGTATTAATATGAGGTAGAAGATCTCTATCAAAACCTTACTGTTGATGGTTCCATGTCTTTTTTTTGGTGGGATTCTTATGCTAATGTTGACATGGGCAATATCTATAGTCATAGAATTCCCTAATGAACTAGTAAATAATTGGTAGTCATTAACCTAAAATACTAATCCCAAGCTCAAAATAAAGATCCTTATTAAAGTCTTTAACATGGATAAGGTAAAGGTGAAGATGTCTAAACATCTCTTGGTTCTAAATGCTATGTATAAAACTATCATACATAAATTCTTGCACACTAAATGACCATTAGGTATCTTTGCTTAGGGAACCAAGATTATGGTAATGATGAGAGGGAAGTGTATCGTCAACATTCCATACTTTATCTACAAGGCCTTGATCCAAAAATTTAAAGCTATGATTTGAAACAAATGGGAGGTTTATGCCTTTCTAAGGTTAATCAAAAAACTTTGCAAATTAATAGTCATAATCAACCATATGGAAAGACATCTCATAATAGTGAAAATGACAAACTAAGAAAATTTAATGATGGTAGCCCAAAGATGATGTATTAAGGCCATTGGGAAGGTACTTGATTTAGACGATGAGATGCCTTTCATTGAGACATCACACATATGATCTTTAAACCTACTCTACATATGTCAAACAAGATAACCTTCAATACTCAAGCTTCACAACATACACAAGTATGATAACCTAGCATGTCTATGTTTTGACCACATGGTTTTAGTATCGAACAAAGACAAGAACCTCTTCATGGTGGTGTTTTTGACCTATTATATATATCAAAGGGAAGAAGTAAGCTATCATAATTAATATCAAGTAAGCATAGGATCTTAGTGATAACTTTCAAGACTTGATGAAAGCCATCATATGTGGTAAAGCTATAAGGAAAGATATATTTGCATTTCCTCCTCCCTTGCAGATGATTCACCTATGTTCCAACTAGATTTCTGTATTTAGCCTCATACCCATATTTCTTTAAGGAGTTTTTTCTCTTACCACAAATAAAGGCACAACATGCATAGTATTCATCATGCATCAAAATTTTTTCAAGTATCCACTGATCAACATGGGATTAGCCATTAGATAGAAGAATAGAAGAGAATTGATGCAAATGCTAAACTATTCTTGAGGAACATTAATAGCATAGTAGAGATAGAAATTTTTAACATACAAGCTACATTAGAAACTATCGATGTTAATAAAATATTTTATCTATAGGAGTTGTAGAGAAGTCTGGCGAAGATATGATGCTTTTAAGAACAACTAGAAATCATTACACTATTAGTACTAACACCATTCATGATTACTTTGGAGGTACAAATTAATCACATGCAATAAGGGCTATTCATAATGAACCAGGTAAAAAAAGAAGCCTTGTTCATGAAAGCTGACTTGGAGTAGTAAATCTAAATACTAAAGCACCAATACTAAGAATGGGAGAAGATGAGCTAGAAGAAAGAGAAACAAACATTCTTCCTTTTTCAATACGTATAAAGGTTGGAAGAAGAAAGTTAAATCATGATCCAATTTCAAGATAAGTACCTTCGTATAGAAAAAGAACACTAGAACTTATGGTAGTAGCTAGCAAACAAGACTAGTAGGGATACTAACGAGCTCATAAAGATTCATTTGATTGAGTAGGTAACCTAGGATGTTGAGGTGAATAAATTTCATAAACTTGTAGCTCTACTAAGAAATGAATAATGGGAGAGAGAAACAATAATAAGAAAAAAATTAACACCTTGCAATTGAAACTCCAAAACATGGCTGTAAGTGAATGAACCTAGTAGGAGAAGATGAACCTACTAGAAAAACATGTACATTCTCCATCATGAATTAGCTACTGTAGTTCTTGAGAGAAAAATTAAGAAAGTAGAAGAAGATGTACAAGTGGAGTGGAGGAGGTACTTATATGTGGTTCAAAATTCTATAAATCAACCACATATAAAGCTAGAAGAGAAAATTCATCAAGTGATGTCTAAGTTGAACATGATTCAACATGAATTCTTATAGGTGAGGAGGAATGATGAGCAGTTCCAAGCTTATGCAATGGAGTGGAAACAAGAACTTCTAATAGAGTAGGAGTTGTTGCATAAATAAAATTAGTAACTCCAAGAAACGATGAAAAACCTTAAGACACGACTTTAGAAATTCCATATGTCAGCATCTACCTCTTTATGCTTCTTTCCCTATTAGGAATACATGTTAAGAAGCTTCTTCTTTTAGCCACCATTCCCTAACAATTCTTAGTGAGGTGACTCATGTTGCAACATAGTCATGATCTCTAAATTTTTGCATTTTTATTCCTTCACATTGATCATATCATGTGTCTAATCCTAGTTTTGTATCTTAGATGTTAAAGCTATAAGACTAGCTTTACTTAATCATGAGGAAATGATGAGTCATCTAATGTTATTTTGTAAGTTGATTATAAGCCATGAACTTGGGAAGTATTTCATACCCTATGTTTGTAGTTTTCACATGCATGGTCAAGGTTTCTAAATTCCAAGTTTGCATTCTATTCATCCATATTATACTTCTAGATTTTTTACATGTATTAAGCTTCATATGATCTTTCTAGCTTCCTTTGGGTATCTTAGGAATCTTCCAACATGTTTTCTGGTATTCCAACTTCTATCAAAGTTAAGAGGCAAAGTGTGTTGGAGAGGAGATGTATTAATTATCGTACGTCATCACACCTCCTATGTTAGCACAGGGGCATTGATCCACCTCCTTGTCATGACTAGTTTGGCCCCTATTCCTACAATGATTTTTTCAATTTCATAGGATGTGCTAGTAGATCTCTGTTGATACACGGATGCTATGAACCTTTGTCATTATGATACAAAAAATATAAATACCCAAGATAACATCTCATACTTATCTTAGTGATAGAATAGTATAACTTTCATTTGCATTTAGCTTTTGGCATCTAGTTTTTTAAGATCTCTTCCTCACTTAGGCAAGTTAATTTTCTTCTCTATTCATGTGTATTTTAAGTTGTTGCTTTTAGAAGTGCAGCTAGACTCTATCAAAGTGCTACTTTGCTTATGTAGCCTAGAACTATTTGGTCACTTTTTGCATAATCAATAAACTTTATGGTTTTTTCTTGTTCTAAAAATTGATGTCTTAAACACTAAAATACCAAAAATATTTATTTAATTTTCATTCTATTAAGCTAAATGATTCATTCTTACCCAAGGAATTCATAACTGTATGGCATAGTATTGCGTCATCAAGGTTATGACTAAGAGTCATTTTATTGCATTCTGTGTGTGGTGTTACATCTATCTTGAAGAGAGATTACAACATGAGCATTATACATGTCCCCAAGAGGGATTACAATGCATGTGTGTTTATTATTATTTTATTTTTTATAATTATAAAATCCCTAAAAATTAGAAACATAAAATTATGAATATTATCTCTATTTCTCACCATGGCAACACAAGATTTCCCTTGTATCATATGTATTATAACTCTTTTATATATATTGAACACAAGGATATACATGAGTCTTCTTATTAGTCCACTCAACATTGTCTTTGAAGCTTACAACCAAATTACATCATGTTATATATGATAAATCCCATTAGTCAAAACTCACAAGATCCCTATCAGAAGGAATGCTTTAAATAGAGAAAAAAACATTGATGTAGAGATTCTACATTGTGATATAAAAAAACCTCTATAAGAGCATCAAAAACAAAATACTTTTGTATATCTGATGAGACGCAATTCGCACAAGCCACGATATCGCGGCTGCCGTGATATCGAGTCATCCCCTGCGATATTGCGTAAGCGATATCGCGATCTACTGCCAAATCTATAAATAAGAGGTGGCACTTCCCTTATTTCCCATCCTAGGCTTAAAGTAGGGAAACTCTAATAGTTTGATCACTCCAGAGATAGAATATTTTCCATGTGCCCGTAGTAGGAGTCTCCAAGTGAACAGATCTTTATTCGAGCAGCTTTGTACCTGAATGTAAGTTGTGTACAACAATAAAGACGAGCTTTGTGGATAAACCTTGCAGTGCATGGAATAGGATTTATTACTTGTTATTTATTAGCTATTATTTATTACCTGCATTAGCACGACATGAGTATGACTTGATTACGAGCATTGACGAATGTGTACGGCTAATAAAAGAATCGGCTGCTCATCGCGATTAGATTCTCTCACCCTTATCTCCTAGAATGCAGAATGAGTACGACTTGATTATGAGCATCTATGGATGTGGATAGCTAGTCAAGGAATTGACTGCTCATTCCATTTAGGCTAGTTAAGTGCCTTAGTACGACCACTTTGAGCACGTGCGTTACGTGTGGTGATCCCAGTCACGATTAGCGTTTGGTAGCCACAGTTGCATAGTTCAGGGTGTGTACGGTAAGTGGGAATGGATGCTAACGCTAGTTAATTTAGACTTAGTCATTAGTTAGAGTTAGTTAGCTCTCTCAACCCTTCATCTTGATAGCATAGGAGAAAAACCAGAAAAGACTATAAAAATCATATACCTCGGACTTGCTTAACCATACACCGTGACAACTACAAGTAATTCTAGGAAGACAACAAATGATTAACCCCAAGTGTTCCATGGGGCATGTCGACATTTAGTCTATAGAGTTCGATCAGGTCGCACGTGCTATGCTCATTTCGTATGGTTGAGTGTAGGGGTACCTCTCCACTCATCATTCNGATGACATATACTCATCCTAATGAGTATATCCCTAATTTTACTTTTATTCTCCATCAAGACGAACAGTTGTGATGGAGAGATTTGCAAGATAACATTGTGTTACCCCCAGACCGATCAATCTCTCACATGCTTTTCCATGCCTTAGCATAGATAGGCATGACTAAAATATTTGCTGAATACGTTGTAGAAGACTTTGACATGAGGGATTATTATCCCACAGATGCCCAATGTATGAGAGACTTAAGGTAGGAGAGTCAACATGCACTGTTGAGGGGAAAGGTCCCGCACGTCCTTAGCAAAATAGGAGATGAGGACCCCCTTATCACGGGTTCTTTAACAAATGATGTTCCCTCTTTTAATGATGGTGAGGAGGTTGGGTATCAGAATCTATGATCAACGATACATATCCTTGGTTTTGATGCCTGTGAACGCCAACTGTTCATAGAGGGAACAACCACTTATGCTAAGGACGGGCACTTAGATCATCACCACGATCGGGGCCGTAGCAGCTGAAGAGAAGGCAAGAAACATCGTGATGGCGATGGTTCCCCTTCTTCTTCTCATTCATCCCATCATTCATCCTCTCCTTCCACATCTGGGCACAACCACCATGAACATAAAGGTGAGGATAAAAGTAAGAAAGACGAAAGACCTCGACAGGAAAGTCGAGAGAGAGGAAAAGGGCAAGGACGTAGGGAGAGTAGGGAAAAACACACACATCACAGGTGTTATGAAAGAGATGATTAGGACGAGCCCCTACTCGCAACCCAAAGTATGCTTGACATAATGGAGGCAGTTAGGATTCCCACAAGGCATTTAAAGGATAGTCGGATCAAACGATTAGACATGAACAATATCCCACGATTTGAACGGGGATACAATGCTAATCCGCAAAATCATTCACTGGCATTCCACAATGCCTGTGCCTTGCAAAATATAGAAAATGAGTGGCAAAAAATTAAGTTGTTCCCAAGGACACTCACCAAAGAAGTAGAGAGGTGCTACCGATCCTTAGAACTGGAAACCATCAGGAGGTGGAGTACGATGCTAGAACTATTCAACGAAAAATATCAAACATACTCCAAAGTGTCCAATTTGCATAAGCAAATCCAAGGTTGGAAGCAAGGTACATATGAACTTGGATGCTTCCATGGCCTACTATTACACATTATTACATCATTGGCTGGGCCATGGGTACGCTCAACGGGATCAACTTCACCACATCGTGGATGGGCTAACGCATGAAACTAGAAGAACCCTTGGAACTTATGCCCAAGGGAGACTCTCACAACTTAGAGCCCATGAAGTACATAGCTTGTTGGAACAAGTAGCAAAAGAAGAGGGTGAGCTATGCAAAAGAGAAAGTGCGGAAGAATACAACCGTGACCCCTCCCTTCGAAAGAAGGAAGTGAAGTTTTGTGATGATGAGGATGAGTCACCAATCAAAGAGTTCGTGAACTGGAAAACTTTGTCGATTGAAAAATTAACAACCGAAATAGTGGCTAAGGTAGATGACATATGGAGTTCCTTAGAATCTAAAATTGAAACTGTCTTAAAAATTGTAGAAGAGTCTAAGGTAGAACAAAGTAGTGACAAAGGTAAGAAAAAGTGGAGAGATTTAAGCCCTGCACATAACAAGGGTAAGGGAAAAATCACTAACTTTGATGTGGTTGTGGATTTAGAGTCAGACGATGATGGTGGATGTGAGATCTACCATTATGACCATCCTAAGGGATGTTGCCCCATCATCTCACATCTACAAGAGTCTAGGGTGTTTGCGCTTAATCCAAGACTCAACCAACGGCAAACACCCCGAAGGTTGTCTTATCCATAAGGTAACCCAAGGCAATTCCACCAACCACTAATGTATTATCCAAGTGAAACTCCACCACAGCCCATTAGACAGCATCAGTAGTGGCAACACCCATAGTCCTGGAGAATGCCACCGCCAACACAATAGTACACTTACCAATAGCCTAATCCTTATGGTTATTATGGGCAGCAGCTAATTTCCCCAGGTGACTCTATGGGTCACATAAACCCTCCACATTACTACCAAGTTCAGGAGTATTTTAGGACTCCTTCTCCTTTGGAAAACACTCCATACCCACACTATCCTCCAATTCCATCTGCATCTCTTGTGCCAGTAGCCCCACCGCCAACTGCTCCAACAAAGCCTAGAGTAAATCCCACTCAATCGTGACAACCCAACACTGTGAGGGCTCCCAATCCTCCAATATCAATTGGTTCTAACAATCATACACCAAAAGACCCTTCCTTAGGACCAACAATCCAACTAAGCCTTTGCCTTCATAAGTGGTTGAGCATCCTAACACCCCCATACCAAATAAGGTTTCAGGAAACCCTTCAATGGAGAAATCATGCCCAATGCATATAGTTATGTTAACACATACAGTAACTGATTGGATCAAGGTCGGCCACCTTCCAAAGAAATTATCGGATCCGAGAGTCCCCCTAGTTTATCTCCAAGTTACTGGTAATGAACCCCATAAGGCTCTCCTTGACTCAGGTTCCGGGATCAACTTAATCTCACAAGAACTGTATAAAACCTGGAACCTACCTCCACTCAAGAAGAGTAATGTTTTCCTAGAGATGGCTGACCAATCCATCACTATTCCTTTGGGACAGGTTGAGGACATTGTCATCACTATCGGTGGATGTTCATATCCAGCCGATTTCCTAGTAATCCAAATAAACAATGACAAAGGGGATTTCCCAATTATAATGGAAAGGGCATTGCTGAATACAATCGACGCATGCCTAGGAATCTGCAACCTTTCCCTAGAAATATCCAAGACAAATACTTTTGAAAAAATTGAGAGGAAAAGAGTTTCATGCATCGCATATAGTGACATGGGGTGCATTGTGTGCAGAAATCATGGGTGATGTGAAGTTTAACATTGCCTATATGCAATCGGTGTGCATAGGATGTTGACATCCAAAAGTGGCTATACACGACAGCCACACAACAAGAAAACACCCAGTGGCTAATGGCTGATAAAGAGAGAAACTCGACAACCTACATGGAACTAGCTGAGGGAATAACTAGTGCTTACATTAAAAGCACAGATGTATTAGAGCAAGTCCGTTGTCAACTTCTAGCCCTTAACTTCAAAAACATTAATTGGAGAAAGTTAGAGATTCCTGAGGAGTTTAAACAAGAGCCCCTCGATTTAAAACCATTACCCATCGGTTTGGAATATGTGACCCTTAAAAATGGAAAACCGGTGATCATCAACGCAAAGCTCGCACCCAAGCAAAAAGAAAGTTTGCTAAAGGTGATAAACAAGTGGTTAATAGCCTTTGCCTGGTCATACCCTGAACTAACCGAAATAGATCCTAGGATATGCCAGCATAGGATTTACATAGACCCCTCTATGAAGCCTCACAAACAACCCCATAGATGATTGAACCCAAAGTTAAAACAAATAGTGAAAGAGGAGCTAGAGGAGCTTCTCAAGGCTGGGTTCATTTACCCTATCACTGAGAGTGAATGGGTTAGTCCTCTTGTCATCGTACCGAAAAAAGGAGGTAAATGGAGGGTATGTATAGATTTTAGGCTATTAAATATGGCAACATTCAAAGATCACTTCCCATTGCCATTTGTTGACCGAGTCTTAGACACTATAGCAAGGCATCGCTATTACATTTTTTTGGCTGGATATAGTGGGTACAACCAAATACGAATTGCGCCAGAAGACCAAGCCAAAACAACATTCACCAGTCCTTGGGGAACATTTGCATACAAAAAAATGCCTTTTGGCTTGTGCAATGCACCTACCATGTTCCAATGATTAGTTCTAAGCATCTTTCAATAGAAAATAGGTAACGGAGTAGAAGTCTTCATGGACAACTTCTCCACTTATGGGACGAGCTTTGATCAAGCCCTTGACTAGTTAGAGCAAGTATTGAAATGATGTGTTGAAACCAACCTCAAGCTCAACTGGAAAAAGAGCCATTTGATGGTTCAAGAGGGCATCGTACTAGGGCACAAAATTTCACAATCAGGAATTGAGGTGGATCTAGAAAAAATTAAAGTCATCCAAGGAATTACCCAATAACTAGAGACCGTTAAAGACATTAGGTCATTCCTTGGACACACTAGCTACTACAGGAGGTTTATTATGAATTTCTCCAAAGTTGCCAAACCGTTGGTGGAATTAACGAAAAAAGATGCATCATTTGAATGGACCAGGGAATGTGAACGAGCATTCCAAACCCTTAAACAGAGGCTTGTGGAAACCCCCATTCTACAAGCCCCTAACTGGTCCAGGTTGTTCCATATCATAACTGATGTATCAAATTATGCCTTGGGAGCTGTACTGACACAATTAGATGAATAAAAATGAACTTATTACATCCACTATGCTAATAAGAGTATCACCAGTGCACAACTTAACTACACGACTACAGAAAAGGAATTAATGGCTGTATTGTTTGCACTGGATAAATTTAGGCACTATGTATTGGGTTACAAAGTATACATCCATACAGATCATAGTGCAATTAGGTTCCTTATGAACAAGCCAACAGTTAGCCCACTTATCATACATTGGTTGGTAATTCTTTAGGAGTTCAACTTAACCATAGTAGACCGCAAAGGCACCGAGAATGTAGTCACTGATCACCTATCTCGGTTGCATTGGGACAACAAAGAGGATGAATATGCTGTATATGACCATTTTCTTGATGAAAGCCTCTTTGCTAGTGTAGTAAATAATCAATCCATAGAAATAAATTGGTATAGTAGCATTCTTACCTATCTCACTTCCCAAAAAATACCACAGGGGTTGAAATTTAGGAAGAAACAACAGTTTCTTCACAAAACCAAGTACTTCATGGAAATCAAGGGATAACTTTATAATGTTTTCCTTGATGGCTTGGTTTGATGGTGTGTGCCTGATCAAGATCAATTAAAAGTTCTCTAGGATGCTCATGAGGGCCCCTGTGGGGGTCATTATGCTGGGAGACGAACAGCTACTAAGGTCCTGCTTGCAAGATATTATTGGCCAACATTATCTCAGGACATCCATCATTTCGCCCAATCTTGTGAGCGCTGCCAATGTGATGGGGGAATGACTGCTAGAATGGAGGGTCTGCAACAATGGATTCAGCCTTTAGAACCCTTCGATATCTGGGGAACAGATTTTATGAGATCGATTACATTGATGTCCAATGGAAAAGCATATATAATCATTGCTGTTGATTACTTAACCAAATGGGATGAAGTAGCCACTGTAACAGACTGCATATCATCTACAGTTGCATGATTTGTACAACAACAAATCGTTAACAGGTTTGGTGTGCCATGTGTGCTCATTTCTGATAATGGAACACATTTTATGGATGCAATCTTTTGGAAACTAATGCAACGCTTAGGGGTTGAGCATAAACTGACCACACCTTACCACCCCCAAGCTAATGATCAAGCCAAGGTTACTAATAGGGAGATTACAAGAATATTAACACAAATAATTAGCAAATTTAGGTGAGATTGGAGCATGAAACTGAACGACGCTCTTTGGGCATATTGTTCCACTTAGAAGCTCCCTACAGGATATTCTCCCTATGAGCTAGTGTGTGGAAAACTTCCAAAACTCCCCATACAGAATGAGCTCCGTACACTATCCATAGCTTGCGAACTTCACTTGGATCTCGACCTAGCACAAAAACAACGATTAGCAACTTTGAATGTATTAGACGAGAATAGATTGGTTGCACTATTGTTAAATGAGTTGCACAAGGCACACAGTAAATAGCATCATGACTTAAGGATCTGAAGGTTTAGGTACCAACTAGGAGATAAGGTCCTTTACTGGAACCCCACGCATGTACCCCAACGTACAAAGTTTCAAACCTTGTGGGAAGGACCTTATATTATTCATACTACCTTCCCCTCTGGAGCCATGATGATATATAAGCTTGACAGCATGGATAAAAGGTTATTGGTTAATGTACAACAAACAAAACCTTTCCATGAATCCGCAATAGCCAGTGCAAGTTACACCTTCACTAGTGAGCAACCTCACTCATTATTTTGTATCTCTCCCTTACAACTCAGTCATGGGGGAGATGGCCACCTATGCTAATCATATGGAGGCCTCAGTTATTTTTCGATTTTTGTTTTACACGTTTTTTTTACAACATTTTTGTCTTACATATTTTTGTTTTACAAATTTATTTATCTTTTCTAGTTTCTATTTTACATCATTGTTATACCTTTTCCATTTTGTGTGTGTGTGTGTGTGTGTGTGATCCACCCTGTAAGTTTGTCATCCAATAAGTGTTTGGAATGATGGTATGAACTATTTTTATATTGATTGCTAATGTTTGGTTTTTATCTTTAAGTCACAATGTTGATACTAAGGTATGTTTCTTTTGATATGGTAGGCAATGAGACCACCTCATCCATCCATGCACTAGTTTCTATGGTCTCTCTTGGCTTGGAAATGTATAGTCCCCTTCTAATAACAACTTAAATGAATCAGTGATTAGGCATTTCTCAAACTAAGGACTCAAGGATTGAAAAGGATGTGACTTCAAGGGAACTTGATGCATTTGTGTTAGTCATTCTCTTGGGTGCTTGGATGTTTTCTTCTTGAGTTTGCTTACCGTTCCAATGTTACCCAACTATTGGAAGCTAAGACAATAAAAATAAAAAGTCTTTGCATGGTGTGGTTCTCACGCATAAAAACACAAAACACAAAAAAAAAGTGAGAATTCAAAGCACACCCCTTAGATGAATAAGCTTGGGCTACAAGCACTGGTTATGGAACCAAAAGTGTTCCCTCTAACTAAGGCCCTTCTCACTTCCCATTCTCTCCCTTGTTCGTCGGAATGGTGGTAGCTCTTTGGAGATGCATTCTTATTACTTCAAGGGGATGGTTCAGCTGAATGCCTTGATGCAAAGTCACTGGATGTGGTTGGTTTGAGGCCAAAGTTGGAATGAGACTTGCCAAGTTACATTAATCATAAAACACACAAGGGGCTGTACACCACCTTGTTCTTGGGATTCCATTCCATTTTCTTCTCTCCATCCTTCTCTCCATTGTTCACCTCATTGTCAGTTGTATCATTAGTGTATATATTTTAGTTGATGAATTGTTTTATTTTTGGTAAATTCTTACGGTTAAGACTTTAACTCTTGTTCCAATGACATTCCCAGAGCCTACGAACTCTTTGACTGTGAGTTTGTTAGGGCATTACGAGCATGAGCCTGCTTTGGGGAGGACCCACTAACATTCCTATTTGGAGCATTGGTTAAATTCTTTCCCTTAACATTTTGCAATTAATTTTATTTTGTTCATTTCCATTTTGACATCCATTTCATCGATTTCATAGTTGTCCCTTTTTATCTATCTTTCTTACTCCCTTTCCTTCTCCATTCTAATGCTACCGGAGGTTCACGATTAGTCATGGGGGTACAGGGCTTGATTTTTTTGATTTTTTTCCTAGCCCCGAATTTTTTGATTTTCTTCCTAACCCCTACACCTTTGGTAGCCATCATCAATATATTCCCAGATCTGTATTAGCCATACCACAACCTAGCCAATGGACCTACACTGAAGGAAGGTATTAATTACATGATGATTCATTTACCCTTGCAAATATATGATTATGTTGTGTGTGCAGATGGCGATCATACAACAACGGATTGGATTTGGAGCAAACACTTAGAATGGAGTAGCACTAAAGCAACTATGTAAGGAGCAAGATCAATGGTGAGTTTATGGATGGAAAAAAAAAGCGCAATCTTGGCATTGGCAGCAACAAAACTTCTTTCTCTCTCTCTTTCTTAGCTGCCAACTAAGGCCTGATGTCATTGTAATAAGGTGTTCACCCTTGTTGTCATGAACACCAATTTTGTCAAGTCTTGTAATAATGATCCATTCACATGTCATCCCATTAGTTCCATTCCCCTCAATAATTCCATACCTTCCCGATATTATTGTAAGGAACTCAAGGACAAGTTTTCATTTAGTCATGGGGGTATGATGAGACACAATTCGCACAAGTTGCGATATCATGTCGTCCCCTGCGATATCGCATACGTGATATCACGGTCCATCGCCAAATCTATAAATAAGAGGTGGCACTCCCCTTACTTCCCATCCTAGGCTTAAAGTAGGAAAACTATGGTAGTTTGATCACTCGAGAGATAGAATATTTTCCATGTACCTGCAGTAGGAGTCCACAAGTGAATGGATCTTTATTCGAGCAGCTTTGTACTTGAACGCAAGTTGTGTACGGTAATAAAGACGAGCTTTGTGGATAAACCTTGCAGTGCATGGAATAGGGTTTATTATTTGTTATTTATTACCTGCATTAGCTAGGCATGAGTATGACTTGATTATGAGCATTGACGAATCTGTATGGCTAATCAAGGAATCGGCTGCTCATCCTTATCTCTTAGAATGCGGAATGAGTATGACTTGATTACGAGCATCTATGGATGTGTACGGCTAGTCAAGGAATTGACTACTCATTACGTTTAGGCTAGTTAAGTGCCTTAGTACGACCACTTCGAGCACGTGTGTTACCTGTGGTGATCCCAGTAACGATTAGCGTTTGGTAGCCACAGTTGCATAGTTCAGGGTGTGTACGGTAAGTGGGAACGGATGNTGTGGAGTTCAACCGGATCGCGCATGCTACGCTCGTTCCGTATGGTTGAGTGTAGGGGTACCTCGCCACTCATAAATATCTAAGATAATTTTGTAAGAAAATAAATAATGCTATCTAGGTAGCATTAGAGGAGGCATAAATAAGAAATCAACTTATTAACTCGCCCCTATATCCTACCACTTATAATGTTTTAGTTGAGCAAGATTGGGCTCCTATTATTTTAGTATTGAAACATGTAGATTGTCCAAGATTCGAAGAGAGGAGACATCTAGTTATTTATGCAATCAAAGAATAATTGAAGATGAACATCACAAATTCTTGTAATGTCTTATTCTAGGATAAACTTTTCACAAATGACAAATTACACTTATCGTTTAATTGACCTTTTTGAAATAGTACAAAAGAAACTTGTTAAGTTTATTAATGAAGTGTTTTGTACATATACTATGTATATTTCCTATATCTAGTAGATTTTGAGGGTCTACATATGTAATAAAAAATAATGATGTGTTAACTTAATAGTAAGATACTTGACTTGAGAGCTCTAGATCATGGGTTCGATTCTGGTGGGCAATGCTAAGTTATATAAAGTTCTAATGAGACTATATATCTTGAGGTGTACTTATGTTTCACTTATTTTGGATTCCAATACATATGTAATAAAAAATATTTCAATTTTACCTTTTATAAATTATTAGTTGAATACTAATTTTATTAGGATTATACCAAATCTAGTTATTTTCTTTTTATTAATTTTAAATGCTTTGTGGAGTGGATACCAAAATTAGATGATCATATGTGCTCTTATGGATATTTAGTTAACACGATGATTTTGTAGAACTTAAGCAAAGCATAATGTCTCACATTAGCATACTTATCAAAATTAAATATGTGACCTACTAACCATAAGCTACATGCTTTAACTAACTAATCAATACATTATTAACAATTTTATATAACTTAAATGCATGCTAACCCCCATTGAAAATAAAATCTCTATATCTTAATCTTTAAGAAATGTTCATTTAATATTCAACACATGTATCAAACTTCTATGTTAAAGTACCATTTGTTAATAGAAAATTCCATATTACAAAATGAATTTGTGTTTATATTTAATAAATTAAAAAAGAACCTCTTTTATTTCCAAGAATGAGAAATTTCTATATTGCAATATTTTTAATTGAAAATACATTATAGTATTTGTGAAACTAAACCTAAAATTGAAATTTTATTATATCTATAAATCTTCTTGATCTATTGAATAGTAGAAATGTATATGACATGAGTTTTAAAAGCATCATGAAAAAAATGATAGTATTCTTGGTAAGATTTTGAAACTAATCAACCAAGTTTGCAATTATAATACCTTATGTCTAATGTATTCAAATGTAGGACATTGTAGGAAAATATGATGTTTATCTTCAATGTTATTTATATTGCATTGTTGACATATTCGTTATTTAAAAGGAATTTTCAGCTATCTACTTATTTTAACTCTCAAATCATGAGATCCCACTTTTATTTTGTTAATTTTGGCCAGGAGGCCAACTACCAATCATAAACTAGGAACACTAAATAATATTCCATCCATAACACTTAGGGGGAGCCTATTTGTAATACTAAATAATATTTTATCCATAACACTCAAGTAGAGGCTATAAGTAATACCAAATAATATTCCATTCACAATGGTTGTCAAAGTATAAATATATAAGGAGAGCCTAGTGATCTAAGTCTAGGCCTAGTAACCTTAGGTCATAGGTTCAATTCTACTAAGTAACCCTAGGATATAAACTTCTAATAGGATGTATCTATGCTTCTTATATTTGGGTCTCACACCATCCCGTTTAGTTAGTTAGTTAGAGTTGCTGAATCAAAAATCGCGCCAAAACTTTACCATCCATAACATATAACTCACATTTGCTGAATCAAAAATCGTGCCAAAACTTTGCCATCCTTAACAGATAACTCAGTTGAAATCATAACTTCAACGACGATAAATCAAAAACGGCAACCAAGTCAACTAGAGTTAACGGAACAATGCAATCTATCCTCCAGCATATTCTGAATTTTATTGCTACACGGTTTCTGTCAAAGGTAAAATTGTTATCGGCAAGTGTTGTTTTGACCGCGCCGCAGGTATTAACAAAAACACTTGATATCGTAGATGCTTGAATTACTATACATATATTTTGCCGGGGGGTGGGGCGTGGTTGCTGAGTTGTTCCAACTTCCAAGGGATCTCAGCTCTCAATAGAAACTGTGAATCGCATGCAACACCATCGCCTCTCGGATTCCCCGCTCGAGGCAGCGGGCCAAGGGATTCTCCCAAATCCAACCTCGTTGATGAGACAACCATACGAACCGAGCCCGGTATAACAAGACATGCATCCATCCGTTGCACACTTCATAAGAAAAACGAAACAGTCCCGGCACCAACAACAACAACAACATGATAACAGCAACAGCAGCAACCTTAGCATTAGCTTTCTGCCTCTGTCTCAACGTGGGGCATTGCCGGACGATTGCGCCAGGTAGCAGCAGCAAAGTGGTCCGCTTACAAATGATTCCACGCGACTCGCCGCTGGCGACCACCTCCAACAGATCATCGGAGGCGTCGTTTCTGCGAGGCCTCACGGAGAGCGACCGCGTCCTGCGCGCCATTCGGCGCAGCCACGCACGGGCGGCTGCCCTCCAGCGCCGTTTCCATGCACTGCCAACGGCCCAACCGGGCGGATACGAAGCACCAGTTTCGCCGGGCGACGCTGCGTTTCTGCTGGAGCTGACCATCGGCTCGCCGTCGTTGCGGTATCATGCCATTCTGGACCCCGCCAGCGACCTCACCTGGACTCAGTGCCTCCCCTGCAATATCTGCTACAACCAGGCCACTCTCATATTCAACCCCAACGAATCGACCACGTACAAGCCCTGCTCATTCAAGTCCCCGCAGTGCCTGCTTCTGCCGCAGGGGCAGTCGTGGTCCGACAGCAACAACCGGTGCATATACGCGTACATTTACGGCCTCTATGGCTCCGCCAGCACGGCCGGAGTGCTCGCCACGGAGTCGTTCACTCTCTCGGGCGCCCCATTTAAGGACGTCGCCTTCGGTTGCGGCCACGATAACAACGGGAAAGCCTTCGACGGGGCCTCCGGCATCGTCGGCTTCGGCCGCGGACCGCTCTCGTTTCCGTCTCAGTTCGCGAACAGCGTCGGTTCCGACGGCGTGGCTTTCGCGTACTGCCTCGTCTCCGGCACCACCGGCAGCAGCCCCTTGTGGCTGGGCCCCGACGCCGTCTCCAAGTTCCCCAGCGGCGCCAATCTCTCCAGCACACCGTTTATCATGAACCAAGTCAAGAACACGTACTTCTATTACGTCTCCGTCACCGGAATCGACGTCGCCGGAACCGCCGTGGATATCCCCAGCGGCGCATTCGATATCGACTCCGGCGGCGAGCGCGGACTCATCATCGACTCCGGCAGCACCCTGACGTATCTTGAGAACCAAACGTACAACAGTCTTATCAGTCTCCTCAATTCCTCCATCGGACTCAGTACCGTGGATGGCTCCTCCCTGGGCCTCGGGCTCTGCTATAACTCGTCAGCGGCGTCCTCGGAGAACGCCACTTTTCCGACGGTGACGCTGACATTCGAGGGCGGAGCGAAGATGCAGTGGGCAAAGGAGAATTACATTATTGAGAGAGACAATTTGGTTTGCGCTGCTCTGCTACCTTCGGATGGTATGTCCGTCATTGGCAACCTGGCCCAGAGGAACTTCTTCATCCTCCACGACACTTCCGCTAACAAACTCTCCTTCGCCCCGACCCAGTGCGACTCTATCACAAACTGAACTTCTGTTTTCGTGAACTTCTCCGCACTCGTCGGCCAAGAGTGAGGGTGAGCTATGGTACCAACAATGGGGGGACGCCATCTCTTGAGTGGGTGTAGAGTCCGACTCTGCACATTTTAAATCATATCGGAGCGGAAAATTGTAGAAGAAAAAGTCATATGCATTGCGGTTAGATACATAATGTTTTTTTTTCTTTTTTTCTTTTTTCGTTGTAAACTTCAGCACAATTCAAATATAGCATTTTAAATTTCATCACTAGGATAAGGAAACGAAAAAGATCATCTTATGAAACTTTAAAAATTACATATAAAATTCATTACTATGATTATGTATCTAATGTAGAGGGTATGTTTTATTTGTGGTTCAAAGGCTACTCCTTTTTAAGAATGAGGCTCATAAGACCATGGAAATCCACTTGGGTTCCATGTTATCATAACTATCACTAATAACTTTAGAGAATTATATTGCCTTCATTCCTTGTGAATGGTATCACAAGGATACATAGGCTTAAAAGAGAGGCTTTGGCCTCTGTGGCTTCACCAATCTCTTCTCTACAAAGTAGGATTATAGGGCTAGATGTGTGTAGTGTAGGGATGTGTCTTAGTTGTCTTACAAAATAATGTCTCTTATATGATTACTAATGGTCCCTATGATTATTATTATGGTGTCCTACATCACCTTGTGTTGTGATGTATCTCATATGTATGCATATATGTATGTTATGGTTTTCTATGCATTGCAATGCCTACTAATGAGTAGTGGAGTAGTCCAACACCCAACTATATGAGTTATGAGTGTTCACGCATAGCCGAGTTGAATTCTATGGACAAGGCAATGTAATTATGCTAGTAATTAATTAGAGTTTGTGATCGTTGTCTTCCCACATGAGTTAGTAAAATCAATGCATATGGTTTGACTCACAGTGAGGCATATGATAGTGATATTGCATTGGCCATAATTTGCCTAGAAAACATAAGGTAAGAGTAAAGGTTTCTACTTCTAAGTAATATTAAACAAATCTAACCTAGCCTATGCAATGAGTAGTTAGTCTTGACCTGCCGTTCATACTTTGGACTTCATGTAACTACTATTAGGATTACCAAGTACCATATTACTAGGCGTACTAAGTGATAGTACTACTTGGTTACTAAGTAGTTACAGTTAAGTGTTCGAGATCAGTTGTATTTATTCTGCTTAATAACAAGGATAGTAAAGTGCATAGAAAGTAAATTAGTAACTAATGAAAATAGTAACATTAAGTTAAGTAAAAACAACAAAATCGTTCTAAGTGTAAGCAATAAAGACTAAGTGATGTTGCAATGATGTAGAGTAATCTTGATCTTTATTTCTGTGCATGAAACGTACCCAAGTACATTCCACTCGAATAAAGACTTTGTTCAATTACTAAACATCACATTGCAAGAATACACTCCTAGGTGCTAAGTACTAAAATTAAGAAAACAAACTAATGGAATTTCGCTAAGTGTGAAATGAAACTATGTGTGGACGATGTGCCTAAGTGTTGTATTTATAAGTCTACACATGTTCATGATATCGGATATGTGACATCGTAGTTTGTGCCCCAATATCAAGGATCCAATATTGAATACCCAATATCATGGTTGAGAAGAATTTGATTTATCATACCCCAATGATTGACTGAAAACATGTCCTCAAGCCAAAACAAAATGAGGATAGATTTCCTTACAAAATTAGGAGGTAGATCCATATGACGCTAACTCTTATATACATGACTCTCTAATGCTATAGTGGAGTTTACAAAAATGACATGACTCAACATAAAAGCTTTATAAAAAGAACAAAATTTGGTGAAGTTGGATGTAGCTTTATGTTGTTCTAGGTGGTGGTGGCTCTCCCATTGGTTACTTTCCTTTATCACCAAGTTTTTGAAATTTGTACTAGTTTAGAAGTGCCTAAATTTTTTCTTCTTTCATTTTGGGATCATGAATTGTCCATGCTGATGAACCAATGTTTGATGGAATCAACACATCCCATGGGCATGGAAGGTACACAAACATCTGATTTGCTTTGATGTACCAAGTTGCAAGCTACCTCCTTTCCTCTTTGAATACTCTAGCCTTTCACTAAGTTCATTATAGTATGATAATCTTTTGACTAGGTTTGCCCTAGCCTTTACTGGTTCCAATTTAGAGTTTGCCACTTGAAGTTTCTGTAGGGCATCTTTACAATCTACAAACTCTTTCTCATATAATGCATAGGTGGCTACTACTTACTATTCTAATTCATTTATAGGCCTACTTGTTATCAACAGGGCTAAGTTAGCATAATGAAGGTTGGTTAATCCCATGTATTCTTTTAGGTTCTCAATCTGTAGATCTTTGTTTTGTACTTTTGCATGGTGGACAAGGGCATAACTATCCAGAATAGATTTCTAGTTAGGATTTTGTGCTAATATGGATCTAATTCTAGCTTTTTCTATTCAAATTTCTTTTTCATTTATCTATTTGCACATGCCTACTTGGTCATAGAAGTGTTCCTTAAGCCTCTCACATTTCTTTTCCTTATTTTGCCATGTGCTAATATTAATGGCTAATTGGGGGCATGTACTTCCTCCATAGATATGGTTATGGTTTCTCTCGTGAGGTGGCTCATATCTTGATTGACCTTTACCAATTGTTCCCTTAAGTAGTGGATACTCTATTTTAAGATGTTTTTCTATTTTTCCATCATGGTCAACCTCATGTTATTAGTAACAAGTTGTTTATCCTCCTCCTGTACTGCGGTAAGTGCCTTCACATGTGCATACATTTATGCTTTAGCTACAAAGGCATTCTATACTACTTTCTCCTTCTCATCTACTAATTTTTTATTCTATTCAGTCAATCTACTGATCTACTCTATTCTAAATTGCTCAATTTGGTCAAGTGTGACAAATTGTATGGGATCTCTCCTTTCAACTCTTCAGGCTACAAGCTCTTCTTGTAGTTTCAAAACTTTTACTTCCACATGCTTTGTCCTAGTCTTTACCATAACTAGTTTTTGTTTGGTAGTTATGAGTTTGGATTGTAGTATAGTGACATCACTAGGGATGTTGAATAGTGTTGTCATGACTTACCCAGTCTACAGTAGTTTATTGAGTACATCCTCATGATCAGTTAGAGCCATTGAGATTTTGGCTAACATCTAAGCATCTCTAACTCTAGTTAGATCTGCCAGTGGCACAATAGGTACATTGAAAGATTCTTTGATATGAGCTATGATCACCTCTACTACTCCTACTACATCTTGGTGCTACATTACCACAACTGTGGATCCTTATCCAATCTCTAGCACCACTTAGAATGATGCAGCATTCCCAAAGATTTGTTATGATCATTGATCCTCTCCTCCTGACTGTAATGAAATCTATCCACTTGTTGGATGTAACAACTGAAAACATTGGTAGTTGGAACACCGAGGGGTTACTGGGCATATAGCCTAACCCTAGATCCAAGCAAGGGCCGTGTTGGGGAAAATGGAAACAGGGTGGCCTGAATGGTCTAGTCGATCAGATAGGGACTTAGTTGGTGTACAATAACCTTTCGTTAATGTTTTTTTTAATATGTCATGTAGAGAGATTCAGGTGAAGGAAACATGGCATACAAAATAGTAAAAGCATAATAGAGTGTGACTAAGTAATAAATGTAAATTGATGCACAATGATGCTAGATGTATGCGATGGCAGAATGAAATGAGCCTGAGTAAGAGAATGCACTGCCCCAAAATCAAGGGATTTGATCTTTATTTGGCTGGAGAAGATGTACAACTAATGTGTAGTGTGGATGGGCATAATATACAATGCAACGATATGGTCACAGCTCCTTGACTGTTGCAAATGGCCTGCCAACAAGAACTAATGAGCTGGTGCTTATTGGGCTAAGAGAGATCCAGGAAATGCTGCTACTGGGGTTTGTTGTTTGTTAACTTTCTGCTTGCCAGTCTCTTTGCTAAAGCCAATTTCCAGAAAGCCAAATGCCAAAATGTCAATAATGCCCAAAATCCAACCTTCGAAGCCAACCCCTTGAACGTTGTTCACTGGGGTATTTATAGAGCCAAGGGCAGGAGAGGAACATGGTTTGGATGCCATGTGTCCTAGGTTCTACATGGTGCAAACATGAATGTGCCACACTTTCGTGTAGTGCTATGCTACAACGTTACATTGGTGTGCTATGCTACAGTGTTATGCTAAATGTAAAACCTGCTAAGCTGTGACCACACCATTTAGACTACATGTACCGAAATCCAAGGAATTGCCATGTTTTTAGAGAAAATGCAAAGTGTCAAATGCAAAGTGGAGCCTATGCTCCAGGACTACGTCTTCCCTTCTCTTGTGAGTAGGGTCAAGCATAAGGACAACTTTGGGATTCAATAGGGGGTGCAAAAACAAAGCAAAATTGCTGATCTTATCTATTGAGGAGATGCTAGAGCAAAAATGATCAATGAGTTCTAGAGCTACTGGAGACATCTTGGGGCTTCCACATGAGTGCTATCCTACCTACACTACCCAATGTATCAGCTTAGCATAAACACCCATGCACTACATTGCGCTATGCTGCGTAGCGTAGCTGCTAGTCTTGAGACAAATCTTTCATGAAAACCAAAGATACCTATCTGAGGCTTGGCTAGGCAAGTAATCTCTATAATTGACAGCCATGCCTTCCATGTTGAGAGGTCCTAGGACCTGCAGAGTCCATCCTTGGGATACATTTAGGCTTTGTGTCCTTAATACACTATGCTACATTGTGCAGCATAGCACAGCGTAGCAGCCATTATGACATGCATCCTTGCTTGGTTTACAATGCTTTGTTGAGAAACTTTGCTTGGAACCTGAGGGCAAAGTGGGACAAGTTGTCTTGAAGGTCAAAGTGTGGCCAAGTGCAATCCCTTTGCTAGGACCACTTGCCAAAGGACCTTCATGTGTTTTGACCTTGCTACGCTGTGCTATGCTATGTAGCGTAGCATAGTGTAGCACCTTGTTTAGCTTGAATTCTGACTCACTTTGCAAATGTTTTGTCATGGGATGTCAGTCATGTCCTACTGTGTCAGTAGAGTAAACATTTTTGATGGTTGAAGCATGGGAAATTATGTTTACTTTGTGAGCGAAAGCATTGTCACAATGGAGCCTTGCTATGCTGTGTAGCATAGCATAGTGTAGCACTCAAATGAAGATTATTCTTAATGAAATTTGCCACATTCTTTTGTGTCATGTTGATCGTGCTTCAAGGACGAAGCGGGGAAGGTATCCTAGGCAGCTGAATCATTGTCAAACTACATTTTTGGCACCTAATCAGTCTCCACCTGGCCTACTACACTGTGCAGTGTAGCATAGCATAGCAAGTCTCATAGTTAGAAAACTTGCCAAACTATTTAGTCCATCCTAAACACTCTCAGCAGCTCCTAGCATGATCCTTGGGTAGACCATGAACCGGGTCATGTGTCAAGTTGGACAAGCTAGAGGGTGTAGCAAGCTTGTCAGCTCGGGAGATAGAAAATTTTCTAGACTGTACAGTCTACCCCTAGTGCCTCTTTCATGCAAACTGGCCTCATGGTTGAATGTAGTGTTGAATGTGTTGTAGAGGGTGGCAAGTAGGCTCAAAAGTGGCTTTGTAGGCATTAGGACTTCTGGGATGCCATGTTGTCTACACAGTCTAGCATGACATCACACTTGTAGTGATCATTGCCCAAATTTCAAGACTATGCTAAATCATGAGAGTTCCAAAATTGATGATGTTTCAATGGACCCTCTTTGTTGACATTTGTAGGATCTCCCTAAGAGACGTTGACAAAGAATATGAAACACCATGAAGAACAAGATACCAGCACCACTCTTCAATGCCTACTTGGATGATGCTTTGCTATGTTTAACAGTGCTTGGGGGTGATGTAGGATAGGGGCAAGGGATGGATTTGAGGAAATAGGATCAAGTAAGAGATGAATGTAGAATGCTACACCATGAAAACTATTGCCATAGTGTGATCCCTCATCAGAATGCTTATGAGGGAATTAGCACACATGTGTGTCTTTTCCTTTGGCCCTCAACCTCTCACCAGAGTGCTTAGAGATTGTTGATCTATAGCCAGAATGATTGCAAAGTAGATTTTGTGCCATTTGTTTTAGGAACTTGTCTTTTTTTTATGCCTTTTGCTTTTTTGCTATACACCCACATTCACTTAAAGATAACTTTATCGTCGATGTAGGGCAGGTGTTTCCTCCCTAGGATGAGTTGTGTTACATCCATGTGGGGCTTTGACCTACCTATAGAGGCTTCCCATGGGACGAGTTGCATTACGTCCATCATGAACTTGGTAGTTGGGCATGTGAAGGGGCTTCATGTGCATCAATGAAGCTTGTGAAGAGAATATGGAAAACTATGTGTATAGTGAATGGAGACTAAGTTGGCTAAAGGGAGAGTAGGATATGCACTCTCAAGTAGCTAGGATGATCAAAGTGGATACTTTGGAACAATGTAGTGTCTCTCTCTCATGGTGTAACACATTTTTGAACAATGTCATATTTGCCTTTATCCTACAAATGCAATAGAGAGAAAACTAGAAAAATAAACCATCAAGTGAAGTGAGGGAAAAGTCCTACTTGCTCAGGACATTGTTAGGGTGGCAAGTGCTGTGTCTAATGTGTGAAATGTCCAAAGAAGGAAGACCAGCATAGGCTTTGGCATCGGCAAGCCAGAAAGTTTTGACGACCCCATCAAAAGTGGGCACTGAAAAGGCTAGGAGTAATGACGATGTGGGTGCTCAAGAATCCCCACCAAAGGCAATCATTATGCAATCTAGCTGCTAGGTGAGAAGCCTAACAGCTAAATGCCTTTTTGAACTCGAATGATGGTGAGGGCTAGAGAATGGAAACCTTGTGGCTATGCCACAATAGTGTTGGGACTCCAGCAGCAGGTGCTGACAGTAGGAGCTATGACCAAGATGATCGGTTGTGGTAGCGATAGCTCCAAAAGGTTAGCAAGATGTCAAATGACATCTTTGGAAGATCAGCAAGATGCTAGGGGTGATGATGCTGCATGTGTTCTAGAGGGCTTTTTCTTGGCAACATGAACTTCATTCTAGAATTGCAACATCCCACCCCATCCACCTAGGAGGTTTGAGAATGTGCACGGTTGCTTGTTCACAAGGGTCACATGTGTAAGCTAGGAGGTGTTGCACTACAAACCTAGTTTAAGGTCTTAGTAGGTCGTTAGATGTGGTGGTTTAAGGTTCCAATAGACCGATATGCTAGTTTATGGTCCTAGTAGACTTTTGTGCTAGTTTAACGTCGTAGTGGATGGTGGATGGCTAGTTTAAGATCGTAGTGGATCAGGCTATGGATGCCAATTTTATGTCATGGCCCAAAGACATGTTGTTCTAGTTTAACATCATAGCGGATGTGCTATGCTAGTTTTATGTCTTAGTAGATGAGTTGTGCCAATTTATAGTCATAGAAAACTTGTTCCAGTTTTACATCATAGCAGATGTTTTTCTTACCTTGCTTTCTGTTTAGTGCAATCCTTCATGTTACATGTAGCATAGCTTCAAGTACAAGTGGTTGACAGGATTTGCGAACTCGTTGTCATTCATGTTAGCTAGTTTGAATGCCCCATTTTCATAGGCTTTTGTGACTATGAAAGGGCCTTCCCAGTTGGTTGAGAACTTGTTCATAAGCTCATGAATGGCCTTTGGAATCAGGTCCTCCTTTTTAATCAGTCATTGATGTAAGTTGCAATGATGTTTTTTCCTTTGCATGTCTTGGTACCATTCAATGCGGCCAAGTGTTTGGGTGCACTCCTCCTCTACAAAGTCAAGATCAATGATCCTTGACTCAATTTTTTCAGCCTCATCCACAATGTTTGAGAGGATCATATGAAGTAATGGAACCTGCAATTCAAGAGGTAACATTACTTTAGATCCATAAATGAGATAGTATGGAGTCTTACCTATAGCTGTTCTACATGTTGTATGGTAAGCCCATAACATGTAGAGGATCTGCTCATGCCATCACCTCTTGTTGCTGCTAAGCATCTTTTTTAGAAGATTGATGATAACTTTGTTGGTTGCCTCTACTTGACTGTTCGCTTGGGGGTATTATGGAAATGAGAAAAAATGCTTAATACCAAGGTTTTCGCAAAAGGCTTTAGTTTGTGCACTATTGAATTGTGGCCCATTGTTAGTGACAATAGTTGATGAGACGCGGTTTACACTAGGCTGCGATATCGCGTACACGATATCGCGTCTTCTCCTGCGATATCGCGTACGCGATATCGC
>MNCI01005567.1:458890-475114 GCA_015680685.1 Gnetum montanum | reverse complement strand
GCTTGGTAACTCCAGAGTCTAATGTGTACGGCTAGTTGAGGAATCAGCTGCTCATTGCTAGGCTAGATCGTATGATAAANAGTTGCAAACTTGTTGGGATGTAGTTTTTCTGAGGGGAATAGCTTCTACCCATTTTGTAAAATNGGATGTAGTTTTTCTGAGGGGAATAGCTTCTACCCATTTTGTAAAAGATTTAGTTGTAGTAATAATGAACTATGCCCTATAGAAGACTTAGGTGTAATGGGTCCTATGATATCTAGTCCCCAATGTTGGAAGGGCCATGTGATCTGCATGGTATGTAATTTAGTAGGTGATACGTGTATAAAGTCCCCATGGTGTTGACATACATCGCATGCCCTAACCTTGGCAATGTAATCACATTCCATGTAAGGCCAGTAGTAACCTAAGAATCTTATTTTTGCTACCATAGCCCTAGGGGCTATGTGTCCCCCACATAATCCCTCATAGACTTCATCAACAATCTTTTGTGCTTCTTCCCCACTAACGCAAGCTAGCAATATTCCATCATAAGAGCATTTGCATAAAGTGTTTTCTCCCACAAGGACATGTTGTTGGGCTCATTTTCATATTGCATCCTTTTGAGTGGACGTCAAGCCATGTGGGGGTTCACCATGTTGGAGGTATGCTTTAATGTTTTCACACCATTCTTGAGTATGCATTGTACTTATAGATGTGATGTGTGCCGCTTGAGTGATAGGATCGGTACATTCTATTATTGAGGCAGGCAAGGTAGCAAACATATGTGATGGCACATTTAAGGCTAAGGTGGTTAGTGTGTCGGCTACAATGTTTTTGTTACGTGGCACATGTTGGATGTCTAAAGTTTCAAACTGCTTTAGTAGAATTTTTGCTAAATCACAATAAGGTTCCAAGTGTAGCTCCTTGCAAGCATAGACTTCAGTGATTTAGTTGATAACTAGTTGCAAGTTGCCATGGATTGCTAAGTGTTGGATCCTCAACTCTTGAGCTACTAGAAGGCCCCTAAGGAGTCCTTCGTACTCGGCTACGTTGTTTGTGCAAAAGAATGTAAAATGATATGTGAAGGGTTAAATTTCCCCAGATGGAAATGTAAGAATAGCAACAACGCTACCACCTCATGTAGTTGAAGCACTGTTGAAATGTAGATTGGCCTCGAAATCTAATGGTATAGGACTTATGCTATTGACATGCTCATCTAGGAACTTAGGTTCTATTATTGCTTGGTCATCAATAGGTGAAGTCGTAAGCTGTGTGGCTATTGCTTGATCCTTTGTGGATGATTGTGTCATATAATGTAGGTCGAACTCTATAGTTATGGCCTTCAATCGAGCTATTCTACTACTCTCGTATAAGTTGGTTATAATAGCCCAAAGTATGTTGCTTTTGCATATAATGTTGACTTTACTGTGAAACAAGTAATGTCTCCACTTTTTAAGCGCAAACACTAGGGCAAGATAATTTTTCTCCACCTTGTTGTACTTTTCTTTGTGAGCTATCAATGCATGACTTAAGTAGTAGACTGGGATTTTAGACTCGTCATCTCTCTTTTGATATAGTAGTGTAGCAATATATGTGTTTGAGGTGGCAAGATAGATGTAGAAAGGGCTATCCCTCTGTGGAGGGTAAATGGTAGGAAGGTGCATAAGCTCTTTCTTTAGGTCATCAAAGGCTTTTCAACATTGATCTGTCCACTCGAAGTTGACTTCCTTCTTAAGCAGGTGTTGCATCGGGTGTAGTTGATCTGTCAACCTTGCGATGAACCTTCTTCTAAACTGTACTATTCCTTGCAACCTATTCAACTCTTTAATATTTTTAGGTGGTTCTACATTGAAAATAGCCTTAACTTTATCAAGGTCCACTCGTATCCCCATTTCCGACACTACAAAGCCTAACATCTGTTTAGTTTTTACTTCAAAAACACATTTTCTAGGGTTGAGGCATAGGTCATGCCTATGAAAATGTTGAAGGACTACATTTAGATCATTGGGATGATCAGTAGCTTCCTTAGACTTAACCAATATGTTGTCGATGTAGTCATTTAATCTTTTCAAGAGGTAATCACTAAAGATGTATGCCATTGCTCATTGATACATTGCTCTAATATTTTTTAGCCCAAAGGGCATCATTGTGTAACAAAAATTTCCCCAAGGGGTCATAAAGGTAGTTGCCAATTGATGCTCTAGGTTTATATGAATCTAATTATAGCTTGAGAACCCATCCATGAAGGACAATAAGGCATGACCAGCCATAGTATCGATAAGTTGATCGATGCTAGGCAATGGGAAGTCATTCTTAATTGTTGCCTTATTTAAATCCTTAAAGTCTATTAAAACTCATATACTCCCAATCTTCTTTGGTATGACTACAATGTTTAAGACCCAATATGAGTAATTGACTACATTAATGATACTAGCTTGATAGAGTTTGGTGATTTCATCACATACAGTTAAGGCAATCTTTGGTTTGACTTTGCGAGATTTTTGTTTAACTTCCTTGACATGTGGATCTAAAATAATATTGTGTTGTATGAGTCATGAATCTAGGCCCGACATGTCTTCATATGACCACACAAACACTTTGACATTGTCACTAAGGACTTTCAAGATGTTTTCTTGCACTTGAGCCTCTAGTAGGGAACTGAATCTTAATGTTTTTTCCTTACCTCTAGACATAGTCATAGGGATTTCAATAAGGGGGTCCTCAATTACATCGCCAGCCTCTAGGTCTAAGACTTGGACTAGGTGTTCGAGGCAATCTAGAGATGTTTCCAAGGATGCTATATTGGTATTATGAGTGGATGGTTCCAAGTCTATTGATTCTAAGCTTAAGTGTCTCATAAACTTGCCATGAGGTCCTACTAGGACAAGGGGCAAGTGGAGATCACTCTGCATAGCCATTTTCGAAGCAAAACAAACAAATGTCAAGTGGTACCTATTTAATAGAGTAACATGCAATGAAATGTATGCAAGATAGTCATGCAATGCAACTTGATTTCCAGTTTAAGGTCTTAGTGGACCGTTACTGTGCAAGATTAGATGTTGATAGAATTAAAGAGTTGCTAGTATAAGGTCATAGTAGACTGTAACCATGCAAACCTTTATATTGAAAATTTCTAGTTTAAGGTCATAGCAGACCAAACAATGTAAAACTGTATGTCACAATTGCCAGTTTAAGGTCTTAGCGAATCGTAATCAGGTTTAAAAAGTAAAGGAAATGCTAACATTGCTAGTTTAAGGTCGTAGTGGATCGTCAATGAGTCACATTATAAAGGAATGAAGTAAACATGTTAGTGCATCTACGTGCTATGCTACAACTGCATGTTACACAGTAGTAGATCCATGCTATGCTACAGTAGACTTCTGCTATGCTACAAAGGATGTCCTGCGTTACGCATGGAATGTGGAACACTTTAAAAGTGACATGTGTTTTAACTATGTAGGCTATAAATAGGGGATTAACCCATGGTAATCTTGTCACTTTCACTATTAGAGCTAACACTTAGAGTGTAGCATGGTTGAGATAAAAGATAGCGTAGCAACCATAGCATAGTAGTTGATACGTCCAATTTGTGAGCAAGACAATGGTGCACAAGAGTGAACGTAAACATCAAGGATTGGCCAACATAGATGAAGGGGAGCATACCCTACGACATATTCCCAATATGCACGTTCAGGAGCGACAGGAGACCCCATCTTCCCAGTAAGTTGCTACACTATCCTCGTTTTTGTTGTGTAACTTATCAAGCTATATTTTTATTTCCGTCCTTGTATCTTGGTTACTACAGTCATCACTATTGTTATGCTACACTATTGTTATTGCCTTTACTACTGTTTTGGCCACTACGTCGTGGCTGTTGCCACTCTGGTTGCAGCAACCATGGTATTTGCTACGCTATGGTTGGCGCACGACACTACCTTGACTAGCATTTTTGGGAATGGCCAATGCACCATTGCAGGGTTTTGGGTAGTTGTGGCATAATGCACATTCAGCATAGCATAGCACCCATAGAGGGGGTTTTTGCTTGAAAAGTTTCTAGGCAGTGTAACATATGTTTAGCATAGTGTAGCATGTGCAAGGAGGAGCTTCCTTTTTTCTTGCATTTCATTTTGCTATATTTTATGAAATGGGGTAGGGCTAGGGCAACAAGGATGCTGTATGTGTGCATTGTTTTTGTTAGCATGATTACCAGATTATTGCATTTTTGGTAGTTTCTATGCTATGCCGCTATGCTACTATGCTATTATGCTAGTAGACCTGCTACATTGTTATGTTGGTAACACCACTACACTGGTTATAGTATTGTATCTACTATGTTGTTATGCTTGCTATATTATTGCATCTGTCATACTTTCCACTTTTCTACGCTACATAGAGTGCGGTCATCTCGCTACGCTGCGCGTGATACAACTATTGCTCCTGTGGAAAGTGTAGCTACTACACTACACTATACAGGGTGTGCCTGCTAAGCTATGCTATGCAGGACATACCCACTACACTATGTAGGGTATACCTGTTGCACTATGCTACACGTAACACCCTACTACACTACATGCAGTGTTTGGTTCTATTTTACCATGCCAAGGACTTACTGTTTCATGCCTAAGGAAAAATCTGTAGACTAAGGGTTACGCCATGCTACTCAGTAATCGTCACTTGAACAATGTACTAATGCTTTTTTTTTGTGTTAGGTAGGGTCATGTTAAAACCCATCTTGATCATTCTTGAGCTGGTGGGAGTCCTGTGCTACCTGAGTGAACCCGTGGCTAATGTTCCCCCTCCCCATGCACAGGTAGGGGATTAGGAAATCTAGTTTTGGGAAGGTGCATAGGAATTCCTAGAGTTCCTCCTTACCCACTTCAGTGTGATAGTGTGGTCACACTTATTGGCTAAAACAGTTATTGTACTTGTTGAAACATTATTGTCTATGGTGAACTGGGGCATTTTGAAATTCATGGATGATGGGTCGATTAAGGGCAAAGGGATAGAAGGCTCAAATTAATGTCCAAGAGGCTTGAGATGCTTATGTTGGATTTGGGACATGCCCAAGTTTAAATGCTATCACAAATACAACACATTGTTTGTTGCCCGTCATATGGGCACTTGCTTCCAAAACCCACCTAGAACCGTGTATTGTGTTGAGAGGTGAGTCCTATGAAGATGCTTTAAACATGTTGTACCATTGGTCTTGCATTACTAAAAAATTCTTATCATTACTAAAAAATGCTTATCATAGTTTGTAATTGACAAGGATGATCTTCACAATAACGAGGGGACATTGGCGTTGGTCCAAATAGATTTGCAAGAGTTCTCTTCTATTGGGAACGTTCACACCAATGTTATAGAACAACTTGGGGCTAATTTCATAACCTATCCAACCAAGTATATCAAGTTCTATGTGAAATGTGAAGAACTTGGCTGGTTGGGTGGCAAATGGGTAGCCTACCAAGCACTTACCGTGGAAGATATCCTAGTGTAAGTTCCACCATTTCCTACGCCATTCAGACTTGGTGTGTTAAATTATGCATTCTTTTTCATGTTTTTAAGTGATTGATTTTGCTTTTTCTTTTTTCTAATTTTTTCATTAGTTATTACAGTAGGAAGTGAATCCCAAGAGGTTACAATAATCACCTTTGGACATGATGAAACTAACCTCTTTTTCAAGTAGGGGGAGGTGGATGAGACACAACGTTGGCTATGCAATGGGATCCTAGCCATCCTTGTTCACAACCTTCAGGAGGCTGGGCTCATGGATTTATTCCTAGTAGTAAATCCAAGTGTCCCAGCTACAAAAATGCTTTCCCTAGTTGATTCCTTTTCCAAAAAGGCTGACTGCTTCCACACATAGGTTCACAATGTGCAGGTGATGTTTGAGATTAATGAAAAACTTTTTGCAAATCTTTTCAGTGTTTCCTTGATGGTCTCCCTATAGGAGATAAGACTAGTAAGGATGTCAACCATCAAAGGGACATAGAGGAATGGCTAGGGATGAGTAAGGACCAAAAAGGGGTTTATATGCATAAGGTCAAGCTAGGGGTGGCCCAAAAGGTTTACCTTGTCTTCCAAGCTTGTGCCTTCTCCAAGCTCATCTCCTAGGGAAAAATTCTTGGAGTAGAGTAAGCTTGGATTATGAGGGATGTCATGGAAGAAGGGACCAGCTACAATTGGGCCAAGTACCTTTCCAAAGGCTTGCAGGCTGAAATGGTTATGCTTCGTGAGAAGCTTAATGCCTGTTTCAATGTGAATTATACCTTCTTCATAGCCTACCTACAATGATTTGTGGAATTCTTGGTGGTTGGTGAAAATAGCATATGGGTATAGTAGGATCATACCCAGATATCCAAGCCATGGATTTTGGTGTTTCGCACCACTCGATCCCAAGATTCATCAGAAGCTATTGAGAAATCTCTTTCGATAACAATGAGGGATCAAGTGGGATGTCCCTTTCATGCACCAAACAGCATTGGAGAGGCGCCTCCCATTAACATGGGTAATGTGTTAAGGGGGGCATGTCTCATTGCAGAAATGGTGAAAACCAAGTTGCAACAAAAAAAGTCTCACCTAGTGGAAGAACCTCCCCGCACTAATGAGGAAAAGGGTAGATAGTTGGGAATTAAAGTTTGCAAGGTGCAACCCATAATTAGTAATTCTATTTAATTGTCTTGTTAGTTACCCACCTCATTTTGTGTTAGACTAGCCTGCTTACTTTAGACGTGCTTAATAGAAGAAGAAGAAGAAGTTTTGGCCCCTAAGGCAAGGGATCCCATTGTAGAAGAAGAAGAGGTCTTGGCCACAGAGGAGGAGACCCTTGTAGTCAAGGAAGAGGCTCCTTTTGTTGATGATCCTTTTTTGAAGTGTGCCCTAGCACCTGAGGGGCATATGTCGGTTGAAGATGCCGCTACGCTATTGAGTCAGCTAGAGGGGGAAGGGCTTCAATTCAATGTTAGTGTGTTTGATAGTTTACTTGATAGTGTGTTGATAGAAGATCTCCCTGCTATCACCCCTGAGGGTTTGTTGGGTAGGAGCTTTCCACTATCATTTATGTTATTTATAACTTTTTTTTGTTGTTTTCCTTCCTCTTCATTCTGCTAACATGCGTTGTTGTACAACAAACACTACTGTTAAGGCCCCGACTCTTCTTCTTCGATCTACCTTTAACCATGGACCAAGACCCCTAATAAATTTACCTTCATGAAGGGGGTGGTTGATGACATGATCAACCACCTAAGGTAGATTTATCTTGAAATAGGTGTGTTAAAATTACAATGTTGGGCTCTCTAAGTCATTGGGTTTTTTCCATCATTGTATGACCAATTCTTTCTTATGTGTGATTGATAGCTTCTTATTTTAAATGGGATCCCAGACAAGTAATCGAGGTTGACACAGTGCTTGTACTCCCACCAAAGGTGACTGAGGTGCCTTATGATGTATATTAGGAAACGAGCAAATGTGCACTCTACTTGGCACAATTGTTGTGGGAGTGTAGGTGCATCAATGAGGACCTCTAGAAGAGGCTCCAAAAGTTAGAAAAGGAGAAAGATAGCTAGGTAGTTAAGTTGAAGGACCTACGGTCCAAGAATGAATTTTTATTGGCCCATGATGCTCATGACAGTAGTTGGCGTATGGCTGTAATTCACTATGCAAGATACTGGTTAGCCGTATGAAGTAAGAATGAGGCCACTCATGAGATTATTGAACAACAGTTGCAGATGGACCTATTGGACTAAAAGAATCAAGACTGGAAGGACTAGAGTGCCAAAGTGTACGAATCGGAGCAAGCACAAAAGAACCATAAGCACATGTACAAAATGGAACGTGCTACCTACCATCGATAATATCGGGATGCTTCCATTGAGTTGTATACCCATAAGTTATTTCTCGATGTTATTGATGCTACTAAGGCCTATGAAAAGTTCACATAATAAGTAGTGGTAAGTGAGTCCCCTAAAAGAGAGATAACCCTACCTTCCAGGGAGACCACTACCACCACCTTTTCCTTATGGCCACCTAGGTGGATGACCATGGAAAAGGAAAACGTTGTGGCAAGAATTGACCTAGGGGAGGAAGATTGGACCAAGCTAACTAAGGAAGAGATCCTATGGTGTCTTGTGGCTAGCATGGACAACATACCCCTCGAGATGAACATGGGCTCATCTCAAGTTAGTCATTCATTATCGTATCATAATTGTTTTCATGAAAGCCTTATTGTAATTCGATTCCTTATTTTGTGTTTTTTATTTTTTGTTTTATTTAGGATCTAAATGAAAGTGCAGGACCTAGTGGGACAAGAGATGATGATGCTGGAAAGGACTTGTAGCTTAGTGGTAAAAGATTTTATTTTTTGTTTTTGTATTTTATATTTTTTGTAAGCATTATTGTAATGCCTCAAATTTGACAAAGAGTAACAATTGAAACAATTATTTCATTTTGGTTTTATTTTATGGTTAATATTTTATGAATACATTTGGATCCCTTGTGGGCCCCTTGCTCTAGTTTAATAGTTTAAGGCCATTTTAGGTTGTTGCTAGTTTTAGGCTATTTTGGGTCATGCAATGTGATTTCTAAGGGTGGGC
This sequence comes from Gnetum montanum, assembly GCA_015680685.1. Classification (NCBI taxonomy): domain Eukaryota; kingdom Viridiplantae; phylum Streptophyta; class Gnetopsida; order Gnetales; family Gnetaceae; genus Gnetum; species Gnetum montanum. The sequence continues at coordinate 466,544 of MNCI01005567.1, read as the reverse complement.
TACTAGTTTTAGGCCATTTCGGGCCATTGCTAGTTTTAGGTCATTTTGGGCCATGAAATGTACTGACAAAAAGGGCAATGAAATTAGCAAACTTAATGCAAAATGTAAATAATGCAAACAACAAACTTAATGTAAAATGTAAATCATGCAAACAACAAACTTAATGTAAAATGTAAATCATGTAAATAGCAAACTTAATGTAAAATGTAAATTATGCCATTGGGGGTATAATAATTTATTAAAGCAATGTGGAGACAAGTTTTAATGATGCAATTATTTCCTAACCTAACGTTGGTTAGACGAGGCATAGGACCGGGACGCCTTACAGTGGTATTCATCTATTTTATCGACTACCACTTGGAAGGGCAAATCGGCCCACGTTTCTTCTTCACTTAAGTTGATGATTTTGGCTTGTTCAGTTTTCAAACATGGTGTTTTAGTTTGAGTGGATGCTTCATTTTCAAATATTTCTATCTCTAAACCTTGCTCCATGTCTATATTGTTTATGGCCCAAGGAGCCACTTCATCACCATAAATCACCACTTCCCCGCCCATGTAGGGTAAGTGGATTTCCTAATATATAGGTGAAGAGATAGCGCTTAATTGGATCAACCATGACCTCCCTAGGATTAAGTTAAATCCTGGCATCTCCTCCATCATGATAAATACCACGCTCATGGGGAACTAGTCTCATGCCACAAAGTTGATGTGCATAGTCCTGTTGACCACCACATGCACTCCATTGAAGGAATTAAGGCATGAAGTTGCTATGGGCTTGATTTGATCAATGAAGCCCAACTTGTCAATGATAGGAAATGGGATTACATTGGTGGTAGCCCCGTCATCAATGTGTACCATGAAAATCTTGTACTGGCCAACCCAAATTGTGATGAACATGGGTGCAGTCACCACGTGACCCTTTTCAAGGTCATCCTTAATGAATTTGTCGTGAAATGTCAAATGGGTTGGCCATGGTTCTTTAGCCATGGGGGAAGCATGACAGTGTGAATGACTTTCTCTTCAACTGGCAGGTTTTTGCTAATAGGAATGGACATCAACATGTGAACCATTGCCTCACGATGCATTGCAAAGGTCATTATTAGGTCGTATAACCTTAGTGTTGTATTTTTCTGCTTTAAGGCCTGTTTAACTTGTGAAAGGGCATTCAAGAAGTCTTGTCCACTATCTTGTTGTTTGCTAGCCTTCTCCTCTTCTATATGTCCTAGAAGATGAATTTCTCGAGGGAGAGTAGTTTCAGGTTGAACACTAAGCTTTCTTGGACTAGAAGGTGATGGGTGCGTCTGTGTGTTGCTATCAGTAGCTGATGAGAAAGAGGCCATAGGCATTGTGGACAAGGGGGTAGGCTTACGGGGACCTAGTGCAGTATGTTCCCTAGCCAGCTTGTCTGCTAGATGCTCTTCATGCTTCTTTGGATGAGGAGGCTACGATGTAGCTTTCATCTCTCTATTTTGGGTTGCGTGAGCACTTGCATGCCTTGGTAATTTGATGAAAAATGATTCCTACATTGTTATAGTAGGAGGTGGTATATTTTTCAGCATAAAAGGTGTAGGATATGTCTGGCGAGGGGCCCTAATAACAAAGGAGGCCTACGACTTAGTTATTGTTGGCATTTCTATGTTGTGAGGACGTACAAGAACCAAAAATGGTTGCTATGGTGGTTTAGGGTTATTGTCAATGCCAATAGCATTGATGGTGTAACCTACATTGTTAGCATTCAGGGGATCTTTGTAAATGCCCATCGACTAGTTTTTAGTCGAATGGGATTGCTCTCATCTAGGACCCGCTTGCCCTAATCGACCATTCATTGAATGTTATCTTTTAACGCTAAGTAGTAATCTATATCATGCCCACACAGTTGATGATAGTCATAAAAATGCTCTAACCTAAAATTATTAGACACTGGTGGTTCATTGGTGTAGCCAAAGAGGGCTTTTGAAGAACCTCACAGTATCTTTGATGGTGTTTAATAGCCTCCTCTGACATTTTTTTATGTTTTATACACCCAGGTCCCAACAATTGCTTCAAGAGTTCTGAAGGCTTAATCGGTAATGGGATATGCTTTAAGAGGTTCTTGCACTCAAAGTTTGGCCTTTGCTAGGTTTGCACTGTAGGTGTTGATGCTTGTGGCTAACTAGTGCTAGTGGGGCTAGGTTTTACATTAGTGAGAACATTGGGCATGGTGGCAACATTTTTGTTGTTGTTAGGCTTGGTCTTGTTAGCTATAGTGGCCACCGTGGTTGCTGCGGGCTTACCTTTCTTCTTGTCTTTTTTAGTGTGTGCATTCTTGTAGGCCACATAAGCTAGGTCCCTACTAGCCTTTGTCATGTCTTGGATGCTCTTGGTTTGAGCAAATGCTTGGTTGAGGGAACGTAGGGCCAGGTAGTAGAGCTTAGACTTAATGAAGTCATTGACTGCATCCTTAAAGATGGCCAACAAGTGAGCCTTAGCAATTGGTTCGTGTATTTCATTCAAGGTTGCACTCCATCATTGTATAAATCTTTGTACAAATTCTAATAGTTCCTGCTTAACACTCATGAGCTAGTCTAGAGTGACTTTCAATTTTAAGTTGTACATAAAACAAGTCATGAATTGACTTAGAAACTCTTCCAAGGTGGAGATAGAGGCACGTGGAAGTGCACGGTACCAATCTAAGGCTTTTCCTATTAGAGACATGGCAAAGACATGAATGATGATGTGAGGCCATGGTTGCAACAACAAAGATTTAGACATAAAGGTCACCAAATGTGCATTCATATTGCCTTCCCCATTGTATTTTGTAAATTGGAGGAGTGGCACCCTAGTGGGCAACGTAAGCATTGGGACAAATGGACTGATGGGGTCATCATGGTAAAAGTCCATGACTTGAATGGTTTTGGAACTGGTAGCTTTGAGTCATTTGATCTCTTTAGTGAGGATCTAGAAGAGTTGGAAGGCTTGGTCCAAACTTAGGGATGTCACGGGGGGTTGTGGGGCTACAGGAGCAGCCATCATTGGTGGTGTTGTTGGGGCAACAACCTATTCCATTGGGGGGAGGGGGTGGGGTTGTTGGGGTCACTCTAGTAAGTGGTGTCACCTAGGAGATCCACCACCCAGTGGGTGGTGCTGTTAGGGCAGCCGCCGTTGGTGGCATCATAGGGTTGGTTACTTTCCTAGTTGGTGGAGTGGCCCATAACCCTGTGTTGTCTTGCACCACATGTAAAACCTGATATGCTTAGGGTTACACATAGTGTGATATCTGAGATAGTTGGATGGTAGGAAAAGCAGCAGTTACTATCCACCACGTGGTTGAGGTAGGGCCCGCTACTAATTGTGGAATGGGTGTAGACGAGGTGACTAAAGCAGAACTCATGCGAAGTTGTGACATAGGAATAGTGTGCACATATAGCAACGTAGATGTCACTGATGTTGGGTACAATACCAGGATAGACTGGGAAGGAAGAGTGACTAGGAACGAAGTTGAAGGGCCTACATGTTGATAAGCTGAAGACATGGGATGAGTGCCCATCACCGAAGAGAGTCTAGGCTATGGTAGGGTCGTGGTAGTAATGAAAGGGGTAGAAGATAAGAGTTGGTTTGATCAAAAGATAGAAGTAGAAGGAATAGCCATGGTGTAGATCAGGCTACCACCTTTAGAGTGGGAGTCCAACTCCTCTTGCCCATCATGAAGGGGTTCTTCATAGTGGGATAAAATGTCCCTTTCTCTTACCCTACTTACTTGGACAAGTTGGCTTAGCATCCACTGGTACGTCTCAATCAATGGGATAGAGATATTGGGAGTAGGGATGAACTCCCTCTCATTCCAATAGATGAACTCAAAGTTACGTTTTTCTTGGAGTTCGCATCAGTCTAATGGTATGTTCGCTTGCATTTTTGCACATAGGAAATTATATCACTCTTCATCTTGAGGTAGACGTTCGGGCAATTGCTATCGCAATCTCAGGGACTACCTTGACATTAGGACTGGGCTAGGTGGTTGCTCAGGACCTGCCAAATTTTGGACAAAGTAGGGCACTTCCAGGCCAAGGTGGGAACTGCAGTGGTCATAGGATTCATTTTCTGTTGTAGTTGAATATCATAGGGAAGAGAAGCTGAAATTGCATATGCTTATGAGTGTTGGAAACTAGTTTCTTTCACTATTACATCTGCTACTCTGAGTAGGACTGCTACACTGACAAGGTTGCTATGTTGTATAGGACGTAGATAGCATAACATGATATGTAGCATATTAGGATGGATAGTGTAACACAGTAAATGGTGTTACGTAGTAAGCAGTGTAACATTGTAGAGAAGTATTATGAAGTAGGCAGCATAACACTATAGATGGGTAGCGTAATGGGGTAGACAATCAAAGAACTACTACATTGACAGAGTTACTACACTACCCAAAATGTAGGTAGCTTGACACAGTTGACTAAGTAAGAAGTTAGCGTATCACTCTGATAGGTTCGCTATGCCACACAAGATGCAGGTAGTGTAGCATAGCTAACAAGCAGTGTGGTATAGTAAATAGTTGAAGGCTTTCATCCTGCAAGGTTCTAAAGCAACCATCGTTGCAACCAGTTTGCATCACCCAATGTATAGACAACCACAAGGATGTCATTTCTATGCTAGTAGGTGACAAGGTATAGAAAGCATGTAGGATTACCCATGATGCATAAAAAGGACACAAAGAAGGCCCTCCTTCTAGACCCAAAAACTGTAACGACCAAAAATGTCAGTGGCTGGAACACCAAGAGGTTACTAGGCATATAGCCTAAGCCCAAATCCACATGAGGGTTATGCTGGGGATTCAATAGGGTGGTGTAAAAACAAAGCAAAACTACTGATCTTACCTATTGAGGAGATGCCAGAGTAGAAATGACCATTGTTGACAATTTTTGGAGCTACTGGAGATGTCCTGGGGCTTCCACATGAGTGCTATGCTACCTACACTACCCAACATATCGACTTAGTGTAAACACCCACGCACTACGCTGCGTAGCATAGCCACCAGTCTTGAGACAAATCTTGCCTAAAAACCAAAGATACTCATATAAGACTTGGCTAGGCAAGAAATCTCTACAATTGACAACCCTACCTTCCATGTTGAAAGGTCATGGGACTTTTGGAGTCCATCCTTAGGATGCATTTGCGCTTTGTGTCCTTGCTACACTGTTCTAGGCTATGCAATGTAGCACAACGTAATAGCCAGTATGACATGCATCCTTGCTTGGTCTACAATGCTTTGTCAAGAAAATTTTCTTAGAACCTAGGGGTGAAGTCGAACAAGCTATCTTGGAGGTCAAATTATGGCCAAGTGTAATCCCTTCGCTATGACCACTTGCGAGAGGACCTTCGTGCATTTTGACCCTGCTACGCTATGCTATGCTGTGTAGCGTAGCACCCTATTTAGCTTGAATTGAAACTTACTTTGCAAAAAAATTTTCATGGGATGTCAGTCATGTCTTGGCATGTCAGCAAAGCAAACATGTTTGATGGTTGAAGCATGGGCAATTATGTTTACTTCACCAAAATAGTCTAAGTGAAAGCATTGTCACAGTGGAGCCTTGCTACGATATGTAGCCTAGCACTCAAATGAAGATGATTCTTAATGAATTTTCCACATTCTCTTGTGTCATGTTGATTTTGCTTCAATGAAGAACTGGGGCAAGTATCTTGGGGGGCTGAATCATTTTCAAACTACATTTTTGGTGCCTAATCAGTCTCCACCTAGCCTGCTACACTGTGTAGCATAGTAGGTCTCACAATTAGAAAACTTGCTGAATTGTTTAGTCCATCCTAAACACTTTCAATAGCTTCTAGCATGGTTCCTGGGTAGACAGTCAACTAGGTCATGTGTCAAGTTGTGCAAGCTAGAGGGTGTAGCAAGCTTATTAGCCCAAGAGATTGAAAATTTGCTAGACTATATAGTCTACCCCTAGTGCCTCTTTCATGCAAACTGGCCTCATGGCTAGGTGCTGCATTAACTATGCTATGGAGGGTGGTAAGCATACTTGGAAGTAGCTTTTCAAGCATTAGGACTTTTGGGGTGCCATGTTGTCTACACGGTTTAGCATGACACCACACTTGCAGCAATCCTTGCCCAGATTTTGGGACTGTGCTAAATCATGAGAGTCCCAAAATTGATGGTGTTTCATTGGATTGACTAAAACTATGGATCTAATGGCATTGGAAATAACTTTATATAGATTAGCTTCTTTCGTTATTCCCCAGTTAATTATTTCTGCAATTTGTTGTAGATGGCTCATCGATGATTTATAATCTTGTAACAACAGTGTTGGAACTTATCGTCCTTGTTGCTAGTACTGTTGCTATTGGTTGTTAGGCCCTACTTGCTATTGTTGTTGCTCTTGCTCTTCACCATGGTCTTTCCTTGGTGGAGCTAGTTTGAGCAACTCAGCATATGAAGCATTTTGGTCTTCCCAAGGAATGTCATTGGTGTATTCCAAGGTTATGGCTTACTTGCATAGCTTCCTATTAAGGCAAGAAAATGAAAGTGTTAGCTTCCCTACCTTTTTCTCTTCAAATTACATTTGGTTTTCCATGAAGTACAATTGTGCAAGGTTGACATTGTATTTTCCCATAAAAATTGCACTACCTCTAGTTGCATAATTTGATAGTCAATTGAGTCTTTTTGTTGGGAATAGGTGATAAGTGACAATTTTAAAGTATATTCTCTCCTCCAAAGTTAGCTCATTGTAGCCTTTATCTTTTTTTTTTCCATAAGCTCATTTTTTCCATAGCTTTATAGTTTCAGAATTAGATCAAGTGGATAGATGTGATACCTGTGCTCCTTCATTGGGTATGTTTAGAGCTTCTATAATTACCTTGATTGAGAATAACATTGAGATTTCTCCAATGTTGATAGTAGTACCCTCTTCCTTGTTGTGCCAAAACTAGTAAGTCTCTCCAAGGTACCATTCATCATTCTGTAATAGGATAGGCCATAGCAGTGATGCTTGGAGTTGTGTATGTACTACTTTAGTAACAAATTCCACAAATGGATCAAAGTTCATTTCCACAATCACTGTGGTTAGGATGGATCTTTCATGAATTGCTTAGAGGTAGTCCTCTAACAATGTGAGGCATTGCCCTTCAACTTGTGGTTCATCTGCCTTTTCTTAGGCTGATTATCCTATAGCAAGAGTGTCTTGATGAATACTAAACGATTATGCTTCCTACTCCTCATGTTTTGGTTCTTAGCCTCTATTTCAGCCTCTACTTTGGCCTCTTGGTCTCTTACTTGCTCCTTGTGAAGGTCCTCCTTGTGCTTCTCTTCTTGGGATCATCTATAATCATTAAGGAATTAGAATTACTAAGGTTTTTCCATGTATTCTTAACATTTTTATACCTTACTCATACCCTTAGTTTCATTAAGTTCTTAGTTACTAAGATTGTAGAGTTAGAAAAATTTTCAAAATGTTATCCCATAGGTGTTAATCTCTTGATAACCCTTCATAATTACTCATTTTGTCCTTATGTACGATGGTTATTGGTCCTTAAGATCATTAATTGAGTGTTTTGTCTTTAGTATGTTTGATTATTCTTTAAAAATTCCAACTATTTCTTCATACTTATCCTTAAAATACCTTTCAAGCATTATAAGTTTTTGAAAATATGGCTCATATTTTCC
>MNCI01005567.1:414682-458799 GCA_015680685.1 Gnetum montanum | reverse complement strand
GGCTCCATGACTAAGTTGAGCACTCTGTGATCAAATAGGTTTGAAAAGCATGAAAATTAGAGCGATATTGATCAAGTTATGACTTGGGAAAGCTAGGTGGTCAAAGCTCAAATTGAAAAAGAAAATTAAAAAATTCTCCCTTATTACAAATGAAAAATGGTGAAAATTTGACTAAGTCCTCATAGGATATATAGTTTTTGAGAACCTAATATTGAGGACCCAACTCCAGGGATCTGATATTGATGTGGACTAGATATTGATGATCCAATAACAAAGCCTAAAAAAATTCATTTTTAGAATGGTCTAATGGAAACAAATTAATTCTTTTGAAGGTTTAGAAGATTTTAAGGTTTCTTAGAGGGTTTGGATGATGAAAATATGCTTTTTTTTCTTAAGAAATTCATCATTGGAAGTTCATAGAGAAGGAATCTCAAGCTATAAAAGTTCATAAGATGGGTAAGAAGGGTATTGAATTCATATGTTTGGAAAAAATAGTGTAAATGATATGGGAAGTGTGGATTGATGTTTGAAAGATGCAAGATCATGTGGAATTACTTGGTAGGCATAAGAAAAAATAGTTATACAAGTGGGTTCTCCCCAAAGTAGGCTTCAGCCCTAAATGCCCTTGTATAACTATGCCTAGAAGTGTCCTTAGGCACTTAAAGAGTTTAATGTGATGCATACCTATTTAGCAAAATGCACATGTTAGTATCACCAAATTGAAAAAATTACTCTATGTTACTCAAAATCATAGGTAATGATTATTCAAATAATGAGATGAGATGGACTTAGAAGGGATTGCAGTAATTGAGACATGAGGTGTCTTATCATAGGCATAATGAATTCTTATGTTTTATTAATGGTTAAAGTAATCAGTAGCCTTTTGGTCTAAGAGTCAAACTAAGTCCAAACCACATTTCAGTGACATCACATCATTTCATCTCTTAGAACTACAACTATGAAACTATCGATATTATGAGTATTGTCACTTGGTGTATTGTCCAAGGGAGGAGTTTTATTCATGGCACTTATGATGATGTTTTTTTTTAGATTTCTAAGAAGCCACTTACCTTCATACATGGGTAACATATCTTTCTAGTGGGACCCCAGAAATTTATTTTGTGCTCTTTTATTTTTATTTGTGTCATCACTTTTAAGGTAGCACTTATTTTACTCTTCCATTTTTTGTTAGATCTACAAGGATGTAATACAACCTTAGCAATATAATAGAACTCACAATAGTAATCCAAAAAGAATCCACAAATCCCCTAATGTCACAACCTTTACATTCCCTCTTGGTTCTTCACTTTTTTATCCAAGCATAATGATCACAAGTTTATTCTTAGTTGCATGATGTGAAAGAATATCATTATGATCATGGTAAGAACCTCTTATTAAGGGAATCGATGGATGGATGATGTGGGCTTACTATTTAAATAATTAGTCTCTCATAACTTGATGACATAGAGAAATCTTCACCTTATTAGACTACATCTTACCTTTATTCAATGTCTTATTAGTATTCAAAATTATTTACAAAGGGTTTTAAATGAAGTATAAAAGAAATGAAAAGATAGTAAGAATTGTAAAAAAGTGTAAAAAATGAAAAATGTTAAAAGAATTGAAAATGTTAAAGAATCAAAAGATATCAAAGAATGTCAAAAATTCAAGAAATGAAAAGTATCAAAGAATGAGAAAATATTTTAAATAATTATAAAAAAAATGGAAAAGTACTTATTAATTCTTGAATCAAAGTAAGGAATCTGCCCCACAACTAAACTCATGAGTGAGTATTTGAAAAACGCTCCATAGATCTCCTAGATCATACACTCTAGGTGGTTCACTTACCATCTTTATTGATTTAAATTTCTTATTATTATTTCATGTGATCTTGATGGTAGTTGATTTTTGGTCATTTCAATCCCTATTTTCATTCCCTTTTGGTGTATGATTATGAGTTGTTAATTTCATTGTTGGGTCCTTAGTTAGAGTCATCTTCTTAGAATGAAAGTTAATAAGTGGATTAGATTGTTCCATGCATTGGTTGGATAATTTTTTGTTTTCAATTAGTGGCCATAGGTGTCTTTTGGTTTTGTGGCTCCTATGCTCTCTTGTGTGCACAGTTGTTCTACACACTTGTTGTGGATTTGTGTGATGACTGTGTTAATAGTTTGGAATGTCAGTTCATGATTACACCCTTTACTTTCAGCTATAATGAATGGAATCCGTTGTGTATGTATGGCTCCGTGCTTATCCTCTTTAAAGATCTCAATAGATAGATCCCTCATACTTAGCTTTGCATCAATTATGTTAAGCCATGCTCTCCCCATGATAATTAGCAAGTCCTATTATTGTGATCGAAAATTTTTATTGTTGGAAAAAATTGAAGGAGATTTAGTGCATAGTAGTTCCTTAGCCTACAAATCCCTAGGGCCTCTAGAAAAAATGAAATTCAGGGCATCCTGGCTAATTCGGTAGAGCAACCAGAGACATATGAAATGAAAAGTGAACAAATTGCAAAAATACAATGCAAAAATTATAGATCTAAAAAAAAAGGCAAATGCAGATTGCACACATAATAAAAATTTAAAACTTTATTTAAAAAATAAAGAATAAGATTCAGAAATGTGTACAAAAAAATGCCTATGAAAGCAAAGGGGTGGAGGGGTTTCACTGTTGTAGGAGTTCAAAGCCCATTGAAGTCAATGTAATTTACTCCATGATCTGAGTACTAAGCCACTCTTGATTCTTTCAAACCTCCTCTGTTGCAATCTTAGATCTATAAGTTAGCTATGATGGGAGTTGAGAACTGTGAAAAGTCCAAGCTACCTAAGTTCTCTACGTTTGGAGTTGGGAATACTAGGAGCACAATGTAAAACTTGAAAGTTTACAAATCTCAAAGGGATATTGCAAAGTCACAAGGTCATAGAGTTTCTATGTTGGATTCAGGAGAAAATAAGTGTGGAAACTTGCAAAAACTCTTGAGTGCTTGAAAATACCCCAAGTGTAGAACTTTAAAATTGCTAAAAGTGTAATGTGCTTAACCTGTAAATGGTGTTTGAGGCTAGTTTTTATAGGTTTGGGCAATGAATGGGGTTGCAAAATGGCTATGATTTAACTGAAAAATGACTACCAAATTTTGCCTCATTCTAATGAGATGGATGCTCAAATTTGGGGGGTTACTATACATAGTAAGAATATTCCCCCATGACCATTCTGTTTACTATAAATAGTAACTAAGGCACACCTTCCACACTAGAGATAAATCTTCCATACTAAGCTTTCCACCATGCTTGTTGAAGTGGCTAGTCAACGTTAGAGTGCATGAAGTGTTGAAATTTATCTATTGTCGCTTCTACACTAGGGGATGCAATTTTCAACACTAGGGGTGAAGACTCCATGCTGGGGAAAAACTTCCACATTGAGGGGGGAAGGTTTCTAGGTAATGCATGTAGTCTCCACACTGAAGGGAGAAAGTTTCCAAAATTCCCATCCTTCTATACTAGGGGTAGGTGAGATTTACCTCTTGCATGTGTTTCTAGCATAGAAAAGTGTATATCCCCTCATAAAACCCATCAAATTACTCTTTTTTTTTTGGCATTCCAAATGGCATTTTGATCCTCCCAAGCCCAAATATAGATACAAGGTGACTTTTTTTTTTTTACTTTGGAAATGAGATTTTGACCACTTATGAGAGATTTTTTAGTCCCAAAAGTATAAAGTATGTGAAATTGCCCACTATGGATTAGAATCTTACATTTATAATGAAGTTTTGCCTTGGGTTTCATGTGGAGAAAGCTACATGATGAAAATTAGCTATAACATGCAAATTTTTGTGGTATCTCAATGGTCCCTCTTTATTGGTGTCTAGAGGATTGACCCGAGAGGCACTGACAAAGAATACAAAACACCACTACATATTATAACACTATAATGTATACAGGCCACATGTGAATCAAGCCATCCAGGTCACCAAAGTTGCTAGTTTAGGACTATGGAAAGCCATGGTACTAGTTTAATGCCCTAGCAAGCCATGTTACTAGTTTAAGGTCATAGTAGATTATTGAAAGTAGGCTCTCTTGCTTGTGATTGTTGGCTACATGTAGTATGGCTTTAGATAGGAATGATTAACTAGATTGGCCATCTCCTTTCTATTGATGTCAACTATTCTAAATGCACCATTACCATAGGCTCTGGTGATAAGAAAGGATCCTTTCCAATTGGCTAAGAATTTGTCTACATGCTCATGGATGACCTTGAGAACCAGGTCACCTTTTTGATCTTAAGCATGGTCAAGTTATGGTGATGTTGCTACTTTTTCTTCTCTTGATAGTGCTCAATGTGAGCAAGTTCCTACACACGTTACTCCACTAAATCTAGGGTTGTTATCTGTAACTCCTTATTATGCTTGTTGTTGATGAAGTTGGTTAAGGCTACTTAGAGCAATAACACCTAGAATTTAAGAGGTAAAATAGCTTTGAAATCATAAACCAAGCTATAAGGGGTCATACTAGTTACTATGTAATAGGTTTTTCTATATGCCCATAGTGCATGGACAAGTTGCTCATGCCACTTGCATTTGCTATTGTTGTGCATCTTTTTGAGAAAGTTGATGATGGCCTTATTACTTACTTTTGCTTGACCATTATCTTGAGGGTAATATGGCAATGAGAAAGAATGCTTAATGCCTAGGTTGTGACAAAAATATTTTATTTTTTGGCTACTAAATTATGGTCCATTATCTATAACTATGGTTACGAGTATGTCAAAATGAGCTAGAATGTTATCTAGGATGAATTTGCAAACTTCCTCAAATGTAGTCTTCCTTAGGAGAATAGCTTCAACCCCCTTTGTAAAGTATTCAGTTATGATGATGATGAAGCCATGTGCCACTGAAGATTTAGGCATTATAGGTCCAATGATATCCAACCCCCATTGTTGAAACAACCATGTGATCTTGGTGGTGTGTAGCTTAGTTGATGGTACATGTATAAGGTTGCTATATCATTGGCATGTGTCACATTGCTTAACCTTCTACAAGTAGTCATTTTCCATATGGGGCCAATAGTAGTCTAACCATCTAATCTTAGTGGCCATAGCTCTACATCCTATATGTCCTCCTCAAACACCCTCATGAACCTCCTCTAGGATTATTCTAGCTTCAGTTTTACCTAAGCACTTTAAGAGTATGCCATCATAGGATCATCAACATTATGTGTTATCATCCATGATGACATACTACTTAAATCACTTGCATACAATGTTCTTTTAAGTAGTAGTAGGGCCTTGTGAAGATTCATCGTTTATAAGATAAAATTTGATATCATCATACCACTCCTTGGTAGGAATAGTATGAATGATGACCACAAAGGTATCCTCATTATTTTGCATGATGGAAATAGCATAGTCCATAGTTAAAGTGGACAACCTAATAAATACATCTAGCATCACACTAAGGGCTAATGTTGCAATGGAATTAGCTATGACATTCTCATTTTGGGGTATGCATTGGGTATCAATTTCCATAAATTTTTGTAACAACTATTTCCCTATGTCATAGTATGATTATAAGTTTTTAAGACTTCGGTTACTTAGTTAACCATGAGTTGTAAATCACCTTTGACCATTAAGCATCTATCTCCTAGGTCATTAGTTATCATCATTCCTTTCAAGTGGGAAACCTACTAAATACATCTAGCATCACACTAAGGGCTAATGTTGCAATTGCATTAGCTATGATGTTCTCATTTTGGGGTATGTATTGGATATCAATATCCATGAATTATTGTAACAACTATTTCCCTAGGTCATAGTATGATTATAAGTGTTTAGCTTTACATGCATAGACTTTGGTTACTTAGTTAACCATGAGTTGTAAATCACCTTTGATCATTAAGAACCTATCTCCTAGGTCATCAACTATCATCATTCCTTTGATCAAACCTTCATACTCCACTATGTTGTTGGTACATGGGAACTCAAAATGATAAGTGAAGGATCAAATTTCACCATGTGGGAATGTTATGATGGTAGTAGCACTGGCCTCATGGGTGGTTGAATCTCTATCAAAGTGCATGACTACCTCATAACCCTCTATCAATGTGTTAATCAAGAAATTTAGGATCTATGGTTGCTTGGTCATCAATAAGTGAAACCATAAGTTGTTGACCATAGCATGACCTTTCATTGAGGATTGCAAGACATAATGAAGATGTTGGTCGTTATGGCTTTGAGTATGTTGTGTTTGAAAATGAAATTGACTTGGCTTCTAAAGACATAATCTCTCAACTTCTTCAAGGAGAAGACTAGCACTAGACAATACTTCTCCACTTCAGTATATCGGGTCTCATGGGCTACTAACATGTGGCTAAGGTAGTATACAGGTATTTTTGCTCATCATCATATTTATGATAGAGCAAAGAGGAAATGGATGTGTCAAAGATGGAAAGGTAAATGTAAAATGGTTTATCCTCTTGCAGAGGATGAGTGTAGGAAATTGTGTTAATTCTTGCTTCAAGTTTTCAAAGGCCTCTTGGCATTAAGTTGTCCACTCATAGTGAACCCCTTTCTTAATCAAGTGTTGCATGGGTTATAACTTATCCATAAGACTAGTGATAAACCTACAAATAAATTGTAATCTACCTTGTAATCCCCAAAGCATTTTAAGGTTGGTAGGCACTACTAATTCAGATATGTTCTTAATTAGGATTAACATGTATCCCTACTTCGAAGACTACAAAGCCAACTATCGTACTGGTCTTGATATTGAAGACACATTTCTTAGGATTGAGTCTAAGCTTATATTTGAGGCATCATTTAAGCATAAGTTCTAGTTCATTATCATGGTCATTGGCCACTTTGGAATTTACTTTAATATTGTCTACATAATCATTGAGCAAACTTAACATGTAATCACTGAATATATGGGTCATGGTTCATTGATAGGTTGATCTAGCATTCTTAAGACCAAAGGACATCATAGTATAGCAAAAGGTACTCCAAAGGGTCATCTAAGTTGGTGCTCTGGATTCATCCTAATTTGGTTATATCCTCAAAATCCATCCATAAAGGACAACAAGGTAGGTCTGGCAATAGTATCAATAAGTTAATCAATACTAGGCAATGGGAAGTCTTGCTTGATAGTTTCTTTATTTGGGTCTCAAAAATCAATGCAAATACAAATACTCCCATTTTTATTGGGGACTACAACTATGTTGGACACCCATTCCACATAGTTGAAAACCCCAATGAAACTAGCTTGATAGAGCTTTGAGATCTCATTGCAAATTGCTAAGGCCAAATCAGGTCTAATCTTGCACACTTTTTGCTTAACTAGCCTAATGCTAGAATCTAGTATGATGTGGTCCTAGAACAAACATGGGTCTAGGCTTGGCATATCTTCATATGATAAGACAAAGGCCTTAATGTTTCTTTATAAGACCTTGGTAATGTCTTGATTATATTAAGGCTTCAATGAGGAACTTAGTTTAAGGGTTTTCTCCTTATCAATGTGTGCTGTGATAGGAACCTTAAGTAGAGAGTCTTCAATTATGTCACTTGCCTCTAAGTCAAGGGTTTTGATGAGGTTTTCAGGTCATTCTAAAGGTTTTTCTATTGAGGGTATTTGATCTACACAACTCTTAGGCTCAAGATCTAGGCAATCAGGATTGATACATCATTCAACATCACCGTGAGGTTCATGTAGACCCAAAGGTAAACTAATTTGCTCCTAGGTACTCATACTTTGATCCTACATGCCAAACAAAATAATATTAAGTGAAACCTAGGTAAAAGTGAATAAATAATGCTAAAATGTTATAAAAATTATGCAAATACATGCAAATCTAAGCAAAAAAGATGATCCAAGGTCATCAATAGGATGACAACAAGAAAACAAAGTGCAATAAGAACCAAATAAAGGTTAGATCCAAGGTCAAACAAAGTAAAGTATAAGGATCAAGGCTACAAATGGTTAACAAAGGTCATGATTTTTCCAATTTTAGGGCTTAGTGCACCATGATGCTAGTTTAGAGTCTTGTTGGACCATGATGGTAGTTTAAGGCCTTAGTAGGCCATGGTCACATGATGTCAAAAAATGGTCAAGGAAGATCAAACCCTACTATTTGATACCATTCAAAGGCTGAACAAAGGTAAATAGGGCTATAATAAGGCAAATAAAGAACCTATAGGGCTATATAAAGGTCATAAAAGGTCAAAAAGATGAACAATGCAACAAAAGTCCAAAAATAAGATAAAATACTATGTAATAAGGTAAAAATCAACTAAAATATGCCATATATGGTAAAATTTGGCTAACGTAGATAAAAAATGATTAGGTTTTTCTAACTTTAGGCCTTAGCCGGCCATGTTTTGAGGCGACATGACTAT
The DNA here is from genome assembly GCA_015680685.1 of Gnetum montanum. Lineage (NCBI taxonomy): Eukaryota > Viridiplantae > Streptophyta > Gnetopsida > Gnetales > Gnetaceae > Gnetum > Gnetum montanum. Next base: position 450,411 of record MNCI01005567.1, on the reverse strand, counting down.
TATGTGAGTTCAAGCATTAGTTAGGGCTATTTTTGGGTTGTTTGAACCTAAAAATCAAGTGTTTTGAGGCTTTCATGTTGGGCTCAGCATGGAAATAGGGACTTTTAGCATGGAAACCAAGGAAAATAGGTTTTGGGATGCTTAGAGATGCAAAGTTGAGGTTTCAGAACCTTCCTAAGCATAGGGTTAGATCCATCAAAATTGGACACTCTAAGGGTTTGGAAATGTTAAAAAGGAGGTTCTGGAGCCTTTCCCATTGTTTTCACATTGGCCAGCATGGAAGAAAGGGGTATCAACATGGAAAACCAAAACCTCAGTCGAATGATGTCACATAAGTAGCTGGAACCTAGATTTGGAAGCTATGTATCCTCTAGCTTCATTTTGAGGTAGTTTGACTTAATTTTGAGTGTTGAAACATGTCAAAATGGCTTTTCCCCATTTTTCCATGCTAATCATAGTATCCCTAGCATGGAAGAATGGGGGGACACTTGTTTCATGGATTTAGGATAATTTTAGAACACATGGACCAAGCTTTCTGGTCCCTAGGACTATAGACCTTGATTTCGGAAGTTTCTAGCTAATTTTGAGCATATTTGGAGGTTGTTTAAGGGTATTTAAGGAATTTTCCCATATTTCCATGCTAGGGAAGTTACTTCAATTTGTAAAATGGGGAATGAATTTTAGAGGTCAAAACAAGATCAAACAAGCAAAATCTTAAGGCTGTGAGGTCCTAGGCTTCTCCAACGTAGATCTTTGGCTTCCAAGAGTGTTATCTTATCATCAAAAGTAGAAAATCACCTTTTCACCCTTGTTTCCAATGCTTCCTAGCATGGAAGTGATCACCTCCATTATGAATGAAGCAAGAATCCCATGTCTATGCCAATTTGAGTCACGATTGACTATGCATGTTACCTTTCAGAGTTGCTAGGGCCAAGGGCAATGTCTTCATGTCAAAACTTGGTAGTTTTGAGTACTCCCAAGTTTTTTTTGAGCTTTATCATTTTTTTCACACTTAAGTTGGGGGTGTAGCATGGAAAACTAGGGGAAACCACTTTTTGACCATCTAGGATCAATCTCCTAAGGTTTAAAGGCTTTGATGACTATTGCCAAGGTTCTAGAGTGAATGTAAGGTTATTTGATATTATTTTGAGATGTTTAGGAGCTCCAAACAAGTTTCCCCTTGAGTCTTCACACTAGGGATACTATTCTTACCATGGAAAAAGGGACCCCTCGCATGAAAGAACTATAAATAGTATATCTAGGCTAGTTTTTACCTTAATTGACCATGCATGTGTGCTTCTAGGTCTAATAGGGTCAAGGATTAGGGTTTGAGCTTAATTTTGGTCAATTTGAAGGTATCCTAGAGGATTTTTGATCTTCCCCCTATTTTCCATGTTGGGGGTAGTATGCTCGGTGTGGAAGACTAGGGGGAAGCAACTTTTTAACTTTCTACCTTCTTTCTAGTCATGCCTATACATCTCTAAGGTTGCTAGTGTTGAATACCAATACTTAGTATCAAAACTTGGTTATTTCAAAGGTTGATGAGTGGTTTTTGATGTTCCCCCCTTTTTCCATGCTGAGGCTTCCATGCTTAGCATGAAACATTATGGGAAAAGGCTTTCCAGCTAATTATGATTGATTTTGACAATCGCAAGGGTTTTAGGATGTGTAAACATGGTGCTGGGACATACATAGGACCTTTTGGTGTTCATTTGAGATCTCTAGAGGCTATTTTTGAGTTCCCCCAAAGTTCTTCCAAGCTGGGCAGCATGGAGGAACTAGGGAACCATGCTTTTTGCTATTTTCTATCATTTCTAGCTATGCATGTAGGCTTCTAAGGTATCTAGTATTGATTGTTAACATCCAATGTCAAAATTTGGTTATTTCAAGGGTTATTAAGTAGTTTTTTGGATTTTTCCCTCCCCCCATTTTTCATGCTAGGGTTTCCATGCTTAGCATGGAAGATTGGGGGTAAGAGTTTTTTAGCTATTATGATCAAATCAAGCTATGCATGAGTATCTACAAGGTTGCTAGTATTGGCAATCATGTCTAAGATCAAAATTTGGTCATTTTGAAGGCTATGAGAGGGTTTTTAGGCTTCCCCCTTTTCAACCATGGTGAGGGTGGAAGGCTCAGCATGGAAAATTAGGGGGAAAGGATTTTTATTCATCATTGGGTACTTTCTAAAGTCTAATGGCCTTCAAAAGGATGGGGTTTCTTCTACAAGCTAAACTACATGAAAATTTCAATAGTTTTGGCTTTCCCCATTTCATCCATGCTAGGAATAGGATGCTCAATGTGGAAGAGGTCTCTCCCAACCAATAAAGTTAGATCTAGGCCAAATTAACAGCTAATTGACCATGCATGTTAGCCTCAGGTGTTGTCGATTTTGATGGTCAATATTTGGTATCAAGTTCCACTAGTTTGGAGGCTTCTAAGCAACTCATGTATTCTTCCCCCTTTCCTCCATGTTGTGCATGATGGCCCTAGTGTGGATGAGGGGGTGAACATATTTTTATGCCATATTTAACTACTTTCAAGGCATCCAGAAGCTCTAGATGGTTCCAACAAGGTCTAAGGGTCACTAGGATTTGAGAGATGGTCATAAGGTAGTTAATTTAGGTCATTTTGGCTTTCACCTATCCTTCCATGCTATGGATGAGATGCTCAACATGGATGAAGCCTCCCCCAACATGGAAACACCAAATCCCAAGGTTTCGACTAGTTTTGACTTGATTTGGTGAGGTTTTGATGTCGTTGGAGATGCTCAAAGGGGTTTTAGGTCATGTAGGACCCACTTCAAGGTTAAACTTAGGCTAGATGGGTACTAGGGGGTAGAAATAGGTGCTTCACCCTTTACTCCATGCTAGTTACTATTTACCCAAGTGTGGAAACTCGAGTTGCCCAATTTGTTCATGTCTAATCCCCTTTTGGGAGCTTAAAATAGGAAAAAGGTAGATTTATGCTATTAACAAAGGTGAGAGGTTTATGTTTTTATGTTTTTGGGATATGGCAGCCATGGATCCATGCTGGGCCTAGTAACCCCAACATGGATTCATGGGAGTTAAGGTTGCAAGATGGTTTTAAGTGTCCAAATTGAAAAAAAGATCAACATTGATGAGGATTTTTGGTTAAGAGAGAAGGCACAAGGTGCAACCCATAATCCAAGAATTTAAAATTTTGAAAAGTGAAGTGTTTCCCACCCAAACTTAGTGTTGAAGAGGCTTTCCTCCCTCCACCTTACACTTTAGGGCACTTAGAGTTATGGTGCACTGAATTGGCAGTTGAGGTTTCAAGGTGTGCGTTTAGGTTTTAGATGTAGTTTATATGGTTGAATTTTGCAAATTTTCAATCATAATCATTATTGTTGTAAACTATGCATTGGAGGAGAGTTTTGGCAAAGATTTTTGTCATAGAAGTAATCTATCTTTAACACAGAAGCCTTCCATCCTTCTCACTGCCAACATTGAACTCCCATTTTTCTTCATTCTAAACTACTCCCAACATTGAACCTACCATGGTGACAAAACAACGTGGTGGAAAGAGTTAAAATATAATGATATAGAAGGCAAATGAACATGCTAGGAAATTTGTGGAGGTTCCCAAGCCTATTTCAATCGAAGTCTCATCCATTACCACTCCAAGGTAGGCAATTCTACCTATTTTTGCCTCTCTTTTTTTCAGCAATTTTCTATGGTTTTCTAGTATTTCTCTTACCATATGTGGGGCTATTTTTCTTAGATCTATATTGATAGAGAAGGTAATACCACCTCTTATTTTAGCTTTTTCTACATGGATACATGGTTTTTCCATTTTTTTTGCCTTAATAGATTCAATTTTTAAAATCTAGTCTACTATTTTCATGCTTTTTTCTCAAAATTTGGGGGTATGGTCATTTTCTCAAATCTGGGTCAAATTATTCATAAAAATTAAATTTCAACAAACTTTTACCCCATTATTTTGGTGTGCTTTCTAATGGGTATTGATCATTTCAGCTTTTTTGCTATGTTAAGTTGAGCTTTAACATTTTATCTTTTTACATGGAAAAAGCAAGTAAAGTTGTGTATTTTTTTCTTAAGAAAATAGCTAATGTTTTTAGAATCTAATAATATGGGTTCATAGTTTTTCATTTAAGATTTCCAATAGATTTTTTCTTGTTCAATTTGAATCAATACTGATGGAGTTATGGTTGTTTTCTTAATGTTTTTGAAATATCATGTAAGTTCACGAATTATTTCTAAGAATATAGAAAGAGTTTTGGCTAATTTCTAGCATGGATAAGTAGGTATTAGCTTTAGCTTTCCAATAGACATGGAATCATTTTGACTGGACTTAAAATGAATTTTTCATTAAGCTTATGTCAAAAGAAGGTTTGTGCCATTTTCAGAATTTCGTCTAAGTTGACAAATTTTTTTGAATAAATGGCAAGGGTTTTAAATTTTTTCTAAGTGTGAACACATAGGACTCAATTTAAGCTTCCAATGATGGTGGAATCACTTTATTTGAAGCTCAAATGAAATTTTGGCAAATTTTTTACCAACCTTGCACAAAAGGAGGTTAATGTTGATGGTTAAAGTTTTGGCTAAATTCTTCGATAACTCATGTAAAACTTGATTGTGGATCTCTAGTTGTAATGGTCATGGCTACAAAGCTTGTGATTTCAAAAACCCTTCCATGGTGAAATCATTGAAACCTAAGCTTTTATAAATTTTTGATGAATTTCTTAGTTATGGCTATGTAAATAAGGAAGAATTTTGGATGGATGTGATTGATATGTATAGTTTCTCATGTAAAACTTATGCTTTAAATATGTTTTTTTTAAAGAAAAAAAAAGGCTTCACTATTTTTTATTAAAAAATATTTTTACTATGGCTATATGCATTTTTTAAAATTTTAATGCTTTTTTAAGTTTTAATGTTTTTTTTTTCTAAATTTATGCATCATTTATACTGAGGCTTAGTTTTAGCTATATGATTTTGGTTATGAAGTAAAAGGCTATAAAAGAAGGCAATAATGCTATTATGAAATTTCTTAAGCTAATTTAGATAAACATCTTAGCACATTTTATAAAGGCTAATTTCACCTTCAATTAGATGTTTTTTCCAAATTTGCCAAGTATTTTCATAATTTAAGGTTATGCAAGGTTGTAATAATGTTTTCTCATGGAATTTTTAAGCTAATTTAGATAAACACGTTAGAGCTTTTTACAAAGGTTAATTTCACCTTTGACTAGATATTTTTTCTAAATTTTCCAAGTAATGCCAAATGGTCATAATGTTTTTATTATGCTTTATGAAAGGTTTACTTGAAATCCATCCTCATCATTGTGGACTTGGTGGGTATCTTGCACTATATTGGTCATACCAAGACTAATACCCCACTCCCCAATATGCCCTTGGGGAAGCTATCACTTTGGTTTTGGCCTAGAATAAGGTAATTCCTTATCTACATCTTAGAGAACTTTAGTATGATGTTGCAACATCTCCATAGTAGGCATCTTTAGTATGATGTCCACCTTGATGTCCACAAGGTATCTTTAGAATAAGGTAATTCCTTATCTACATCTTAGAGAACTTTAGTATGATGTTGCAACATCCCTTCTCATCCTAAGGTGGACATCAATGATTTAGATGCCTTGTTCAATGAGGAATTGTCAAGTACATCCCCCATCATCATCCCAGAGGAGGAGGAGCTAGGTATTTTCATGCCTCAAAGTTTTCATTTTATTTTATTGTTTATCTTTGGTTTTCATCCTAACCTTTTGATGATTGTTATGCCTATAGTAGTTCCTGAGCCACTAGTGCAAGCTCTTGTCCCTAAGTTTCATGTGAAACCATGGGTAGAGACTCCGGATAAAGTGGAGTTCATCCATGGGATGGATAAGGACGTTATCAACTAGTTACATTAAGTTGCACCTAAGATCGGTAAGTATTTTTTTTATATGCTTCAGTTGTAGGCTATGCTTGTGTTATGGCTATCTTAGGTTGTGCATTATGTTTACAATTGCTTTTTGTGCTTATGTAGTGCCTTCTATGGAGTGAGACTTTAGTAGAGATATGAAGATTAATTCCTTACCTAAGCTTTTCCTTGATGTATCTAGTGTACCCTTGAAGTTGTACGAGACAACTACAAATCTAGCAATGTCATGCACAAAAACTTCATGGAGCTAGAGAGGTCCAACAAATCCCTATGGGAGGAAGTTATGGAGCTAAGGAAAAAGACTCAATGGCAAGAAGAAATCATTAGAGATCTTTGAGACTATAAGGCCTTTGTGGAGGCCTAAGTGACTAACTCAAGGGAGTTGCAAACTAGCATGTCATTCAAGACAAAGTAGTAATCCTATAGGAGATGGTGGAACAATGTATGTAGATGGACCTCATTTCCTAGAAGGTGAAGGATTGGAAAGATCAATGGGCTTGCTACTAGCATGTCATTCAATACAAAGTAGTAATCCTATAGGAGATGGTGGAACAACGTATGTAGATGGACCTCATTTCCTAGAAGGTGAAGAATTGGAAAGATGACTATGCATGGATCCAGGAGTGGAGTAAGAAAATAAAGATCCACAAGTGAAAATACAAGGTGGATTGTTGGGCCTACCTTAAGTGACCTAAGGATGAGTTAGTTGAATAGTGCAAGAGAGAGCTATTTATCTAGGTGATCTAGGCAAAGAGTGCTTATCAACTTTTTGAAAGTACTCTCATTGTGGAGCAATCCGCTACTACTTGGATTACCACTACTACAGGAAAGACCTCTATGGATACTATGGCGAAAGAGCCACTTACTTGGACTACCATAGATAGGATTGGCATCCTTTTTGACATTGATCTTGGGAATGTTGACTAGGTCAACATGATGGAGGACTAGATCCTCTAGTATTTGGAGGAAGACTTTCCCATATACCCCTAGAAATAATGGAGCTAGAATCTCCATATGTTTGGTATATTCTATCTTTTAGTTTTTGACTTATGATCTTAATTTTGGCTATGGGTTGTTAAGTGGCTATGTTGTTGCATTTAGTGGCTATGCCTCATGAGACATTAGTGGCTTTAGTAGAGAAGTTGGAAATGACCCACCACTTCCTCCTCATAATGCTACTCAACAACCTCCATCAGTTTAGCTTGTTGGATATTTGGTTTTATTTTCATGTTGATGGCTATGATTAGCCAAGACTATGTTATAGATGGTTGGTATCCTTTGACATTCTTGCCACACAGTGTGGCCATGGCTTATGTATGTTATGGACATTTTAAATTTAAATTTAAATTTTGGTCTTATTGTTGGCTATATGTATCTATAGTTGTAGTAAACATTGTAAATGTTGTAAAAATTGTGAATGGCTATGTTGACATTTTGGTTATAACATTAAATAGCTAATTGATGTGATAATAGACTAAGCAAAGAGAGATATAATAATAAAATGGACACTTGCTAGTTTTAGACCATCCTAGGCATAGGTTATATAGTTTTTCTAGTTTAAGGCCACGATAGGCCATGATGCATTGTGGTTACTTTGCCAATTTAGGGCCATGTTAGGCCATAATGCCAATTTAATGTCTTAGAAAACAGTGATGAAACAAAAATAGATATATTTATAAGGCTTTTCTAATGTTTATAATGTAAGTAAAAATAAAGAAAGGTTGTAACAAATAGGTAAAAATGAAAATGAACTTAGGCTACATGCATAAGCTACGTGCATAAAGAGCAAAACAAAAAATGCATAAAAAGATATAATAAACTAGAAAAGAAAAGTAAGGCTACATGGCTATTGGTGCATCTATTCATTGGGGCATGGGATGAAGAAAGTTAAGGTGAACTTCACTTATGAAGATTCTTCCTAATCTTTGCAAGATTAGGAAGTGAGTAAGGCTTGCTCTGTAGAAGCTTATATTTTCCATCCCCTTCCCTTATGATGTTAAAGGGAGTTCATCCCATAATGCATCCTATTTCTTATCACTATCATTGTTGGCTTTCTTGCATTTTTTCTCTCTTTCAAGCTATTGGATTTCATGGTTGGGAGCTTCTTCTTGAGTCTCCACTTCAAACCCCTGCTCTATGTTTACATTTTTGATAACTAGAAAAAATGTGTTATCACCATGAATAATGATTTCACCTTCCTCATAAGGAAGGTGAATTTCTTGATGGATGGTTGAAGACACATCTTGTAATTGAGCTAACTAATGTCTTCCCAAGATAAGGTTTAGCCCTAGTGCCTCCTCCAACATCAACAAATTGGTAATTATGGGGACCATAAAATTTAAGAAGATAGACCCCTTGATTGCAACTTTTGATCCATTGAAGGATTTGAGAGCTATGGTTGATTTAGGTTGTGTTTGCTTAGCTAGGCCTAGGCATTCAACAATGGTGCATGGGATGACATTGGTTGCATCTCCATCATCAATGTGCATCCTATGCACTTTAAACTACTCTATACATATGGTTATGAATAAAGGGGCTATAGTCACTTCACCATTTAGGGATTAACCTTGATTTTTCTATCACAAAATGTTAATGGTATTGACTTATCCTTCCTTGGTAAGGAAGGAATCATCACTACATGGATGACTTTCTCGTTGATGGGGATGTTCTCACTAATGGGGATGGAAGTCAACATTTTCGACTAGCATCTCACTATGTGTGGTAGAAGTCATGATCAAGTCATACAAGCTTAGAGTTATGTTTTTTTGCATAAGGGATTACCTGACTTGGTCCATTGCACTAAGAAATTTTTTATCATTGGCCATGAGCTTGTCACCCCAATTGTGCCTAACTTCCTTCATGCACTCCAAAATGTGAAATTTCGCTTTAAGTTGTAGTTGTTGGGGCTTTCCATCATTATTCTAGTTATGGGTTGTGGTGTCCTCCTATGGCTTGTTGGTTGTAGTAGGTTGGGCAGAAGAGGTCATGGGTATAGCTGAAATGGGAGTGGGCTTCAATGGGTCCACTTCCTTTTGTGCCTCTGTTTGCTTATCACCCTTGTTATTAGGTTTTTTCTTATGTTTCTTCCTTTATTTGGTTGAAGTTTTTTAGTTGTCAGTCATTGGTTGTGAGGAAGAGGTAGTAGCATTGGCCACCATAGGTGATCATTGCATAGTAGGTTGAGTTATGGTTGTTTGTATCATGTTAGTCTAGGGCATCCTGATGACAAAAGAATCCCTTGGTGGCACTCATGATGGTACTCTTATGATGAATGGGGATCTTGAGCTATGGGAAGCTAAACAATCCCTTTCATCATAGAGGGGTACTTGAATCATGAATGGTTCTCTAGGGGATCTCCAATTGTCATCAATGTCAAATGCTAAAATAACATAAGGATTCTTATTAGCATTCAACAAGTCTTTATCTACCTACATCGACTAGTTTTGTGGCTAAACTAGATTAGAAGCATCTAGGACCAGCTCCCCTATGTCTATCATTCTTTGTAAGTCACCCTTTAGTGAAAGTTATAAGTCTATGTCATGACCAAGAAATTCGTGATAGTGTCAAAATTAATCTAACTTGAAGTACTTATGTAGTTGAGGATCATCCTCCATTGTAGTCTTTGGCTATTTCACAAAGTCTATCATGCTTATTTTGAAAAACTTCATGCATCTATTTGTATTGAATACATCCACTTTTCAAAATTTGGTTTAACAACTCTGATGGTTTTAATGGTAGTGTAGTGTATTTGGACCTATCCTTCCTTTTGATCTTGGGTCTGGTTATTGTCAATGTAATGACCCCAAAGGTTGATGGTTGGTTACTGTGATCATTAGTGGGGAACCTTAGGTGGATTGGCCTTTGGCCCCTAGTTTACAATCTTTGTTTCTTTTGTCATAGTTGATATGGCCACCTTGTTTTATTTGCTCTTTTCTTTATCTTTCTACACATGCTGATTTTTATATGCTACGTAGGTCTAATCATGACTAGCCTCTCTAGCATCTTATATGTTCTTGGTTTGAGAGAACACTTGGCTAAGGGACCACAAATTAAGGTAGTAGAGTTTGGACTTAACATAGTCATTCACTACTCCCTTGAATATGGCTAAAAGATGGACCTCAGTAATGGACTCTAGTCTTTCATTGAGTAGTTCATTCCATTACTAGATGAATTTGTCCATGGGTTCTAGGGGTTTCTATTTGACCTTCATGAGTTAGTCAAGTGTTGTGTCAAGCTTCAAGTTATATTTGAAGTAATTGACAAATTGGAAAACCAAGTCCTCCAAAGAAGATATAGATCCCCTAGGTAATATGTGATACCAATTAAGTGCTTTCCTAGCCAATGACATAGAAAAAATCCTCATAACAGTATGACACCATGGCTACAAGAGTAAGCATTTGAATTAAAAGATAAAAAGGTGAGCATTAGGATGACCTTCCCCATTATATTTGCTAAATTAGAGAATAGGAACACCAAGGGGAAGCGTCAAGGATGGGACTACAAGACTTATGGGATCATCTTGGTAGAAATTCATAATCTTGATAGTCTATGAGGTAGAGACTTTAAGCCTCTTCAACTCCTCCATTAGGTCTTGTATCATCTAGAAGGCTTGATCTAGGCCCTATGGAGGCCTTGTTGGTTATGGGATTTGTATATAGGGCTGTGGTGTTTATTGTGAGGCTTGTGGCCTTACTATGGATTATAAGAAAAAAGGAAGAGGTTGCGTTATGATTATGGCTTATTGGCCAAACAAGGAAAAGGATGTTTGTGTCAATACCTGAGGCACAAATGGAATAAAGGGGGTGTATGACCCCTGAGTTACTTGGGGTCCCATGGTGGATCCCACATGGGTAGTTAATCAATTTGTGATGGTAAAAACCACCATTAATGATTTCATAGATTGATACGATGTGGCAAATGACATAGATAGGTTATTGGTCATAGTTTGTGGCATCAATTAAGTTTGATGCACAACTATGATTAGTGTGAGGCCAATTGTGGTAGGGTAGGGGGAAGTGGAATATGGAAGCACCATGCCCATGAAGAAGATAAAGGCATAAGAGGAAGGCTCAATGGCCTTAGGGATTGCTTGTTGGAACAATCCCCCCAAGATTTTTTCAGGCTCAAATTCTATCCTAAATTCATCCTCCTCTTCTTGTTGTTCCTTGGAGTTATGTTATTCATACTATTCCTTCATCTTAATCAATGGGGCTAGTATACATGCATAGATATTAGATAGAGGTATCTGGTCATAGGGGGAAGGGATGTACTCCTTACCATTAGAGTGGATGAGTTTGAACTCCCTTTTTGATTCTACTTTTAAATGTGAAATCAACATGCCAACCTATATTTTGGTGCAAATGAAGTTATATTAGTATTCATTTATGACTAAAAAATTAAGACTTTTCCTTAAGACCCTCAAATATTACCTACATTTAATGATATTAGGGTCTTTTGGGTCAGATACCCTCATGGCTACTTGGCTGGACCTTTGCCAATGAAGGTGAGGGACAACTTGGTAGATTTCTAGAAAGACATGGCTATGGTATTGAGAGGCTCAACGGAAGGCTATAAATGATAAATAGAAGTAAATTCTAGTAGATGTAATTCAAGAACATTAAAAGAAAACACAAACAATGAAAAACAAAGTACTTACTATAATTAGTAAGTGGGGGGGTAAGAGGGATCTACCCCTTTACCAAAAATTAAAAGTGTGAAACATTGGTATTAAGCCTTACCCAAGTTGGCCTCTCAACTACCCCTACATTGGGTATGGTAGGAGGAAAAAGAAGGTGGGGTGAGATAATGGAAATATCACACCTTTTAGCTCAACATTGGGGAGAGGGGAAAAAGGTTGAAAAATCAAAGTGGAAAGTTGGTATTTCCCACTAAGAACTTGGTTTTGGCATGTTGTCAATTTTCTTAGCTTGGAAAAATGGGGAAAGGCTAACTTTTGAAAGTTTGATAATTTCCAGAAGGGTTGCACCACCCACTTTGAAAACTAGAAAAATTGGTAGTAAAAGGGAAAAAAAAAGGGAAAAGGATATCAACATTGGCTTTGAAGGAAAAATTTCATAATAAGTGCTACAAAAACCACCATCCAACCACCTACAACTTTCATGCTGCAATTTTAGTCATAGGGAGGAAAGGGAAGCATTGATCTTTTGAAGGATTTGAAAATTTTTGTTGCAAAAAATTAAAAAGGCATTCAACTTGCAATGGGGAGAAATAGTTCTAGTTGTTTAGTAACAAGCCTCACCCACGTTGGCCCCTCAACTGCCTCTATGTGGGTATGGTAGGAGGAAAAAAGAGGGTGAGATAATGAGAATCTCACACCTACTAGCCCAACATTAACTAGAGGGGAAAGGTAGAAAAATGAAAGTGAAAAGTTGTTGTTTTTCCATCCAGATTAGTTCTAGCCAACTGCCAAGTTTCTTAGCTTGGAAAGATGGAGGGGGAATAATTAACTTTTGAAAGTTTAGTAGTCTCCAAAAGGGTTGCACCACTAGTGTTGAAAACTAAGAAAATTTTGGCAACTAAAAGCGGTTAAGAAAATGACCTAGAAAATCAATGCTAGCTTTGAAAATTTATAGCAAGTACTATAAAAATTGCAAAGCCCAAACACTTGTTGCTTCATGCTAGGTCTTGGAAGTAGATGAGGATGGGTGGTAGCATTGATTAAAATGCAGATTCAAAGGTTTAGACTATAAAATTTAGATTTCAATATAATAGGGAATGTTGGCAATAATGGCAATTAGATCTAGCCAGAAAAATTAGGTGAAGGCGCTCCTTTAGGTCCAAGAAAAATTTTTGCAATCAAAAAGTTTGATCATTAGAAAAAATTAAAAAATATTTAGTGTACAATAGTTCCTCAACCCAAAAATCTCCAAGGCCTCCCAAAAAAATAGGATTTGGGACATCTTAGCCAATCTGGTAGATCAACTAGGGACTTATGAAATGTAAAGCAAACAAACTGTAAACATAAAATGCAAAAAATACAAATATAAAGAAAAAAAAAGGCAAATGCAAATTACACACACAATGAAACTTTAAAAATTTATTAAAATAATAAAGAATGGGTTTTAGAAATGTGTACCAAAAAATATCATGTGAAAGAAAAGGGGGAATTCATTGGTGCAAGAGTTCAAAGCCCATTGAAGCTAATGATATTTGCTCCATGATCCAAGTACTAAGCTACTCTTGATGCTTTTGAACCTCCTCTGCTGCAATCACAGATATGTAGGTTGGTTATGGTGGGAGTTGAGAATTGTGAAAAATCCACGCTACCCAAGTGCTCCATGCTAGGAGTTGGAAATCCCAGGAGTATAATGTAAAGCTTGAAAGTTCACAAATCTCAAAGGGGAACTATAAATTCACAAGGTCATAGAGTTTCTACATTGGTTTCAAGAGAAAAAAAGTGCGGAAACTTACAAGAAGCCTTTAGTACTTGAAAATGCCCAAGTGTAGAACTTCAAAATTGATGAAAAGTGTAAAGTGCTCAACTTATAAATGGTGTTTGAGGCTACTTTTTATAGGTTTTGGGCCATGAATGGGATTTTTAAATGGCAGTGATTTAGTTGCAAAATGGTTGTGATTTGTTCCAAATTAGTTGCCAAAATTCTGCCTCATTTTAATGAGATGGGTGCCCAAATTTGAAGGGTTACTATACATAGTAAGCACCTTCCCTCATGGCCATTCTATTTGCTATAAATAGTAACTAGGGCATACCTTTCACGGTAGAGATAAATCTTCCACATTGAGCTTTTCACCATGCTTACTAAAAGTGGTTGGTCAATGTTGGAGTGCATGAAGTGTTAAAATTTGGCCATTGTGGCTTCCATGCTAGGGGATGTAATTTTCAGCCTTAGGCGTGAAGACTCCATGCTAGGGGAAAAATTCCACACTAAGGGGGAAAGGTTTCTAGACTGTGCATGTAGTCTCCATAGTAAAGGGAGAAAGTTTCCAAAACTCACATCCTTTCACATTGGAGGTAGGTAAGATTTACCGCTACATGTGTTTCTAGTATAGAAAAGTGTATACCTCCCATAAAACCCATCAAATTACCTTTTTCTTACATTCCAAAAGGCATTTTTGACCCCTCCCCCAAGCCCAAATATAGACACTAGGTGACTATTTTTCACTTAGGGAATGGAGCTTTAACCACTTATGAGGCATTTTTTAGCCTCAAAAGTATAAAGTATGTGAAATTGCCCACTATGGATTACAATCTTCACATTTATAATGAAATTTTACCTTAATTTTCATGGGGTGAAAGCTACATGATGAAAATTAACTGTAACATGCAAATTTTTGTGGTGTTTCACTTATCATCATCTTTCACATCAATTACCAGAAATCCTAGTGGATAAGACCACCCATTTATAGTGGTCACTACATCATCTATCTATTCCAAAGGAATAACAATAAACTAATTTGCAAGCTCCAACATGATGTTGCACTCTTTTAATGATGGTAGGTTCCATGCTCGATATGTTTCCTAAGAGATCATATTTACCCTAGAACTTGAGTCTAATAGACCTTTGCATGGTATATTTCTAGCTACTCATAGATAAATTAAAGAAAATCCTCGATCAATTCTCTTCTTAGAGAGTGATCCTACCTTAATCCAATCTATGATGATTTTAGTGAGCATGATAGTCTGTATATTTTGATTTGATCATGATGGAAGCTTAGTTTTTGTAAGTGAATCTATGGTAGGAGAAGTTGATCTTGATGAAGCTATAATTCTACTACCCTTTTCAAGACTTGTTCTAAAGAAAGGACATTTCTTTGTTTGGCCCTTAGTGTTTCTAGTCGGATTCTCTATCTAAATGTTTACTACCCATGTAGCTTTCCTCTGTTGTGGTTGTGATAGTAATTCCCATTGCATCGTGGGTGGTGGCACTAGTGGTAAAGGGTTTGAATTTTGATTTGAGAAATTAGCTACTTGTGGGTGTACATACAAGTCTAAGTTGGTCCTTGGTGACATTGTTTTATGGAATTCTAGTGGATAATACTATGGAGTTTGAATAGTTGCATTTGCTAGTGAGATTAGATGCTAAACATAATATCCATAAGGATCTAATTGCCTATATGGATATTATTGCCTTAGCAGTGGCATTTCCCATGTATGTGATTTTTGCCACTATTGCTGATATTGCTACTATGGTTGAGGGTAGGCTTTGCTTGGATAATAGGTTAGCTGGAAATATTACTTAATATTACCTTGAGGATAAGGAAGTCTTCTAGGTTCCTACTTTTAAACAAAGCTTGGATTAAGTGCATATACCCTAGATTCTTACAAGTGGACCATAATAGGATAACATCCCTTAGGATGTTCATACTAGCACACCTTGCATCCATCCTCTTCCTCTAAACTGGAGTTAGTATATCCTTCAATGATAGCAACTTTTCCTTTTTTCTTATAACTATCTTGTCCATAATCTATTTTCTTCTTCTTTTCTTTACCCCTATTCAGTGCTTATTTAGTATTTTCCTTCATAATCTTTAAAGCTATTGTAAATTTCTCATCCACTAAATCCCAAACTCTTTCTACCTTGGCTACTATATCATTAACTGATTTTTGAATAGGTAGAGTCTTTTACTGAATGGCCTGATCCAAGGTTTCCTCCTCTTATGTTTCATAGATTCATGCATCTCTCTTTCAGATTGATGAATCTCTGTTGTACTTTTCAACGAACTCTCTTTTCCTAAGTTCTTCTTCCTCCTTAGCTACTTGATCAGTTAGTCTTTGAATACAATGGGCTATCATTTCTAATAACCTACCTTGGATTTAAACCCCAAGATTCTCTCTAGTTTTGCTCCATAACCCATCTACAATGTGCCTAAGCTATTTCTTTGATGAAAATCCATGGCCTGGGCACCTATGTAGCAATGAATAGTATTTTTCCATTGCTGCATAAAGGTTCTCATGTGTTCCTTGCTTCCATCCCTAGATTTGTTTTCTTAAATTTGACACTTGTCAATAGGTTTTGGTACTTGTTATTAAAGATTTTAAGCATGGTACTCTAGAATCTAATGGATTTAGGTTCCATTGACCTGTACCAGCTCTCCACTTCCTTCATAAGTTTTCTAGGAAATAGCTTTAACTTTTTCCAATCACTCTCTATGTTTTGGAGGGCATAGGCATTGTGGAAAGCTTGAAGGTGATGTTTTGGATTAGTATTGTAGCCACCTTGAAATCTTGGCACATTGTTCATGTCTAGAAATTTGATTTGACTATCTCTCATATGCTTGGTTGGTATGTAGACAACTTCCTAGATGTTTATCATGCTTTAGGTTGTCATTAGGGGTTCATCATCATGGTCAGGTTTGTATGCTCTATTGTAGTGGTGACCCCTTTTGTGCTCATATCTCTCTTGATCCTTTCCTATGTTCCTCCATCTCCTTTATTCATGTTCTTCATCTTTTGTGTCAAAGTATCATGAATATCAATCATGATGACCATGAATCCTCATTTCTTCCCTATTAGAGTCCCAATGATTCTGTTCTTTCCTGCCAAAGTCCTTCAATGATCATGATGAGGTAGATGAGGTGGTAGGAGAATGGTGTCAACTTATTCTCCTTTCATGACTCTTGTATGAATCTTTGTAGGATTTAGCAAGAACCCTTGGCCTAGATTCCTACTTATATCTTAAGCCAATTGCTTCCCCCTTATGTGTCTTTGTTAGAGTAGAATGAATTTGGGTTTTAACAGATTCCTCAAGTCTGATGATAAGAATTTTTTAAGGCTTCTCATAATGTTGGTGGAGTTGCTATAAAATGAATGTATCAATAACAACTTCTTCTATGATAATAAAAGTGTTGGCTTTCTTCCCTTTTTTATGTATATATTTGATCTCCATGGCAGCATCTTGCCTTATCCACTCCTTTATGGATTCGTAGGGTCTTTCCCTATGCTAAGTCACATGTTACCCATCCTGGATCTAGTCCAAATGCATTTCCCTTAAGGCAATTTGAAGCATGTTAAGTGCTACATATTCTACAGGGAAGACTATGTTTTCTTTCATGTTCCTCCACCTCATTTGATTATCCTAATGAAAGATGAAAGTGAAGTCTAGATGTTAAGAATTAGTATGAGCATAAGTAATTCTTATCTACATTGGCATTTCCCATTCTTCTTAATCAATAATTCTATCATTACTCCTTCTTGTCTCCATGGCAGGTGATGGTTGATCTTTGTGTGAAGCCATATTATAGTTTTTAAACATTATGTATTAAGTGTTCTTTACTTATAGTTGTAAGGTTTGACTTTGTGTTTTAAACACAACGAACTTTGAAAAATTACTTACTTAGTGTAACATTGAAGAGTCCCTAATAATAATACTAATGATGAGAGGTGAAGTAGTTCAACACCCAAACATATAAGTTACAAGTATTCATGCATAACCTAGTTGAATTCCATGGACAAGGCAATGTAATTATGCTAGTAATTGATTAGAGTTTTTAATCATTATCTTCCCACATGAGTTAGTAAAGTTGATGCATATGGTTTAACTGACATTAAGACATATGATAATGATGTTGTGTTGACCATACTTCACCTAGAAAAAAATAAGGTAAGAGTAAAAGTTTCTAATTGTAAGTAAAATCTAATCTATCCTATGTGATGAGCTCTCAGTCTTGACCTTTCATTTACACCATAGACTTCATGTAATTCTTACTAGGATTACCAAGTACCATACTACTAGGCATACCAAGTGATAGTACTACTAGGTTACCAAGTAGTTACACTTAAGTGTTCAAGATTAGTTATACTCATTTTTCTTAACAAAAAGGATAGTAAAATGCATAAAAATTAAATTAGTAACTAATGAAAATAGTAAACATTAAGCTAAGTGAAAATAGTAAAATTATTCTAAGTGTAAGCAATAAAGACTAAGTGATGTTGTAATGATATAGAGTAATCTCGATCTTTATTTCCTTGCATGAAATGTATCCAAGTACATTTTACTCACATAAAAACTTTGTTCAATTACCTAACATCACACTCTAGGCATACACTCCTAAGTGATAAGTGCTAAAATTAAGAAAACAAACTAATGGAATTTCGCTAAGTATGAAATAAAATTATGTGTGGATAGTGCACCTAAGTGCTATATTTATAGGCTCGCACACATCCGTGATATCAGATATGCAACATCGTAGCTTGTGCCTCAATATCAAGGATTCAATCTTGTGGCTTTGATATCAAATACCTAATATCATGATTGAGTGATGAATCATGGATTGGCTGTGTCAACTAGGCCCCATCGACTAGGCCTCATCAACTAGGCCTCCTCGACTAGGCCTTGTCAACGCATAATTTGATGCATTAACATGGCCCCATTGACGTAGTATCTATTTTTACCTATAAAAACATGCTTACCTACCATGTTTATGGCATGTCTTATCATAGTTGTAGTGTAGCTCTTGTAGTTTCTTTTCCCTATAGTTAGAATATTTCCCAACTACCTGCAGTAGGAGTTATTAAGTATATGGATCTTTACTTGAGCATTGTTATACCTAAGCATGGTAGTATGTGCACTAATAAAAATGAGCTTTTTGATAAACCTTGTAGCACTTTGGTATGTATGAAGGTTTATCAGCAATTTTATTTAATTATTTTAAGTAAATTAAGCTAATTAAGCTAAACTAATCTAGTTAGGTTAAATAGCAATTAATGAAGCACATAAGTACAAACACTTCAAGCATGTGCATGATGCTTGCTAATCCTAGTAATGATTAACATTTGATAACCTAGAAGCATTATACATGTTCAGGATGTGTACAAAAAGTGGGACTAGATGCTTATGTTAGGACTAGCTAGACATATATTAGTTAGATTAAATTAGCAACTAAATTACTTCATTCCTTTCATCTTTTATTTTAAGCATCCAAAACATAAAACATAAAAATAATAAAAATCATATGCCTAGATTACACTTAACCATACCTTTGTACATCATAAGTGTAATTGGGAAGACAATGAATGACTATTAGGGTAAGTTCACTTCCTAGAGACTAGTGTAACAAAAGACATAGAATCCATGGAATTCAACCAAATTGTGTGTGAATGCTTAGTGATTTGTATGGTTGAGTGTAGGGGTATTCATCACTCATCATTGACATCATTGTTGGGGACTCTTTTTGTTTGAAACATGCACTATCTAATCATACTAAAAATCATTAACATCATTGGAAGAACCTGAAGGTTAAAATCATTCTTAAAATAAATATAATAATTTAAGCACACTAATATTTTATTGTAACTAAAAAATGTCTTCTTTTCACAAGTGTGATGATACTAAACCACTAGTGCCTTAAGAATGCAAGGTGGTATATACTCATCCATATGAGTATGTGTTTGATTTTACCTTCATCTTACATCAGGATGAACAACTATGGTGGTGAGATATGGAGGAAAACATTGTAATGCCTGTCAATTGATCTATGCCTAGGATGCTGCTCTAAAATCTTAAGAGGTTGGGCATCTAAGATCTTCAAAAAGAGTATGTTGTGCATGACTATGACTACTGGGACTACCGCCCCACTAAAACACAATGCAAGAGAGATCGACATCAGGAAAAGCATCATGAGGCTTTGAAGGGAAAAAAATTTACCAATCCCTTATTTATAATTAACTAAAATTACAATGAGGATCCTTCCTTTTTGGTTTCTCAACATGAATATTCTCCATCCTTTAATATTAGTGATGGGGGCTTAAACCTGAAGCTACAGTCCACTATCAACAATTTGAGTTCAGGAAAAAGTGGAAGTCAAAGTAGGGGCTTAGGCAAGCATCAAGATGATAAGAAAGTTGATAAATGTCATCATTTAAAGTGTAGAGGAGGTGGTAGATGTCATGTTGATGGTATTCCTCCTCCCTCATCACCCTCTTTGTCTACATCTTCTTCTTCCTCTTCTAGTTCTGATAGACACTACAGAAGGACAACCATGATGAAGGTGAGTAGTGAGATGATAATAATGATTACTATGCCCACCATGAATGAAGGGGTAGTAGAAAACATCATAGGCATCATCAAAATAATGATGATAATGAGCCTTTTCTGGCAACTTAGATTATGCTAAACATTTCAGAGACAATAACAATTCTAATTAGGCATGTAAAAGATAGTTAGATAAAGTGACTTGACATGAACAATATCCTCAAACTTGAGGGGAAATATAACTTTGATCTATAAACACAACTTCAAGCTTTTCACAATGCTTGTGCCTTATAGCATATTGAAAATGATTGGCAACAATTAAAGCTATTTTCCAAAACTCTCATCAAGGAAGCCAAAAGCTTATATCAGTTCTTAAAGTTATAATTCATTTGCAGCTAGAGTACAATGCTAGAGCTATTTAATGATAAATACTATACATACTCCTAAGTGTCTAATCTGAGAAGGTAGATCCAAAGATGAAAGCAAGGAACACATGAACCCTTGGATTCTATCATGGGCAAATACTATTGTCTCATACACCAATGCCTTGACCATGATTATTCTCAATGAGAACAACTTCACCACATCATAGAACTCTTAGGGTTTATGCCTAAGGAAGACTATCATAACTTAGATCCCATTAGATTCAAAGGCTAATAACGTAGGTAGCAAAAGAAGAAGGAGAGCTAAGGAAATGAGAAAATTCTAAGGAATATAATAGGGATCCTTCCATTAAAAAAAGGATGGTCTAATTTTGTGACAATGAGGAGGAGTCACCACTTGATGAGGTGGTATAATGAAAAACCTTGTCGATCCAAAAATATATTTCTATATATCAACTAAGGTTGATAAATCATGGGACTTTTTGTATAAAAAATTTAAAACTACTCTAAAAATTATAGAAGAATCAAGAGAGTAGATTAGTGACTATAACCACATGAGATGGAAAGAAGCTAAACATGCCTACAAAATGGGTAAGGAAAAAGTTCATGTAGTAGAAGAAGTTATGGAGAAAGAATCAAATGATGATGGTGGGTGTGACATCTGCCAATATGAACATCCTAAAGGATGTTATCCAATTGTGTCACACTTGCAAGAGTCTCAGGTGTATGTGCTAAATCCTTAATTGGCAAGAAGGTAAGAACCTAGAAGATTGCCTTATCCTCAAGGCAATCCAAGGTAGCTCCACTAGCAACACCAAGCTTATTATCCAAGTGGAGTTCCAATACAATCGTATGAGTAGTACAAATAGTGGCAATGCCAACAATCATGGGGGATGCCACCTCCAAGGTAGTAGTATCCTTACAAGTAGCCAAATTCATATGGGTACTATGTTCGGCAACCGATGTGTCTACGTAACTCTTCTAGTCAGGCTTCTTTTAGCACCACTACTACCTTGCAGAGTATCATAGAATTCATTCTCCTTTTACTAGATGGAAAATTCCATATCCATATCATCCTTCTCATCCTTTATCAAATGCTCCTCCATCCTTAACCCAATTACCTCCTACTTCATCTATGCAAGGTAAAATACCATCACAACCATAACAAAGTAATGTTATTAGGGTTGTCAACATGCAACCGACTTTCCAGCCAAATGGTTTAAAACCAAAATCCTAAAATCAACCATTCTTCCAACCCAATAGTCCTCAAAATTCATCATATACTAATGTGACTAGCCACCTTTTCTCTCCATCATCCTCTACATCAAATTATTTCCAAATCCCTTCAAACCGAACACCTCCTAAGATTCACACTATCATGTTAACCCACATTGTAACTAATTGAATCAAGGCTATCAACCTTTCTAGGAAAAGATATTGTCCTAAAAGTCCTCTCATTTACTTGCAAATCACTAAACATGAGCCATGCAAGACTCTTCTTGATTTAGGTTCCAGTGTCAATCTATTTTCCCATGACATGTACAAAGCTTGGAACTTTCCACCTCTTAACAAAATCAATATCCATTTAGAATTAGCAAACTAGTCAATCACTATTTCTTTGGGACTTGTGAAGGAAATTGCAACCATTGTTTGAGAGTGGTCCTATCCTACCAATTTTCTGGTGACCAAAGTTGAAAACTACAAGGGTGACTTAATAATTATTATGGGAAGGGCATGGTTGAGAATTGTTAATGCAAGAATAGGCATTAGAGATCTCTTATTGAAAATTTCCAAGGGGAATGAATTTGGAAACATCAAGAAGAAGAGAGTTCCATGCATCACATACAATGATACCAAGTGCAATTGTGTGTATAAACTCTAGTCTATCAAGAGCGCATCCATTAAAGCATGTAGATAGTGTGTAGATGAATCTAAAATTCAAAGGTGCCTATCTGTAGTAGCCACAAAATAGGAAGGCACCTAGTGCCTAATAGTTGATCTTGGAAGTAGCACACTTTGCATGGAACCTACTAAGAGTTTGACATGTGTCTATATTGAAAGCATGAATAATCTAGAGCATGTTCATCACCAACTCTCTAATAATGTAAATGATGATACCAATTGGAAAGAGTTGGACATCCCTAAAAATTTTAAATAAGAGCCCTTAGAGTTGAGTCCTCTACCTACCAACATGGAATATGCATTTTTGAAAAAAGGTAAACTGGTAATAATCAATGCCAATATTACTCTTGAACAGAAATAGATGTTGTTGAAGGTGCTCAACAAATGGCCAATAGCCTTTTCTTGGTCATATCTTGAACTCACAAGGATTGATTGTAGGATATGCTAGCATCATATCTACACTAATCTAGCCATGAAGCCAAAGAGGCAACCACAGTGGCAGTTGAATTTTAAATTGAAGTAGATCATCAAAGAGGAGATTGAAAAACTCCTCAAGGCAACATTTATCTATTCCATTATGAATAGTGAATGGGTTAAGCCACTTGTGATTGCACCAAAGAAACATGGCAAGTGGCAATTCTACATCGACTTCCAATTTTTGAATATGGCAACATTCAAAGATCACTTTCCATTGTCATTTGTGGATCAAGTGTTAGACAGACACTATATCTGGGCATTGCTATTATAGTTTTCTAGATGGTTATAGTGGCTATAATCAAATCCAAATCGCACTAGAAGATCAGGCCAAAATAACATTCAAGAGTCCCTAGGGGACTTTTGCATATTAAAAGATGCCTTTTGATCTATGTAATGCTCCTACAACATTCCAACATTTGGTTTTGAGCATTTTTCTCAACAAATTAATTATGGGATAGAATTATTCATGGATGACTTCTCCACCTATGGTGCTACATTTGAGCAAGCCTTAGACTACCTTGAGCAAGTGCTTAAAAAGTGTGTGGAGATGAATCTTTAGTTTAGTTGGTAGAAGAGCCATATGATGGTCTAGGAGGGCATTGTATTGGGACATAGAATTTCTCAATCAAGGATTGAGGTGGACCCTGAAAAGATAACTCATCAATCAAAAACCGTTAAAGATGTTTAGTGATTTCTTGGACACACTAGCAACTACTAATGATTCATAGAGAATTTTTCTAAGATTGTAAAATCGTTGGTTGAGATAACAAAGAAAGATGCTCCATTCATCTAGACCAAGGAATACAAAAATGCATTCCAGACCCTTAAGTATAATCTTGTAAAGACTTCAATTCTACGAGCACCTAACTGGTCTAGACCATTTCATATAATGACAAATGCATCAAATTATGCCTTGGAAGCCATGTTTACACAATTGGATTACAAGAAACATCCATATTACATCCAATGCATAAGCTAAAGCATTGTGGGTGCACAAATGAATTATACCAAAATGGAGAAATAACTAATGATGGTGGTGTATGCTCTAGAGAAGTTCAAGCACTATGTGCTTGGATATAAAGTGTTTGTGCACATTGACCATAGTGCAATTTTCTTCCTCATAAACAAAAAAATGGTGATCCCCCATATTATATGGTGATTAGTGATGTTGTAGGAATTTGATCTCATAGTGGTAGATCAAAAGGGAACTAAGAATGTGGTTACTAATCACTTGTCACAATTATGATGGGATAAAAATGAGAAGGAGAGCCCACTCTCTAACCAATTTCTTGATGAACTTCTTTTTACAAGTGTAATAAATGAATAATTGCCCATAGAACCAAAATGGTATGATGGAATTCTCACTTATCCTTTTACTCAAGAGATGCCATAAGATCTAGACCGTAGGAAGAGACAACAGTTTCTTCATTAGCCCAAATGCTTCATGGAAATTAGCAAATACCTTTACAAGATGTGTGTCAATGGCCTGGCTTGTTAGTGTGTACCTAATGCTAATCAACTATGCATTCTTTAGGATGCTCATGAGGGTCCTTGTGGGGGCCACTATGATGGAAGACACACAACCATTAAGATCCTGATGATAGGATATTATTGGCTAACCATCTTTAAGGACATCCATCAATTTGTTCACTCTTGTGAATGCTGTCAATGAGATGGTGGGATGACCACTCAAATGGAGGAATCTCAATAGTGGATCCAACCACTAGAACCCTTTGATATATGGTGCATTTACTTCATGGGTTCCATCGCACCTATGTCAAATGGAAAGGTGTACATAATTGTCATCATTGATTACTGCACAAAATGGGTAGAAGTAGCAACCATCATCGATTGTACATTACCCACTGCTACACACTTTGTACAATAAAATGTTGTGAATAGGATGAATCATGGATTGGCTACATCAACTAGCCCTCGTCGACTAGGCCCCATCGATACATGATTTGATGTGTTGACATGGCCCCGTCGATGTAGTATCTTTTTTTATATATAAATACGTACTCACCCATGATGTTTATGGCATGTCTTGTCATACTTGTAGCAGAGCTCTTATAATTTCTTTTTCCCAAACTTAGAATATCTTCCAACTACCCACAACAAGAGTCATTGAGTATATGGATCTTTATTTAAGCATTGTTGTAACTAAGCATGACAGTATGTGTGGTAATAAAGATGAGCTTTCTAATAAAATTTGCAACAGTTTGACTAGATTAAATATTTTCTTCATGCATTTAATGTTTTTAGTAATTTTATTTAATGTTTTTAAGTAAATTAAGCTAAACTAAGTTAGCTAGGTTAAATAATAATTAATGAAGCACATGAGAATAACCACTTTGAGCATGTGCATGATGCTTGGTAATCTTAGTAATGCTTAACATTTGGTAACCCAACAGTGTTATACATGTTTAGGATGTGTACGGAAAGTGGGACCAGATACTTATGTTAGGATTAGTTAGACATGGATTAGTTAGTTATATTAAATTAGCAACTAAATTACTTCATTCCTTTCATCCTTTATTTTAACCACCCAAAACATAAAACATAAAAATTATAAAAATCATATGCCTTGATTATACTAACCATACCTTTGTACATCACAAATATAATTAAGAAGACAATGAATGACTGTTAGGGTATGTTCACTTCCTAGAAACTAGTGTACTGAAAGACATAGAATCCATGGACTTTGACCAAATCACGAGTGAAGGCTTAGTGATTTGTATGGTTGAGCATAGGGGTGTTCATCACTCATCACTGAGAAAAATTTGATTTATCACCTATGGTATTCTTGCTATGCTTATACTACTATCTAATAGATGTCATATCTTCTTTTTATGTGTGCATGTATTATGAGTACTAAGGTGTAGTCCATCTTAAGTATGCTCTAGAATATTTAGCTACTCTAGTACTCAAGGGTGGTGTTAAGTAATTCTTCCATAAAGAAGTGTTGTTAAAAATTTCAACCCACCCACTTTTTTACTTAAGATGTAGATTTAGCAATTAATGGTAAATTAAAAGAATCATAACCTCGAGGCTCAATGCTCATCTTGACAAGTTAAGATTCTAGAAGTGGCAGTGGATGAGCAAAAGCTTAACATCTTTCAAGTGGTTGTATTTAGGCTTGAACATTGGTCTTATGCCTCAAGAAACAAGCACCTTACCATCACCCCAAGTGGTGATTCCTACAAATACATATATAATTTAGTTGTTAAAAGTTCATGGAAAATAAAACTATCTAGATAAACTTTTAATATAAATACCACTGTACTCTAATTTAATTCTAAGAAATTTCTATGTTGGCTATGTGGTAAGTGGAATACATATAGTTATCTACTTAACTTTTTAAATAGTTCCATTGTAGGATGAAGTGAAATGTAAGGTTAGATCCTCTTTCATTAGTTTTTGTTTTATCATGTCTTTATTTTTTCAACATGAAGAGAGGAGGATATCAAAACCCAAAAATAATATTCATACTAAAAAATTTCAAAGTGTATTACAAGCTTAATATTGAGTAGAAAGCACCAAAAATAAGATGGAAAGGAAAAATATTCTAATTTTAGGGATTTCTACTCATATGTATAACCTTATATTTAATATTTTTAAAAAATCAATGCAAAGAAAATTAATTGTTAGTAGGGATAATGACCTTCAACCTAACAACATTTAACCAATTTCAATATTTATGATTGAGCCTAAAATAGTAAAAAGATTTAAGGTAGCAATATAAAGCTATGACAATACCAAAATTTGAAAAAATATGAGAAAATGGTAATACATATTATGCATTATTATTACTTCACCACCTAATGTTAACCTTACATTAAGAATCTATGCCTCTAGATGTTGTATTATTCATATTGGTTTTAATCTTTAAGTTAACATTGCTCTTGTCATGTAAGGATAGATTTTTCTTAAGAGTTATCTCTTCAAACTTATTAATAATTCTTATAGTATAAGTAAAAAAATTCATAGAAGCTTATGAATTTTCTAGTTTCTTTATTAACATTTGATCATTCATATTATTGATAACTTATAGGTACAATCAACAAGGACCATATAGAGAAATATGATAGCTTACAAATACATATTAAATAAAAAAGCTATAGTGAAATGAAATATCATTATAAGCCATCATAAAGCATAACAAAGAGATACATACACATATGTACAAAAGTATAGCTATGCACACAAGATTCATGCCTCCATCCTCTTCAATAATCATATTGCTCTCTACCACTCTTGGTTCCATTAACTGCATAATCATGATCATGGTCAACTAGTGGTCATTCATTACTACCTCACCACTAATAGTGATCAACTAGCTATCAATACAAAATTTAGTAAAAGAGTTTCATGAAAGATGGATAATACTAATGTCTCTTAAATTGTGGAGACTATGAAAAATTCTAAAGCATTTAATTTTATTAAAACTAATAATCTATATGAATCTCTCTCAAAATATATCGCTTCTCATTATATATTTCTATAGATTATTGAATTTATTTGCTTGAATATGGGTTTTACACTAATGATTCAGACAATCCTTAAATATTATAGAATTAATATTCTTCATACTTGCTATTTTTTTAATCTTTTTTATTTGTCGAACTAGCCAATTTTTAGATAGTTAAAAAATCCTTAGATCTCAATTTTTTTATGAATTAGTATAATACTTTTAATTCGTAAGAATGAAAAGTGGATTTTTATCCCTATGCTTCTAATTATTCTAAAACTCTTTACTAGATTAACTCAAAAAATCTTTCTCTTATTTTTCAAAGTGTTGAAAGTGAAATTATTAGTAACATTAAAAAAATTCTTAAAATAGAGTCAAAATATTACTAGATAATGTAAAGATCACATGTTATTTTGTAAAGTTTAATTTATGATAGAGGAAGATAGAATTAAAACTCAAGACTGGTAATTAGTATTTTTTTCAAAAAATTACATATTATAATTTACAAGGATGCTACAGCTATTATCATTGTAAAGACCATGTTATTGGAATCTATCTTATTCTCAATAAAAATGGTGTTCATGAGGAAAAGAAATGAAATTTTCATTAAAAAAATAATGATAATTTTCAACAAACATAAATAAAATATTCTTCAACAAGTTCTCAACCTTTTACTAATCCTTTAAAATTTAAGATGCTAATAAACTCTTGATATCTAAAAATAATTCGTCTTTAGAAAAAAAATATTAGTAAGGATTAGTAATGAAAATGTTGATGTAGATAGATTTTAGTTAGTGCACTACAAAAAGAAGAGGGTTGCAAATACCAATTTCAATTTAAAAATCCTTAAGGTAACTCCATTTCTCTTTGCTTATACTACTACATTAAATGTTTTCTCATCCATTAATAACATGGATTGTGAGGAAAATGTTGAGCTTAACAAATTAAGAATGGAAGCCTCCTCCCCCACATCTCAATGTTAGTTTTATTATGGAATGTTTGGGAGCTTTCTTAAGTCTCAAGTAAAGATTGCTAGGAAGTAGCTTTCACATAGTTTTTTACATTCAAATTTTCTATTCTTGTAAGAGATAAAGATTTCAATGCATAATATTAGTTTTTTTGGTAAATGCATTTTAAAAAATTACAATGTTTTTTCTACTATTCATGAAGTTAATAAAGGAGTTGTTGCTATTCTAGATAACAAAAAATGGATTAGAAAAGTTTTGAATTTTGGCTCTAAAAATCTTGGAAGAGTTATTTCGATTACTTATCATAGTGAAAAAAGAGACCTTGAGTCTATACTACTTATGCTCCTATTAATTTGAAAAATCAATAAGAGATTTTAAAATATATTCTATCTCTACATAAATTTCTTTGGATTATTGGATATGTATTCAATATGGTTGAAATTCATTTAGATAAACTTGATGGTCTTCTTCTTAATATGCATTCTTAAGAAAAAGAAGATTGGTGTAATTTTATAGAAAAATATTTTGTTTCTAATGTTATTTCTTTATTTCTAGATCATTCAAGTGAGAAACGCTATACTTGATGTAATTACCAATAAAAAATGATAGAATTTATTATTAAGTGGGTAGATTTTACATGTTTAATGTTTATTTTTGGAAGCCTATAAGTAAAGTAGAAGTACATATAAATACTACTTTATCATACCAATTTTTTATTGATATTTTTCTCTTTTGAATTAATTTTTCATCCTTTCAAAGGTAGAAGCTTTTTCATATAAATGCTAATACATTCACAGGAACCTATGTGAAAAATATTTTGAAGTCTTTATGGAATGCATAAAAAAAATGCCTACTAGTGATATTAGTTGGATTGATTTATGAAATTGAACTACTTATAGAGTCATAAATTATGTAAAATGATCTACAAAGAAATTTGCTAAGTGAAAGTGTCAAGTTGAAGAAGATCTTGCAGAATTTGTCAAGAAAATTCAACTTTTTAAAAAACTAGAATCCCTTTAATTTTGAAACTCAAAAATCCTTAGCTAAATCTTGTTATGCTAAATAATTTTGGAATTCTTTTGAAGCTATAAATACTCTCACTAAATGTTGCATGTCCTAACTAAAACTTAAAAATAAAGCTTGCAAGGATTTTTTTTTAAATTCTAAAATAAAAGATTCAAGTACCTAAATAAGAATCACTTTATATAAAGGATTCCATCCTTATAAACCTCAAGACTATTAATAGCTTTTTAGTAAATTATTTTTCTTTTGAAGGTTTAAGTAAGAAAACCTTTGAGGCCTCTAGTACGCATATTTATCATCTTATAACAAAAGTGTGAATATTCTTCAAGTAGAAAATAGAGTGGAAAAAATCAAAGTAGCTACATTTAGTTTAGCTAATGGTAAAGCTTCAAGATTTGATTATTTTCAAATAAAAAATTTTTTACAAGCCTTAGAACATTATTGGATATGATCTCTTTCATGTTTTTCATGAAGAGGCTTAAGGATGGGAAGCTTTCAACTTTTTTTGCTATTTGTTTATTATTTTTGATTGACATATTATTTTGTCTTTAAAAAGAGTTTTCTCCTTCTCTTTACAAAAAACCCTTTAGAAAGATGTAACAACCCATGAGGGTGCTTTTGAATA
This sequence comes from Gnetum montanum, assembly GCA_015680685.1. Classification (NCBI taxonomy): domain Eukaryota; kingdom Viridiplantae; phylum Streptophyta; class Gnetopsida; order Gnetales; family Gnetaceae; genus Gnetum; species Gnetum montanum. Next base: position 420,691 of record MNCI01005567.1, on the reverse strand, counting down.
AGAGGAAGGTATGATCCTTGATGAGCAGTGAGGTGCCACTATGTTCAACCATACAAATCACAAGCATTCATGCATGATCTAGTTAAATTTCGTGAATGGAACTAGTTGTGGCATCTAGATTGTTGTGCCCTTATCAAAATTTGTTGTCTTCCCACTTGGACTAGTGGTATCTTTGTCACGTATAGTTTAGTCCAAAGTGAGGCATATGATTATTGATGTTATTTCAACCTTATGCTACTTTTAACATTAATAAAGAAATCAATTATTTAAGCTAATTAATAATAGAAAGTAAAGTCTAAAATAGCCTATGGACAATGAGTGTCCATTCCCAACTTGTCGTACACATCCTGAACCCCCATATGCACTACTGGGATTACTAAGCACTATACTACTAGATAAACCAAGCAATAACATTGTTGGAGTTACCAAGTGAATACGTGTTTATGCTCAAAGTTAGTCATGCTCATTTCACCGATTCATAAATATGTATGGAAACATAAATATTAACTAAGTACATAAAAAGTAAATTTCATAAAAATTAAATCTAATCTAAGTTAAATTTCTATAATGAATAAAAATCAATCTTGATCTTATTACCGTTCATGGAATGTATCCAAGTACATTGCCACTCAAATAGGATACCATACAACTAACTTAGATCCACACTAGGGTCACTCAGTAACTATTCTCTAAGACTATGAAATAAAACTAAAAGATTTTGACTACTCTATTGACTAATATGACTCCCAAACCATGCATCCAAATGTTATATTTATAGGCAGGCACATATCATGTGAATTGGACATCCAACATTGCTTCATGACCCTCGATATCAGATATCCAATATTGGAGCCAGGAAAGATACAGTTCATCATACCCCCATGACTGAATGAAACCTCATCTCAAGTCAACAAAAAGAAGAATAAGTTACTTACAAAATATTGGGAAGGTATGAGATTATTAACTAATATGCAAACTACTGACTAACTCTGAGTGCTACATTACAAAATTTTATTCGAGTGGATGCATATAAAATGATATAGTGACAAAACGATTGGACAGACATTAAATATCACAAAATTTGTAGAGGTCTTCAAAAATCCACTAAATATTATTCTTCTATGTTGTCGCTAGCTATGGCAAACTTCCAACCTTAATTATTATGTTAATGCTTCTTTGGTTATATGGAAGATTCTTGAAGGATGGACTGAAATTTCTTCTCATCATCCCATGAATCTAGTAAACATGCAAAGTTTGAGATGCTATGTTGAATGTGCTACGATTTGTCCATGGGCATATCCTTTGGCATCCCCCTCTTGGATTTTTTTTCATGCCTAGTTAAATACCTTCTTCCTTAGGAATTTCTTTTAGTATCACCTATAGTTACTAAAGAATCCACATTAGTTTCACAAATTTTCCTTAATAATTAACCCTTTTCAAATCCCTTAGTTTACATTTAGGTACAAGGTGATGATAGCATACTATGCCCAAGACTATGACGTAACTAAAATCATCAAGCTATTTACATTTTTTTTATCAATTAGTACTAGTTACCATGATGTTTGAAAATACAATGTTATAAAAATTTCAGAACAGACGCTAATAAGTGTAACTCCAGAAGCACATAAGTTTTCAAATAATTGAAACCAAAGGTCTGATTTAGGAGGTGGCTAATAAATATTAATGGATATGGAAATAGAAATGTAGGAAAATTAATGAAATGGATGAGTAGTCCCAAAATCATGCATAAATTCAGAGAAATATTCATTGATGTTTTGGAAGATTTGAAGGTTAGTTCAAAGTCATGATCAACAAAATTTATGCAAGTGGGTCCTCCCCAAAGTAGGCTCTTGCCATAATGCCCTTCCATAACCACTTCTATATATGTTCATGGGAATCCTAGAAGTTAAATATAAATCATGTCTTTATTCCAAACAACACACAACTATCGTGGTTGGGATTTTACACTATACTACACAAAACCAAAAGGCTCATAATCACATGTAGTAGTGAGGTGAATAATGGGATGAGGAGAGATTGTAGAGATTAGGATGTAAGATACTTGACCATGTCCACAATAGGTTCTTGTGAAAATGTAATTAAAATGATCAGCATACCTATCCGTCAAGTTCAAACCAAGTCCAAACCATGAATAGTGAGCTTGCATTAATGTGTTCCTTCGTATCGACCACCATGAGTCCATAACCACCTTAAAGAACAATCATCAGTCCAAAAAGAGAAGAAAAGAGAAGAAGGAAGAAAGGACCTTAGTTATAGGGATACCTTTAGACATGGGTAACATGTCTTTCCAACCCCATAACCAATGCTTGTCATCCATTATTGTGTCTAAGGGATGTGCTTTGAATTTCCATTATTTTTTTTCTCTCTTTTTTTCTTTTTTTTTTAATTTTTTTAGATGGAAACCACACCATGGAAATACTTTTAGCTTTCTATTATTGATCAATGGAGGAGTGATGATATATTCCAAGAGGAGTCATAAACCACATGAAGGAAGTCAAGAAAAGAAACCAATAAGTCCCCTTAAAGTCACACCCTTTACCATTTGCACTTGGTCATTCCCTCTTTTTTCAAGGTAAATGATCATTCATGAATTTTAGTTTCATAAAAGAAGAACCAAATTGTTTCCATGATAAAGACCTTTTATTCAAAGAATTGGAGGGATGGATGAGGTGGTCTCACTACTTTACACAATTACTTACCCATTCAGCTTGATACCATAGAACAAAAACCCAACACATAGCATTAAATTTTGCATCATGACCTAGAAATATTATTAATGGAAACATATAAGACATTCATAAACATAAATAAAATGAATTAGAAAATGAGAAAATTATAAAGAAAATAAAATAAAAATATTAAGAAATGGAAAACATATTAAGAATTGGAAAATTTTGAAAGAAATGGAAAAATGATAAAGATTTGTAAAATAAAAAAGTAAAAAGAACTTATTAGTTCGTGAACCAAGATGGAGCATCTCCTCCATGACTAATCTTATGGCCGCATATTTGAGAAATGGACCAGACAATCCCCTAGTTATACACCACCAATTTTCCATCTATCACTATTACTGGTTTAATTAATCATGTGGTTGCACATCTAACATTGGTGATAGTCTTGTTTGGATCATTCAAAGATGTATCTTCATTTTCACTTGAAGGTATTTTCGTTTTGAAGAGTCTAGATGTGTTTTCTTCTTCTTCTTGATTTTCTATTTTAATTCTTGGGTCTTTATGTTTAATATCCTTTTCTGGTGTATAATTAGAGTGTAAGATATATGTGTCTAAGTCCTCTATTTGGTTCATTTTCTTAAGTTTATAAGTAATAAGCAGATTAATTGCCTCCTTGCATCTTTGAAACAATTTTATGTTCTCATCTTCAAGCCACTAGGTGTCTTCTAGTTTAGTGGCTACTACATATATTGGTTTTTTCTCACACACTTGCTCCAAAACTTTGTTGTGGGTTGGGTTAATATTTTGAATTTTTGGCCCACAACTGCATCCTTTACTATTAGTAGTAATGTATGGATTCTTCTATCTCTTCACAATGATAGGTTCATCATTTCTACCTTGTGTTGGAGTGGTAATAAATGTTGGCATTTGCATATGATTAGGAGACATCATTTTTTGTGAGGAAGGGTGTTGTACTAGATTGGCATTATGCTAGTTTGGACAAGTTGGAAGGTCCATGAGTGTTATGCTTATGCATGGGAACTATCCTAAAGGAAGGATATTTCCAAGATTGTGGTGGAGATCTACTAGCATTATCATTTTTGTGTATGTTCGTAGCATAGGTGGCATTATCTCATTGATGTCATGATGCTAAAGCTTCCTATGTTACTAGTTGTGACATATGGTGAAGGGAAGTATGAAAATATTAAGGATATGACAAAGGATGAGAGGTGTGAGGTGGTAACTTCATAGAAGATGTTGTGGGATGCTGATATTTAGGAGATTGGTAGTAGTGATTTAAGGTAGAGGAAGTGGAACTATTCAGGGAAATAGGTTTTTGAATGTGATATCTATATGGGTTCAGCTAACAGTAAGGGTAGTGTTGGTTTGATGATGGCCTCCCCCATGACTATGGATTTTTTCACTATGTTGGATGATAGTGTTGAGGCTGGTAAGAAGTCCCAGTAGGATAGTACAATTGGTTGTAGGACTATCTATAATTACTCTATGAAAAATGTACTTTCCTAAGAATTTTCTTTTGTACAAACTTGGGATTCAATGCAAAAGCCCAATACTCATGTAGATGTAACATGACTAGGAATATGGTCATATATGTAGATGTCACATCCATCATCTTCTTTGGTGGTAGATTCTATAGCCTCTTCTTCTATAGCCATTTCTCCTTTCTTCCTATCAGTGTTCTTACCTATCTCTTAGTCCCTTTTTCTCATTTTCATGTGGTTACTTGATTTTTTTTCATTACTCTCTCCTCTACAATTTCTGCACAAGTTGTAACTTTCTTATTTATCCATTCTAACATCTTATCTAGCTTTACTTCATACTCATCAATAGACTTTTGTATTAGCAAGGTTTGTTCTAAAATCACCTCATCAAGAGCTACCTCTTTTTCCTTATCATAGATATGAACCCTTTTCTTTTGAAGAGTTAGGTCCTAGTTATTTTTCTCTACATTATCCCATTTACATAGCTCTCCTTCTTCTTTTTCCACTTGCCTAATTAGCCTTTGTATCTAATGGGTTCCTAGTTCATATAGTTGACCTTGAGCATACATCCCAAAATTCTCTCTCTCATTTGATTACGAAGCTCATCTATGATGTGGAAAAGTTACTCTTTTTGAGAGAAGTCATGGATTGGACATCTATGTAGTAGAGAATAGTATCTATCCAAGGCCACATCCAAGGATTCATGATTTTCTTACTTCCAACCTTGGATTTGTTTCCTCAAGTTGGACATCCTCACATAGGCTTGGTATTTCTCATTGAAGAGTTTTAGCATTGTAGACCACCAACAAATTGAATTTGGTTTCAACGATCTATACCACACTTCAGCTTTGTCTATTAGTGTCCTAGGAAAGAGCTTAAGCTTTTTCAACCCACTTTCAATATTTTGTAGGATGTGCACATCATGGAAGGCTTGCAAATAATGTTGTAGATTAGAATCATAGCCTTCTACAAATTTAGTAATGTTATTCATATGACTTGTGTTGTAATGCCTATGGGGCATTTTAACTGCCTCTATAATCTATGTCATGCTCTCAGTGGCCAACAAGGGTTCACCATCATCAAACATGTTGTGGTAAAAATATCTATTTATATTTATCTAATTGTGATGATTTTGTCTATGCCCATTTTGATGTCTTTTATTTTGTCCTTAGTTTCGATTTCTATCCTTATCTTGACCCCATAGTGAAGCTCTATCTTTATACCTACATTCATCTTCATCAAAACTAGATGTTGAAGAGGAAGAGGAAGATGAGCAACTAGGAGAATCACCATGGCTTCCATAGTTCTTTTCAAGATCCCTTAATTTATCTTTTCTAGGTTTTGAGGAGGTCCTAGGCCTTAAGGCCCTCCTTGTTCTAGGACTTTCTCCATATTCTCTAGGATTGTCCACCTTAGGTGAATGTAGTCCTTGCATGTAGTATCGATCGAAATGAGTAAATGAAACCCTTGCTTGAGGTTGTTCACTCCAATTCTCTTCAATATAGAACCTAACATCTTTGCTATGAGGGTTTTCATCATACGATGCCTTATTGGTCCTATGAGAAGAAGACATGATTTTACTTGATAATGTGTGTGACTTAAAATATTAATATTTTCTAAAAGATATATTGTTAATATGTTTACAATTATTGTGTACAATATAACTAATCTAGATAACTAGCATCATCATTGGAAATGGTGCTAATGACGAGTAATGAGGTACCCCTATGCTCAACCATACAAATCACAAGCATTCATGCATGATCTGGTCTAATTCCTTAGATGGGACTAGTTGTGGTATCATCACAATTTAC
>MNCI01005567.1:390178-414479 GCA_015680685.1 Gnetum montanum | reverse complement strand
AAGTAAATCTAATCTAAGTCAAAGTGTTGCAATGAATAAGAATCAATCTCAATCTTATTACCATTCATGAAATGTGTCCAAGTACATTACCACTCAAATAAGATGTTGTACAACTAACTCAAATCCACATTGCAAGCACTCATTGACTATTCTCTATGACTATAGAATAAAACTGCAAGATTTTGGCTACTCTATTGACTACTATGACTTCCAAACTGTGCTTCCAAGTGTTATATTTATAGGCCGGGACACATCTCACGATATCAGATATCCAACATCACTTCAGGTATCTAATATCAAAGCCAAGCAAAATATGGTTCATTAGTCCTTTTTCTATTCCATAAGGAAGGTTTTTCAAGATTGGTTATAAAGATGAAAACATGAAAAGGCATCCTCAAAATCATTTGATTTTTTCTTTAGACTCTTTCTTCAGTGATGTGATGTACTTTGAATTTTTTCAATATTATTTTTACTTTTTTTAGGATTCCAACACCCTCTTATTTTCCAAGAAGCTATTTAAATGTTTTTCTTGATAGAAATATAAATAAAGGTGTGATTTTTCTTCTTTAAAATGGGGATCATTAACATATTGGTAATTGGATACATATTACTCTTCTTAACAACACAAAAGTTTAGCTAAATGCATGACTTGTCAAATTTAGAAGGTTATAGAAAATATCATCAAATTAGAGTAGAGAGGTTTTGTTAAGGACAAAAACATCTTAAGTAATATTATTATAACTTATGGGGAAATGTAGTGGGCCTCTAATACTAACCAATATATTGCTTTTATTAAGTTAGATTATGCTAAAGCTTCTAATAGGATTAAATATATTTTATTATTTCATGTCTATATAAACTAGGATTTGGTGATTATTTATTCATCTTATCCTGCTCACTAGTGCAAAAAATTTGCAAGTGAGGATAAGCTTTTTATTTTTCATGTATTAAGCTTTTTTTTTCAATTTTATCAACCACCTAATTCCATAAAATAGTGAGATTAGGGTCAAATGAAAAAGGTATTTTTAGAAGTTTGAAGATATAATCTTTTCTTAGGATTTTCTAAGACTTGAGAGTAATCTACTCATCAATATTACTATTATAATAAATAATAGATTTTTTCCAATTGATATGAGAGTTAAATAACCTACAATATTCTTTGACTCTAGGTAATAGAATATTGATATGCTATAGAGAATTATTAATCATTTAAAAAGAAGCATATGCAAAGTGCATTTTAAGAAATTGCATATCTTGATCAATAATTGAAATTCTTTTAATAATATTCCTTTGCAGATCATAATGTAGATTATGTGAAAGAAAGTCTAAAGAAATAGTAAAAAGATAGTGATGAATCATGGTTTTTCAGGCCCCAATATTGGATACTTGATATCAAGAACACGATATCACTGCCTAGGTAATGATATCATATACACAATATCATGATTTCTATGTTAGCCTATAAATATAGCACTTGGGCATAGGAAGGGAGTCATTAGTTAGTCATTAGGAGTCGAGAGTCTTTTTGTTATTTTTTAGTTCTTTTCCCAATTGCATGCCTACAGAGTGATGTTTGCAATTGTATGAAACCTTTGTTTGAGTGTGGCGTACTTGGACACATACATAATTAGTAATAAAGATTGGAATTACTCCATCATTGCAGCATTCACTTAGTTTCTAATTGTTTAATTATTGATTATTATTTATTGTTTTCTTAGTCAATATTTCTTTATCATCATTTACTATTTCTATTGATAATGCAAAATGAGTACATCTTAATCACAAACATTTAAGTGTCACTACATGATAACCTAGTAGTGTATTAAGTAGTGCTTTGAGTGATGTGCGCTTGCTAATCCCATAAGTAGTACATGAAGTCTAAGATGCATACAGATGATTAATGATGGATGCTCATTGCACTTAGGCTAGCTTAGATTTCATTTTCCATTGTCTATTAGTTTACCCAAGTTATTTCTCATTGTCTTTAGGAGCATCATAGTATTAGAGTTCACATCATACACCTCATTCTAGATTAAACCATACGTGACAAAGTGAATACTATTTCAGGTGGGAAGACAGTGAACTATGATCAACCTGTAACTATATAGGTGCCACAACTAGTCTATCTGAGGAGTTTGATTGGATCACGTATACACGCTCATATTCATATGGTTGAACGTAGGGGTACCTCACCGCTCATCATTGGCACCATTACCAGGGATGGTGCTAGTTATCTAAATTACTTATATCATACAAGATCATTGTAACAAAGTATTAACAATATATATTTTAGAGAAAGAAGTTAAATTCAATTAAGTTACACACAATTCACAACAATGTCTCTCTCACAAGAAAATGATAACACAACATCTAGCGAGGCAATTCATTAGAGAACCAATGAAATTTATGATGATGAAGAAATTTGGAGTACGCAATCTTATGTAGGAGTTTCATATATTTATGAACACCGCAAAGATACTTAAAAACTCTTGTCATCCAACTCAAACACCTTTAGTAAGGATGGGACATCCCATAGAACAAGGGGGCCCATAAGGCCTAGGACCTTCTCAATGATTAGCAAGAGTACACCAGGGGATGATTAGGAGACTTACAAAAGTCATGATGAGTCTTTCAATTCTCTCTCTTCCTCTGCTCTTTCAATGTCAGGTCATGACATGGATGACTATTCCTTGAGGGGTCAATGTAGATACGAAAATTGAATCCATGATCAAATCAGGGATGCCAACATGAACATAGACAACATCGTCTCAACTTACAAACTCACCACCTATTTAGTAATGATGAACCCCTACTAACCACTAAAATTCTAATGCATATAACAGAGGCTATTCAGATATCCTGCAAGCATCACAATGAAAGTTGTCTACCCAGGATTGATTTAAATAACTTTTCCAAGTTTTTAGGAGGCTATGATTTAGATCTACAACATCATTTACAAGCCTTTTAGGATGCTTGTGCATGGAACAATATTGATAATGGATGGAAAAGACTTAAGCTCTTTCCTATGACACTCATTGGCCAAGAAAAAGTATGGTATAGGCTTTAAAACCAAAATCAATTCGTCATTAGCTGACAATGATAGAACTCTTCAATGAAAGATATCAAACCTGTGCAAGAGTATCAGCCTTGAGGAGACAAATCCAAGAATGGAAACAAGGGCAACATGAACCCTTGCACATGACCTTAGAAAGATATTATTCATTGTTAAATAAATGCCCAGGTGATGGGTTCTTTGAGAAAATGCTAATGTGTCACGTCATGGATGGGCTCCATGATGAAAGAAGGGAGATCTTAGGGATGTATGCCCTAGGTCAACTATATGAACTACAAACTCACCAATTCTAAGAGCTTATTAAGCAGGTAGAAAAAGAAGAAGGAGAGATATCCAAATGGAAGAATGTTAAAAGATCTCAACAAGACCAAACTCTTAAAGTAATGAAGGTCCATAGTCATGAAGAGGAAAAATCAACTCACCATGAAGAAGTGGAACCATCTTCATCTTGGCCGATACTAAAATCACTAGATGAAATTGAGGCAAAGATTAATAAGATGATGAACTAGGTACATGAAAAATGTGGAGAATGTGCAAATATTATCAAAGGTAAAACCACGCACAATCACTTTGACACCCAGAACAAATAGAGGGTGCCAAACTAAGAAATAGGATAGAACACCATTCAAAAACTGGAAGGAAGGGCTGAAGGAAATAAGGATAGGGGCCCAACTACAAATTAGAAGCATTAATGCAATGTTTGCTTATATGATCATCCCAAAGACCAATGTCCAATCTTGTCACATCTACATTAACATTGGGGAAGAATGCTACATCTGGATTTCATACAGAAGTACTTTGTTCAACCACAGTGGTAAAATCCCTAATTGTGGGGGAGACCATTGCCAAACTAGCCTCAACCTTTGTATGCCCCAACACCGAGTGCTTATTATGTTCAACACCCTATTTCTTCAACTAAATCAACATCCTCTATTTCACCTCATCATTATCATTCTCCCAAGCATCATCAACCCATGTCCTCTCCTACGAGATCACAACCTCATGTTCCTTACACTTCTCCTTACTCAATATTTTCATCCTTTACCTCTTCTACATTGCCACCAGTAGCACTAGAAGGTTTTTCACCATAGCACCAACCAACAAACATTACTTGTGCTCCTATCATCAATAGTAGTAGGGGTCCTCTACAATGTCAAAATCATCCTTTCTTTAGGCATAACCATAGGAAGAGATAACATGATTTTGAAACCACTACACCCTTCAACTCACAAGTTCAGCACTATGATGCACCTTCCTCTTCAAACTCCATGCCTTCCATTACCTTATCCAGGCCATCAATTAACACTCCAACAACCATGCAACCCAATGAATATAGCCATGTAGGGAGACATATCGATCCTTGCATACCATCTTATGGTCATGGGTGTCATAGTGGGTCAGCCTCTTATTACATGATCACATCTTATAATCTGCCCCACCATGCCTACTTTAATCAAGTGTGTGCACCCCAATTTGGGTACATTCCTACCACCACACCAAAAGACACCTAATGGTTTAGATATGATCAAACCCCAATATTTCCAACATGCATGGATCCAAACTTTCCATTTATTAATTCTCGCCATGATCCAAGGTTTAGTCATGGGGGATACCCCCCATTCTAATAAGCAGAATTAGTAAATGTTTTCCCTTTTCTATGGTTTTACAAATTTTTTTTATTTTTCAATTTTTCATTTTCTAATTTGTCATCTTTTAATTTTTCACTTTATCTTTTTGAGGGTAATCTCATCTGTGAATAAAATACTCATGTGACTTGTCGGTTGAGGTGTTGTTTTATGTTATCAAGTCACAAGTGACTAATTATTTGGACAATGAGCCCACAACATCCACCCATCCATTCTATTAATAAGAGGTTTTACTTTGGATATGATGATATTCTTGATATCATTAAAACTTAAAGTAACTTTGTACTCATTATGCCCAACGTGAAGAGTGATGGACTAAGAGAGAATGGCCAGGGTGTGACATCAAGGAGACTTGTGGGTTCTCTTTAGTGACATTTGTATGTGCTATCATATAGCTCAGTTGTACTAAGGTCCTTGTAGATCTATTGAAAAATGGAAGTAAGAGTAATAAAGGAACTCAATAAAGAAACTCAATGTTATTCTAGAGAATCCCATTGGAAAGACATGCACCCATGCCTAAAGGTTGGTGGCTTCTCTGAATCATTGTTGGAAATGCCAAAGTGCCAAAGTAGCCAGAAGAAGAAAAAGAAAAGAAAGAAGAAAAATAGCAAAGAAAAGATTAAGAAAAATGTACCACAAACAAATTCAAATCACTCCTCCCTTGTGCAAAACACCAAGTGACCATGTGCCTTGTTGTCATGATGCCCTTATGGTTGTCTATCATTGGATGAAATAATGTGATTTCACTAATCAAATGTATGGACTTGGTTTTGATCTTGGAGCAAAAGGCTAATGGTACCTTAATCATGCACAACACTTTGGATTCACTATGCCCAGGGTAAGTTGCCTCATGTCTCGATCTCTACAATCCCTTCTACGATTCATCTCACCCCACTATCCAAGTATTTCTAACTCATTTCTTGTGTGCAATAGAATTCATACCTTATCATGGTGGTATTTAACATGTGTGTATTTTTTTGCACCAGTGCAAATTACATTTAACCCTTCTAGTGCCTATGGACATTTTAAGGTGTGATTACATAAGGGCATGATAGGTTGGAACTTTCTTTGGAGAGGATCCACTTGCATAACTTTTGTAATTTGTACTTATTGCATACCACCACATCATCTTATACCCTCCGAATCTTGCATTGTTAAACTTATTCTTTCCTTTATCATAATTTCAATCCAAATGTTTCTGTGCACCAATACATGTTCTTTTTCCTCACCCTATTCAAAAACATCATTGTATAATTCCACTTTATTACACTTTTGGTGCCTTAATGCCCACTTAACATTACCCTAGACCTTCCAAATATACCTTAAATCCTTCATTTGTGGTCATAAAAATTCAAAAATTCATCAATTTTACTAAGTACCCTATTCTGGAGGGGATGCAATATCAGGTACTCGGTATTAGGTCCGACGGGATATCGAGTCTGCATTAGCACATACGCGATATCATGTCCATAAAACCTATATATATGGACCCCCTACATGCATCAATGTCATTTTCAACCATTCACACAAGGGGAGTTGTTACAATTTTCTTCCACAATTTTCATGATTTGTGCACCTACCATTTAACCTTCAACATCTCACTCATTAATGCTTTGATTCTCATTCTGATCAAACCTACTTAAACTTGGAGTGTTTAACTTAGTTGTGGGCGAGGGGTATGCTCCAATTTGTGCATAATGTTTTCAAAATTTGTTATCACCTAAAGGATATCATAGGGGTAAGTGATCTTAAGAAATGCTAAGAACTTATGCCAAACTAATTTTATTCCTTCACCTAAATCATGAAAATTATTATTGAAGTTACTTGATCAAATTGGACCCCACATTAAAAATTTTCGAGGGATTTCCTTGAAAATTTCTAACTTTGAAATCTCACTAAGCAAGAATTCAAAATTTATTAAAGGCAATGAGTAAGGTATATGATAATTAAATTTTGTTAAATGACCTTATTATCAATTGATCCCAATGTGATTAAAATGACCCCTAAATGAGGACAACAAGGAGGACCCTCTCAAGGTGCATCCAAATGCCCAATGAGAGGCAAAAGCCAAGGACCTCTCGTAGAACATGTAGAATAAGAGGCACAATCATTCAGCATCCATCAAGAAATCCATCAAGAAACCCTTGTTACTATGTAATCTAGGCAAGTAGAAGGTGGAGAAGGCAGGGCACCTAAGCAAGGACAACATCTCACATTGTTCCTAGAATGTGTTCAAGCAATTCAGGAAAGGTTCAAGTTAGCTGCAATGATCGTGGAACTTAATTTTGGACCTTTTACCAAATTTTCTCCTAAATCATTCAAGGATCAACTCAAAGGATCTCCACTATGGCTTGTCCTCTCGGAGAGTGGTGAATGGTATTTGGGGAAGACTTATCAATTTTGGCATAATAAAAAGGAAGGCACCACCTTTGACATTAGTGGGAATTTAGATGATTTCTTTGTGAAGGCCATTGTAGAAGTTCTGAATCTTCTAAATATCAGGCCCAAAGTTTCTCATCTATCCACCTGCTCAGATGCTGATGCACGAAAAGTATGGAAAAAGAGGGCATACAATAAGGAGGAAAAAACATATGGGAAACTCATCCTTGAGGAGAGAATCTATTTCAAAATTGGCACCTATCACATCTTCCCAACAAAAGGACTAAATAGGATCTCCACCTATGTGACCAAAGGAAGCGTAATCTTGATGGGAAAGGTTGATGCCAATCTACCTCATTTATACCTAACAGAAATATTGAGGTAGTTCGAAGAACATAAGATGGGGAAGTTTGGATTTCCTTTCCCTTGTTTAATCAAGAAGCTGTGCTAGCATGCTAGAATTTTAGGGTATACTAATGACATTCCCTGGAAAAGCTCAAAATGCCTCATATGCTAAATTACTGAAGCCACCAGCACTAAGAAAAGATGCTGGTGAAACACTAGAGCCTGAACAAGAGTAGACAGTTGGGCCCACTACACCTCAAACAGCAGGGCCTAGCCAACTTCCAAACACGAGGCCCAGTCAAAAATAGGAAGTAGTGCCTAGCACATAGCCCATGAGCTAGTAGGACCAACCGCCACCATCGCTGCAAGATTACCGACCGTTGATGAGCTATCTTAGGGTCATCATATAAACAGTTAGTTGGGGAATTTGTGATGAAGCCAACCTCTTCAAGGTAATTAATGATTTCGTACAATCCACAATCTCAATCGATCATGCACGGGGTGAGGTCTCCATACAAACAAGAGGAGGGAAATCACATTGTTCTTAATAGATTTCTAGGAATGGTGCATCTTTTCAAGTGCAATTAGAAACTAGTAAAGGTGCCATAGTAGTGGTTATGCAACACCAGGACATAGTCAGAGCAGTAGAAGTGGTTACAAACCACATCAAAGAATCATTTAACATCCTTGTTGTGCCACTGGAAAATTTCATAGGAGCACACAATGCTCAAGTTCTAGCCAATCCCTTGATGACTCCTATAGAACATGAGGATGCTCTAGATCATTTGCTATAAATAGGGTAAGTAATGATGTCCTTATTTGACATCCTTCAAGATGTCACAGCAATACAATTAGATCTCATTTCCACAAAGGGAAAGCTGGTCATGGTTGAGGTTAGGGCCAAACACATAGAAGATGAGTTAAAAAGACTCTAGGAGAAGTTCGTTGCCCTACAAGCCACATAGTGGGATCCATTCCAACTTATCCAAGCCAACCAGCTAAAATTATTTAGGATGGAGCAACTGAATAAATTATTAGAAGAGAATAAAAGGATAGCAATGGAAAAGGAGAAGGCTAATTGGGATGCTTTGAAAGCACAAGCCTAAATATATGCACATGCAAAAGCACTCAAGGTCTTACAAGAAGAAAATAAACTCCATGCTATTGAGAATCTTTGCTTCACAACAATTGAAAAACAAACAAATGTTCTTGAGGAAAATTTTCAGCAAATTTGAGAATAACTAATAAGGGTCAACCAAGACATAAATCACTTAGCTAGAGAAAATAGGACCCTATCAATGAAGGAGATACGTGCCATCCATCAGAAGATGACCATTGAAATAAGCACATGGCAAAATGAAGCTAACATGAAAAATTGAAGGAACATTTCCAAGACTAAGTGGGGATGTACAAGAAAATCATTGAAAAAGAGATCCATATGGCTAAGACCCATATCAATGCTTTCAATGCTCAAAACATTGACTAGCAAGCCATACTAGACACTTATGCCTTCATACACCAAGTAGAATTGAAGAGCCAAGACCTACAAATCTAGGATCTTACTGAATACATGGAGTTGGCAAACCTGGCAAACCTACAGTATGCCAACTTGGCCATGTTAATAGCAAGATGTCTAAGGACAAATTTGGAAAAGTAGGTAGCTTCCACCTACGTCAAATATGAATCAAAATTTACTAAACATAAAAAGAAATTATAGAAATTGGAGGTAGCAAATTTTGAGTTGAAAGTGGTAAAAGCCAACTACCAAGGTTAGAAAGATGTTGTAGTAGATTTGGTTTGACAACTTATGAATTATCAAGAATGTAGAGACAAAGCCAAATCCTACGAGAAGGAACAACAGTTGTTTGTGGCCTGGTACATCAAAGTTAATAAGATGTTTCTACAATTATCATTTCCATGGGAGGTGTTGACTCCATCAAATATTGGAACATCAGCATGGATGACACACAATCCCCAAATAGAAGAAGAAAAGCTTTAGGCATTTTTTTAGAGGTATCCATTTCCAAATCCTGAAGCATAGGATAAGGGGAAGAAGCCCATGGAGAAGCCATTGCCACCAGGAACCACATGAGTTTCAATAATTTTGTATTTTTTATTCTATTTTGGTGTCCCAATTTTGTTTTATTTAATTCCACACTACAACATGAAATAATTTATATTTAGTCCATAATCCCATACCTATCCACTGTGTAATCAAATGAACTCATTCTCATTTTGTTTGTTTAACTTGAGGACGAGTTGTTATTCAGTTGTGGGGGTATGATGAATTGCACTTTGCCAGGCCTTGATATCAGATACACAATATGAAGTACGCGATATCACTGCCTATGTAACAATATCGTATACATGATATCGTGATTCCTATGTTAGCATATAAATATAGCACTCGGGCACATAGGAAGGGAGTCATTAGTTAGTCATTAGGAGTTGAGAGTCTTTTTGTTAATTTTTAGTTCTTTTCCTAAGTGCATGCCTGCAATGTGATGCTTGTAATTGTATAGAACCTTTGTTCGAGTGTGACATACTTGGACATGCACATAATCAGCAATAAAGATCAAGATTACTCCATCATTGCAGCATTCACTTAGTTTCTAATTATTTAATTGTTGATTATTATTTATTATTTTCTTAGTCAATATTTATTTATTGTCATTTACTATTTCTATTGATAATGTGGAATGAGTATGTCTTAATCATGAACATTTAAGTGTCACTACGTGGTAACCCAGTAGCGTATTAAGTAGTGCTTCAAGTGATGTGCGATTGGTAATCCCAAAAGTAGTACACAAAGTGCAAGATGTGTACGGATGATTAATAACCGATGCTCATTGCACTTAGGCTAGCTTAGATTTTATTTTCCATTGTTTATTAGTTTACCCAAGTTATTTCTCATTGTCTTTAGAAGTAGCATAGTATTAGAATTCACATCATACACCTCACTCTGGATTAAACTGTACGTGACAAAGCAAATACTAGTCTAGGTGGGAAGATAGCGAACTACAATCAACATGTAACTATCTAGGTGCCACAACTTGTCCATCTATGGAGTTCAACTAGATTGCACATACATGCTCATATTCATATGGTGAGCATAGGGGTACCTCGCCACTCATTAGATAGGAAGCTAGAGATTATCTAGAGAAGACTCAAATCTATTAAAATTAGAATCCCTTCTCTAACAAGATTATAAACTAACAAGCTAACAATGAGGTGTTAGCCTAGTGGTAAGTCTCTTGATTTGGAAGTTCTAAGTTATGGGTTTTATTTTAATAGGTAATTTTAAGTTACAAAATTATAATTTGATTATATGTCTTGAGGGTAAATATATTTATAAAATAAGTCTACGTCAACCACCTATGACTTGCAATACTTGCATGTTTTATCCATGCTTTAATTAGGGGAGGGTGTGTTGAAGCTCTAAAATAATTATAATATAGGTGTACCCATAGATATATAGTCTAATTAAAAATCTATAACTTAGCATTATTCACCAAAATCAAATCTATGACATGGAGCTTTCACATCAAGATTCTTGCTACTAGGCTAACACCTCATTAGTTTATCTATATTTTAATGAACAAGTATGGTATTAGTAAATGCACATAAATAGTTTCAAGTTCTTAAAGGAAACTTAATGTTTTCTTTAGTCATTAATTTAAAATTATAACTTTCATGCTTTTAACCTAATAACCAAGGGTACTTATTGGGTCAAGGGCTATCAAAATTGGAAGTAGCTAAGGATGGACAATAGTAGGTAGTAGAGCCCAAATTGAAAGTAGATATGGAGTGTAGGATGTGTGGGAAAAAATGACTTTAAGTACATCATAAGACATATAGCCAATAGGGTATATTAGAATAATTATAAAAGAATATACCAATGCCTTGAGAGTATGACTCAAACTAGCAACCTTTTATTTAATGAGACAATGAACTAATCACTTGAGCCATCCTTCATTGGTTACTACAGTTAGATAACTATATATAACCCTATGATATATTGTCAACATGATATTTTGTTGAACATAGTAATGAAATGAAATGAAGCTTTATTATATTCAAAGACTCATATGATCTATTGAATAGATGTTATATTTTCATGAAAAATAAAGATAGACTCTACAAATTAATGAAGCACTAATGGAAACATCAAAAATAAATCATACAGGTTTTTTATTGAAATATTATAACATTATCTCAAATGGATAGTCACAACATAAGAAAGAAATACATATAACTCATCTTCAAGGACTCCTAATCTACATAACCTACAAATATGCTTTTCTCCAAGGAGTTGAATCCATCTTCCAATTTTAATTCTAAGATGATGAGAACTTAAGCAAACTTTATTGATAATATTCCAATACTTGATTAGAATAGCTAAGAGATAGTGAGCTTCTACATCTAGTTTATTATATCTAATATGGTATAAATAAAATTAGCTCTTCCCTTCTACATTATATCAAATTCATGTTAAAACTTTCTGTTTAACTAGTTAGCGAATATTCTTAGAATTTTATTATACATCTTCCTAAGAAATATCCTATTTTCTTAACCATTACATTCCCTGAAAATACTAAACATGATCTCATGAATCCTCAAGAATTTCTTTAAAGAATTTGTCCTACTTTGAGATATGCAAGTCATGACTATGTATAATAAATTAACATAAGGCTTCTTCTTCTAAAGATAATAAATCACATCCACATAATAACACATCCATAGAATACAATATGAGGTGATAGTCTCAAAAAAATATTTAACCTTTCAAACCTAGAGTCACAAATCCTTGCACTTGTTTTTGAAAGCATATAGAGCCTGTTATTTTTTCTTTGATGTACTTACCACACATGTAATTGTCTTTATGACATTCCATCCATAATGCTATAAGGGACCACATCTACAAATGCTAACTAATATTCTATCCATAATATTCTAGGGGAACTATCATATCACATTAAATTATATTTTATCCATAACTCTCCAAGGGAGCCTATGTGGTAATGATAAATCATATTTTATATATAAAGCTAAGGGAAGCTCTTTGGTAATGCTAAATAATATTTCATCTATAATGCAACCAATTTTACTACCCTTTTACACAACTTTAGATTTTAGATTTAATTTAGTTTGGTTTTGCATTGGAAGTATGTACTTAAGCTTTATATACCACCATTTTTGTCAATTTCACTATGTGTTTCCCTGTCGATTTTTAATAGAAAAACAAACTATACAACTAGATTTATATGCCATATTTCTAATTTCTTTGGTAATAATTTTATACATGTACATACAAAGGATTTGGTAAAGACAGACATTTTTCTTTACTAGAATAAAGAAGATTTTCTTGGCTAAATTATAGATGTATATTATAAATATATATAACTAAGCTAGATTACACTACAACTACATATCCTCAAAATTTTTAAAAGTTCACCTATTGCATAATTTTTTTTAGCAAATAAAAACAAGGGCTAGTAGCACAACCCCTTAAAAATTTTTAAAAGCTTACTCATTTCATAAATACCTTTTTAGGAAATGAACATAAGGGTTAATAGTACAACCCATGTCCTATTACAAGGCTACTCCACTACTGCTAGATTGAGAGATAAAGGCAAAAATTAACCACTACACTACAATTATATTAGCTCGAATCAAATGGCAAAATTGATAATGATATAAGAAATAGAATTGAGATAGGATGGTCAAAATGGAGACACACTAATGGTATTTTATGTGATAAAAGAATACCAAAAAAACTAAAGAGAGAATTTTCCAAAATAACAATCAATTTTGATATCTTATATAATGCTAAATTTTGGGTAGTAAAAAAGAAATATAAACAACAAATCAATGTGATAGGAATGAGAATGCTTAGTTGGATGAGGAATCTCTCCAAACAAGATAAACAACACAACACACAAACATTAAGGTAAGATTTGGAGTAACTTCTATTTCAGATAAGTTAAAAGAATGGTGGCTTAGATAATTTGACCATCTTCAAATAAGACTAGACAATGAGCCTAACAAAAGTTGCTACATCACTATTCTAAGAAAACCACCAAAAGGAAGACCAAAAAATATATAGAAAAAATCTATTAAAGATGATATAAAAAAATTATAAATAAACAAAGATCTAGCTCTTTATAGAAACAAAGGGCAAAAAAGAACTCATGTAGTCCACCCCATTTTGCTAGCACAAAGCTAAGATGATGATGAAGATGGATATAAGTGAAGGTAGTACAACCCCTTCAAAATTTCTAAAAGTTCACCCTTTACATAAATATTTTATTTCTAAGCAAACTGGTACCACAACCCGTGTCCCAGCAGTAGGCTTCTCCACTACTACTACACTCAAAGGCTAGAGCAAGCCAAAGGAAAGAATAGACGACTACGCTAGACATGTAGGTGCTTTCACGTTCGCTTATTTATTTACACAGTAAAGAAGCATATGCGTTTTAAAACTAGTGGTTCACTTTCGTTGACAGCTGCCGGTAAACACTGGGCATTGTTGACATCGGTGCTGAAGACACGGCCATGTACGTACCGACGACGACAGACAGCGGCAGAAGTTCAGGAAAACCTAAGTTTAGTTTAGACTTTAGAGAGCGTCGCAGTCGGCGCGGGTGAAGAAGATTTTGTTAGCGGAAGTGTCGTGGAGGATGAAGTAGTCCCTCTGGGCGATGTTGCCAATGAGGGAGATGCGAGCCGTAGGGGCCACAGTAACGCACAACATATCCCTTACCTTAGCAAGGTAATTGCGCGGTACCCACACCATTGTGGCGCCGCCGGCGAACGTGATCGTCACCGACGGAAAAATGAAATTCCTGACATTCACCTCCGACGCGTTGTAGCAGACCTGCAGTCTGCCGACGGAGGCATCCAGGGGAGTAAGGTTGATGGCGGACTTGAGGGCATTGATAAAATTGGTGTACGTTTGGGACTCAAGAAGCGTCACGGCGGTGCCGGAGTCTAAGATGATTCCGCCTTTTCCGTCGGAGCCGAGATCGAATGCGCCGCTGGGGATATCCACGGGGAGGCCCTCGATGTCGATGCCGGTGACGGAGACGTAGTAGAAGTGGGTGGCCCTGACGGGGTTCATGATCAGGCGCACGGAGGGGGCGGTGTTGAGGTTGCCGGGGAAGTTGGAGCGTGCGTCGGGGCCCAGCCACAGGGGGCTGCTGCCGCTGGTGCCCAAGATCAGGCAGTACGCGAAGGTGACGCCGTGAGAGCGGACGCTTCTGGCGAATTGAGACGGCAACGAGAGCGGGCCGCGGCCGAAACCGACGATGCCGGCGGCCTCACCGTAGCCTTCGCCGGTGTTTCTGATGCCGCAGCCGAAGGCGACGTTGAAAAACGGGACGCTCGAGAGCGTAAACACCTCGGTGGCGAGAAAACCCTTCGTACTGGAGCCGTCGCCGTACATGTACCTGTACCTGCACCGCTTGTTTCGGTCCTTGCCCGAGTGGTTAGGCGGCAGCCACCGGCATTGCGCGGAGTTGAATGCACAGGTCTGGTACGTGGTTGAGGTGGAGGGGTCGAAGATGGGCGCGACCTGATCGAAGCAGGATTCGCATGGCTGGCACTGCGTCCAGATGAGGTCGCTGCCGGTGTCCATTATGACCTTATACCGCAACGCCGGCGAGCCGATGGTCAGCTCCAGCAGATACGAGCCCAGATCCAACGACACCGGTGCCACGTATCCCACCGCAGGGACCTTGTTCTCCATGGCAGTTGCCCACGCGTGGCTGCGCAGAATGGCCCGCTCGACGCGGTCGCTCTCGGTAAGGCTGCGCAGAAACGACGCCTCCGATGTGTTGGGGGTGGCCGCCAGCGGCGAGTCGCGTGGAATCATTTGTAAGCGCACCACTTTGGTGCTGTTCGTTGCAGCAGCAACTTGTGGCGCAATCGTCCGGGAAAGCCCCACATTGAGACATAGACTGAAGGCTAAGGCTAATGCTGCTCCTGCCGCCAACGCCGCTACTGTTGATGCTGCCATGTTGTTGGTCCAGGGCCTGTTTCTGCTTATACTTGTCATTTTATACCCGGGTCCTGGGTCCAGGGTCGCATGGTTGGCTGGCGCAACAAACATGGATTTAGGAGAATCCCTTGGCCGGCTGCCGCGAGCAGGGAACGCGATTTCCTTTAAACGTCACAACAAACCGGGTATCAATGCTCTCGGTTGGAAGTCATCATTTACATGTTATAGAAATACATATATGGCCATATAATTTTGCTAACCCCTTCGCAGGGCATGTAAAATTAACAAAAAGAGTATAAATGGCTTAGGTATAACGTTAATAAAATTAGTAATTTAAAATTAATTTTATAAAAATATAACCATAATTGTGGGTATCAACATGTAATTTTAAGATCGTAGAGAAATTATTCAACAGTCACAATTCAATTGACATGGGTAACATTTTCTACATTAAATAATATGTTATCTCATATGATGAATTAAGAAAGCTAATATGACAATTCAAAACCTAGAGTTAAAGAAGATTATTATAATATGAATTTGAAAGTGTAATCAACCTCTTTGGTTCATATTGCTTATCTTTGCCAATTAATGTCCTTTGCTTAGATAAAATTTCCACTTTTAATGACCAATGAAGTGTCAGAGGATCACCATTAATGATGACCTACAAAGTGATTGGGATTAAGATATATAAGCTTTATAGAGTGATGGTTATTGTTGTATAATCTAAAAATTTTAGGACTATAGTAAGAAGAGCTAAAAGGGTCTTTGAGATAGTTGAATCGGTTCTTGAGTAGTTCTAAAAAGAGTTTAAGGAGATCCCAAGATGTTCAAGCTATTCTTGATTTTATTGCATCAAAGGGAATTTTAAATTTCTTGGAGAGTGCCTATTAGATATTCAAGTGTTCATTAGGGTAGTCCAAAGGGGTTCAAGGTATATGAGAATGTTGGAGCTTCATGTATAGCTTGATGCCCTATAGAAAATTTTTCTATAAATACTACGAAATCCTAAATCTGGTTTTACACTTTGTAGGAAATCTAATTTCTTTTAATGATTCTTCTTAGTCTTGAATCTTTCTTTAATGATTTGTTTAAGATCACCCTTAGTAATTTCATATATACTAACTCTTTTGTGAGTGATATTTTCTTGTAATGATTCTAAGGACAAACATTAAAGCTTTACCACCTAGGATTTTCTAATCCTTTGATCATGCTAAGTTTTTATTTTTGGCTTCGCATCTATTTTTCACTAATAAAAAATAGTTCAAATCTCAATAAAGCTTCTTTTTGAAGTTTATTTAAGTGTATCTTTAGATTGTGAGGTGTCTTTATTATTTAAAGAAAAGTAAAAATAAAAATCTTATAAATTAATTTATATGAT
Organism: Gnetum montanum; assembly: GCA_015680685.1. Taxonomy (NCBI): domain Eukaryota; kingdom Viridiplantae; phylum Streptophyta; class Gnetopsida; order Gnetales; family Gnetaceae; genus Gnetum; species Gnetum montanum. Next base: position 397,656 of record MNCI01005567.1, on the reverse strand, counting down.
GTATGACTTGTTAGTATTCCTTGCCTTACCATTAATAAAATTGAACCTAAATAAACATAAATTTCTTTTCCTTAAAGCTAACAAAAATATTTTCTAGATGATGAGACGCGACATGCATAGCGCTGCGATATTGCGTACGCGATATCACGGTCCGCCGCCATATCTATAAATAAGAGGCGGCACTCCCTTCATTTCCCAATCCTGGCTAGAAGTAGCGAGGCTCTGGCAGTTTGAACACTCCAGAGTTAGAATTTTTCCCATGTGCCCGCAGTAGGAGTCCTAGAGTGAACGGCTCTTTATTCGAGCAACTTTGTAACCTGAACACAAGTTGTGTATGGCAATAAAGACGAACTTGATTGGATAAACCTTGTAGTACATGGTCTTAATTATTGTTATTTGTTGCTTTGCTAGTGCGCATGAGTACGACTTGATTACGAGCATCTACGGATGTGTACGGCTAATCAAGGAATCGGCTGCTCGTTGCAACGCATGAGTACGACTTGACTACGAGCATTGTGACTGCTTGATAACCCAGTAGTGTATTCCAAGATCTACGCTTGGTAATCCCAGTAGTAGTCCAATGGGTACGACTAGTTAAGGAATCGGCTACTCATCGCTAGGCTAGAACGTGTGATAAATACAACTTGGCTACGAGCATCCACGGGTGTGTACGGCTAGCCAAGGAATCGGCTGCTTATCACACTTAGGCTAAATAGGTGCCTCAGTACGACCACTTCGAGCACTTGCGTTACGTGTGGTGATCCCAGTAACGATTAGCGTTTGGTAGCCACAGTTGCATAGTTCAGGGTGTGTCTGGTAAGTGGGAACGGATGCTGACGCTAGTTAATTTAGACTTAGGACATTAGTTAGAGTTAGTTAGTTTCTAAACCCTTTCCCTCATAGCTTAGGAGATAAACTGAAAAATACCAAAAAATCATATACCTCAGACTTGCTTAACCATACACCGTGACACATACAAGCAAGCCTGGGAAGACAACGAACGATTAACCCCAATGTTTCTTGTGGCGTTAAGGCATTTAGTCTGTGGAGTTCGACCAGATAGCGCGTACACGCTCGTATTCGTATGGTTGAGTGTAGGGGTACCTCGCCACTCATCACTAGATAAGAAAACATATCAACATCAATATAGATAAACATAAAATGAACATTCATATAAACATTAGTTATTACACCAATTGAGTCATGGTAAGTATCATAAATTGATGTGTGTATTGAAGCATCACTTAGGATTTAAGACAATACCTTTTTTGTAGTTGTTCCCCATAGATGAGTAGATGATTTTCTATGCTATTGCTCAACTAAAATTAGGGTATGTTCAAAGTTATTCTTTTTCTTCATAAAATCATGATATTTAAAACTTGTATACTTAAAAACATTTTGATTCATAGAAGATATATAGAAATTATCTATACAAGTTGGACTTATCATATGTTACTTGTGGTTGTAAAGTTGGTTTATTAGATTCTAGCATAGTCATGATTAACAAATAATTCTAATGAGGTAATAATTTCTTCATCATTTTGTATGCTAAAGGAATTTAAACCTATATGCTCATTATCTTCTTCTAGGTTAAAAATTACTTTTATAGTGGCCTCAACTTTGGATATATTATATAGACTTTGGAAAAGGTAATTGGTAATAGCTAGTGAGGATCTCACTAAAATTGTTTCATACTTACTATTTATAAATTTTTTTTTGTAACAAATAGGAATGTTACATATTTAATGTCATCTATCTCAATTACTACATTTTCCAATATTCTTTCTAGTTGCAATATAAAGTTGTTAGCTATAACTAAAGTTTGTTGCATTCAGTTAGAGGTAGACCTTTAATTTTTCATATCCCTCATATGTTATGATACTAATTCTTATTCCAAGATCAATTAACCCATTAAAATTTCCTTCATTAGCCAATAGCTTAATGACTTTATTTTCTAGATCATCATTTAATAAATACAAAAATTTTTAAGTCAATGATATCGTAGTTATGACATCGTATCTACAATGTCATAGATACATTATCATATCTTAGCATACATTATCATATAAATGATATCATGGGATGTGTGCTAGCCTATAAGAAACACTTGGGCACATGGATTCATAGTAGATTTGATAGCTTAGTAACAAAACTCTTTTAGTTTATAAATTAAACTAGAAGTTAACACTTCCATTCCCTTACCTTATCTAGAAGTTATGTAAACGAGTTAGTATCCAAGGGTATACACATGATGCATTAAGGAAGGCACAGAATGCTTCCTATGCCAAAATGCTTAAACCAGTACCTCCCAAAAAGGACCAATTAGAAGAAAAACTAGGCACTAAGGAGACTACCCAACCCATAGGATGATGTAGTCAGGCCAACCATCTCAAGAAATCTTACTAGTGGATAGATATCATTGCAGTTAGGATGAGATGCCCAATGGTCACAATAGATTTCTAAGACCAGTGCATCATTCCAAGTGGTGCTTAAATCTGGAGAAGAAGTCATAGTTATGATCATGCCGCACCATGATGTAATGGGAGCCATAGAAGTCATCACATATTACATTAAAGAATCTTTTAATGTACCTATTGTGCCACTAGTTGATATTTCTAGAACCAAAAATGCTCAAATGCTAGCTAATACCTTAGTGACTCCTGCAAAACATGAAGATGTGTTGGATAGACTATTGCAAATAGTAAAAATTATGAAAAATATATTCGATATTCCTAGTGATAGCACTGCAACATAGTTTGAATTGATTGCCACCAAAGGAAAATTAATCATGGTAGAAACCAAGGTAGAACATGCTGAGAATGAGCTTCACCAATTACAAGAAGAGCTTATAGCCCTAAGAGCAAAAAAAAAATACCAAATAGCACAATTTAGAACTAAGTAGATCAATTTCCTTCTCAAGAATAAAAACAACATAGCAAATGAAAAAGAAAACGTAGCATGGAAAGCTTCAGTAGCTGAAGCTTAATCATATGTCCATGTCAAAGCACTTGTAGCCTTACATGAAGAAAATAAACAACTTGCTGCAGATAACATGAAGTTGACCACAATAGAGAAGTAGAAAAATAATCTAGAAGAAAGCATCCATCAGTTGAGAGAGCATTTGATGAGTGTCAACCAAGATATGAGCTGCCTTGCAAGAGAAAATAGAACCCTCTATATGGAGGAGGTATGTGCCATCCAACAAAAATCAGCTATCGAAATCAATGTAGGGCAAAATGAGGTTAAAAAACATGAAAGGCTCAAACAACACTTCCAAGACGAAGTGGTCATGTACAAGTAGATAAATGAGAAAGAGCTCTAGATGGAAAAGGCCAAAATCAATTCAATTGCATGAAAAAATCCTGATTGGCAATCCATCTTGGATAGCATGGCCCAAACCTATCAAGAAAAAGTGAAAAATAAGGACCTACAAATACAAGAATTAAAAGAATACATGGCATTAGCAAACCTTTGTTATGATAACCTAGCCATGTTGACAATAGGTAGGCCCAGAAATAAGCTAAAACAACAATTAGCAACTATCTATGCCTTGTATGAGAAGGAGTGTGCAGTTAGAAAAGATGCTCTACAAAAACTTCATAGCAAACATAGAACCAAAAATAGTTAAGACTGACTACCAAGGGCAAAAATATGTAGTAGCAAATTTGGCCAGAAGATTAATAGATTATCATGAACTCAAAGAAAAGGCTAGAGCTTTTGAAGAAGAGAGATGAAAGTTTGCAACATCGTATGTTAAAGCCAATCAAATGTTTCCGTAGCTACCATGTCTGTGGAATGTACTAAATTCATTAAACATTGGTTCATCAGCATGGATGGTCTGCAATCCAAGAATGAAAGAAGAGAAGTTGCAAGTTCTCCTAAACAAATACCAATTTAAGAAGCCTGACAACAAGGGGAAGAAACCTATAGAAGAGCCACCTCCACCTGGAACAACATGATGCTACACTCAGCCTTGCTAGATTGTTTTTTCATTTTTTGTCAAAATTATCATGTCATGTGTTCGTTTTTGTAAACTCCACTATGGCACTAGAGAGTCATGTATATAGAAGTCAATGTCATATAAATCTACCTCCCAATTTTGTAAGGAACACCATCCTCATTTTGTTTTAACTCGAGGATGAGTTTTCAGTGAGTCTTAGGGGTATGATAAATCCAAAAATTTTAAGTCAGTGATAGCATAGTTATGACATCATATCTACGATGTCCTAGATATGTTATCATATCTCAGCATACGTTATCATATAAACGATATTACGGGATGTGTGCTAGCTTATATAAAAAAACCTTGGATGCACGGATCTATAGTAAATTTGATAGCTTAGTAATAAAACTCTTTTAGTTTTTTTTATTGAATTTAGTACTTAGCAATGTGTGCCCGCAATGTGATGTTTTGTAATTAAATAGAATCTTTATTCGAGTGTGATGTACTTGGACGCATTGCATAATCAACAATAAAGATTGAGATTATTCTACATAATTGTAACAACACTTAGTATTACTTCTATTCCTAATTAGTTTACTATTTATTATTTTCATAGTTAATTTTTACAATTACTTGCAATTTAATTTTAATGTTGTTAAGAAAAATGAATACAACTGATCTCAAGCACGTAAGTGTAACTGCTTGGTAACCCAATAGTTCTATCACTTGGTATGCCCAGTTGTGTAGTACTTGGTAATCCCAATAGTAGTGACATGAAGTCCAAGGTGTGACCAAAAGATTAGGACTAGTTGGTCATCACATAGGCTAGTTTAGATTTGTTTTACTATCACTTAGATTTAGAAACCTTTACTTTCACTTCATGTTTACTAGGAGCGTAATGGCCAATACAACATCAATATCATATACCTCACTATGAGTTAAACCATACGCACTCATTTTACTAACTCATGTAGGAAGACAAAGATTGTGAATGCTAACTAATTATTGGTATAATCACATTTACTTATATGTAGAGTTCAACCAAGATTTCATGTGAATACTTGTATCTCGTATGGTTGGGTGTTGGATACTCCACCACTCATCAAGTGGGAAGATAGTGTTGTGTGATCAATGCTTAACAATCTAGATGCTACAACTAGTCCCATCCATGGAATTCGATGGGATCATGTATGAACACTTGTGATTCGTATCGTTCGGCATAGAGGTGCTTGCTACTCATCATCATTCTTTCAATGAAATGTTATTTTTATCTTTTGTATTTTCTAAATTTGAGTTTATTGTATTAGGGATAGATCATTGGTTAATGTAAGAAGATAAAGAATGAAGATTTCTAATCTCAAAGTATTTAACATGTTTATATTTTTCATCTGTTTCTTCCAAGTTTGTATAATAATCTTCTTATTTAATGTAATCCTCAAAGTCTTTGCTTTTTTGATTGTTCCCTATGGATCTTTTACAAATCTCCTCATTAAGTTTTTTGAACATGTTTTGTGCCATGATTTGAGCTATTCCATCTACCAAGTTATCATATATACCAATAGGATTAGTAAGTTCAACTCTAGTTTTGTTTGTACTATCTAAATGTCCTTTATATTCCCAATCTTAACATTTGTTATGAAATCTATCTCTAGTATTTTTTCTTTCATAGTTTGAATATAGTAGTGAAGGATCATTGTCATTCTCTTAAATGAGATGTCTATAGGCTATATTGCATAATGGTGAAGGATTTTCATCATCTTGAAGAATAAGGCCAAAAGAAATTATATGAGGTGTAGATCACCTAAATATAGATTTTTCTTTTTTAATGATATTTAAGATTTCATTGTAGGTTGTATGAGTTTCTAATGTAGTTATAATTTCTTCATTTTCCTTAAAATCATTTTTATCATCTATTATTAAACTAGTTTCAATATTATTGATGAAAGGATCGTATTTACTTGGTCTCTTTTCAAATTTACATATTTCATCCCACCATCTATAATATTTATCTTTGTATACTAATTTTTGAGTTATTGATGAGTGGCGAGATACCCCTACACTCAACCATACGAATATGAGCGTAGCACACGCGATTTAGTCGAACTTCGCAGACTAAGTGCCTACACGCCCCATGGAACACTTAGGGTTAATCATTCATTGTCTTCCCATACTTACTTGTAGTTGTCACGGTGTATGGTTAAGTAAATCTGAGGTATATGATTTTTATAGCTTTTTATGTTTTATCTCCTATGCTATTGAGGTCAAGGGTTGAGAAGACTAATTACTAACTCTAGCTAATGAACTAAGTCTAAATTACCTAGCATTAGCATCCATTCACACTTATCATACACACCCTGAACCGATGCAACTGTGGCTACCAAACGCTAATTGTTGTTGGGATCACCATGCCTAATGCACGTGCTTGAAGTGGTCATACTGAGGCACTTAACTAGGAGGAAAGGGTAAGAGAATCTAATCTAGCCATAGTGCGATGAGCATCCATTCCTTGATTATCCGTACACATCCTTAAATGTTCGTAATCAAGTCATACTCATTCCGCATTACTAGGAGATAAGGGTGACAGAGAAAGNGAAGTTCGTCTTTATTGTCGTACACAACTTGTGTTCAGGTACAACGTTGCTCGAATAAAGATCCATTCACTTTAGGACTCCTACAGCGGGCACATGGAAAATATTCTATCTCTGGAGTGATCAATCTACCAGATTTTTTCTACTTCTAGTCTAGGATGAAAAAACAAGGGAGAGCCTCCTCTTATTTATACATATGACGACGCACTGCGATATTACGTACGCGATATCACAGGGGATGACACAATATCGCATGGGATGCAATATCACGGCGGCTACAATATCGCGTACGCGATATCGCGGCCCATCGATATTGCGTCTCATCATACCCCCATGACTAAATGAAAACTCGTCCTTAGGTTCCTTACAAAATATTGGGAAGGTATGGGATTATTGACTGAATAGAACTAATGGGATGACTTGTGAATGGATCATCATTACAAGACTTGAAAAAACTGGTGTTTATGACAACAAGGGTGAACACCTTATTACATTGACATTAGGCCTTATTTAGCAGCTTGAGAAAGAGAGAGAGAAAGAAGTGTTGCTGCTACCAATGCCAAGATTGCATCTTTCTTTGTCCATTAGTAAGCGCACCATTAGTCTTGCTCCTTGCATAGCTGCTTCAGCGCTGCTCCATTCCAAGTGTTCCTTCCAGATCTGGTCCATTGTTGCATGATTGCCATCTGCACACACAACACAATCGTATATTAGCAAGGGTAAATGAATCATCATGTAATTAATACCTTTCTTCATTGTAAGTCCATTGGCTAGGTTGTGGTTTGGCTGATTGCAGATCTGGATATATATTAATGATGACTACTGNTTTATTTTGTTCATTTCCATCTTGACATCCATTTCATTGATGCCATAGTTGTCTCTTTTTCTCTATCTTTCTTACTCATTTTCTTTCTCCATTCTAACACTACCAGAGGTTCAGGATTAGT
>MNCI01005567.1:310889-381210 GCA_015680685.1 Gnetum montanum | reverse complement strand
TGGTGAAGAAGACACCAAAGGAACTGCTTAATTTTGGGGAGGGTCAGAAGTTTCCAAATAAGTTGGAAGAGAGGGATCCAAAATGTTTCTAACTCTTGTTTGTGCCAATACTTATTGCAACGTTGAATGACTTCAGATGGGTCATGCATGAGATGAAAGGGGACAGATGGCTGGTAGGGCAAAAGTTTAACCCCATTAAGCCATTGAAGGCCATGAAAGAGGCTTTGCATTGTAACATCAACCTTATAATATTTAATTTATTTCAATCCTATCAACATCAAAGGCAGGCCATAAAAAGTAATTCCAAATAAACAATAATAATAATAATATATAAACTACCAGCAATATTGCTTTTTATAGAAATATAAGAAAACAACGTTGTTCCAATTATAATTCATCTCAAAATTTACATCATCTTTCGGAAAAGCCATAGCAGCCATTAATACTATAATTTTTTTTATTTAATAAAAAACGACGAGTAAAATGAGTCAATCTCCAGGCGGTTGTTGAATTGTTCCAGGTTCCACCTTCAAAGGGATTGCATGCACCACCATCGGCCCTCAAAATTCCATGATTGCAGCAGCCGGACAAGGAATGCTCCCAAATCCAACCGTATTCGTTGTTGCGCCAACCATCCGACCTGACCCGACCCAGGAATAGAATGGCATGCATCCACTGCTGCACACTATACCACCATAAGAAACAGTCACTTCACCTGCACCAACACCATGGCAACCTTAGCGGTGTTGTGGGCAGGAGCAGCGGCAACCTTAGCCTTATTCTGCCTCTGTCTCAACGTGGGCCTTTGCCGGACGACTGCGCCAGTAGAAGTTGCTGCAACCAAAAACAGCACCAAAGTGGTGCACTTACAACTCATTCCACGGGACTCGCCGCTTGCGGCCACCTCCAACGCATGGGAGGCGTCGTTTCTGCTCGGCCTCACCGAGAGCGACCGCATCCGGCGCGCCATTCGGCTCAGCCACTCGCGGGCTGCTGCGATCCACCGCCGAATCCAGGCACGGCCCAACCTGGGCCAGGACAAGGGCAGGGCCTACCCGGAGGGATATATCGCACCGGTGTCGATGGGCAACTTCGAGTTTCTGCTGGAGCTGACCATGGGCTCGCCGCGGTTGCGGTTTAAGGCTATTCTGGACACCGGCAGCGACCTCATTTAGACGCAGTGCCAGCCCTGCGAAAACTGCTACGAGCAAGAGACTCCCATCTTCGACCCCTCCACCTCAACCACGTACCAGACCTGCGCATACGACTCCCCGGAGTGCCGGCTGGTGCCGCAGGAGCAGTCGTCGTCCGACAGCAACAACCAGTGCAGGTACGAGTACAAGTACAGCGACGACTCCAAGACGTCTGGTGTGGTCGGCACCGAGACGTTCACTCTCGCGGAAGTCCCGTTTGACGACGTCGTCTTCGGCTGCGGCCACGACAACAAGGGGGACCCCTTCCTTCAGGCCGCCGGGGTCGTAGGCTTAGGCCCTGGCCCGCTCTCGTTGCCCGCTCAGTTCTCGAGCAGCGTCGGCTCCGACGGCACGACCTTCGCGTATTGCCTGCTCTCCGGCACCAGTGGCGTCAGTCCCTTGTGGCTGGGCCCCGACGCCGGCTCCAATTTTCCCGCCTGCGTCGATCCCGGAAGCACGTCGTTTATCAAGAACCCCGTCAGGGACACTGACCACTTCTACGTCTCCGTCACCGGCATCGACATCGGCGGCATCGCCGTGGATATCCCCAGCGACGCATTCGATATCGACTCCAACGGCGATGGCGGAATCATCTTCGACACCAGCAGTTCCTTGACGTATCTTGAACCCCGAACGTACAACAATTTCGTCAGTGTTCTCACCTCCTTGGTCAATCTCCGAACCCTGGATGGCTCCTCCGTCGAGCTGCCGCTGTGCTACGACGAGTCAGACGTGTACACCGAGAATACCGTTTTTCCGAAGGTGACGCTCACGTTTGACAGCGGCGCGAAGATGCAGTGGACGAAGGAAAATTACATTGTTGAGACACGTCATTTGGTGTGCGCTGCTGTGGTATCTGCGGACGAGGATTTGTCCATCATTGGCAGCGGTGCCCAGAAGAACTTCTTCGTCCTCTACGACACCAGCCTAACAAACTCTTCTTCGCCCCGATCGACTGCGACACTATCTAAACTCAAGGTTTTCGTGAACTTCTCCCGACTCGTTCAGTGGAGAGGGTGAAGGTGGATTGTCGTGTGAACGAGTGTGTCGGGTCGAGGCATATTCAGAATTGTAAAAAATCGGGAGTCCTGTGAAAGCGGGGAAAAACACTTCCGAAACCATATATTCTGTATTAAATTCGGAGAAAGTGTTGGGCCAACTGAATTGCTCCGCATCATTATTTTACTCCGTCGGAGATTCGCGATTCCGGATAAATTTTTACGAACGGTTAGCGTTGGATTCGGGAGCGCGTACAAAAGCGAAGCGTATTAAAATCCGCAATGGGTGCGTATTTCAGAATTTCCAATGAAATTTTATCTAGATCTGTACATATACATAGAAATGGTCGCCTTGTCTTGCCTTGCCCGGTGTTCTTGCCTTGTTCTCGATGTCAGATACGGAAATCAAGTTTGGGATGGGGTGTGCGAGTAAAACATTGCATTTTTTCCTGTTCGGGTCATACGGAAATCAAGTTTAGGACGGGGTGTGCGAGTAAAACATTGCATTTGCATGGCCTTTCGGAGCGTCAAAGGTTCCGCCATAACTCACACATTCACGCGTTTTTATTGGTCATTGCTGCTTTTTGCTCTTTTTCTCATATCTCTGCTGAGAAAAAGAAAAAGTAACACGGGGTCATCGTCATGGGTCATGAGTCATGAACTTGATGAAGGATGGATGCCTATTCAACTTTTTTTAATGTGTTTGCTTATGAGCCAATGAAGTCCACCAAGACATAGCCAATGGCCATATGCAAGCTCATGGCACTCTGTTTTTACTTTCCCCTTCTTCATTATGACTAGTACTAATTCCCCAACATTTGAAAGGTTTTTGATCTTCATAGGGGAGGTGAGTTATTGGGTGTGCCTAGTTGAGTTAAGTTGTGTTTTCTTATAATGTGGTCATCTTCAACATGGCCCTACGACGTTACTCATAGGTCATTGTTGAACAAAAGTATTAGCAATGTGATTTGTTATAAATTTCATTGAGGCTTGAGGCTTAATTTCATTCTTGGAAAGATTGGATTGAGTAAAAAAAAAAGGGTTTCATTTTATTGCTATCATTATGGTTGTTGCAAAATTTATATGTTTGGCCAGATTATGGCTCTTGAGTAAGGAAATGGATTCGATGCCCTCTATACCTTTGTAAATTTTCTTGATTCAGTTTAATGGTGATATTGCAATCTTTTGTGTAATTTTTAAGCATTAACAATATTTTGGATTTACAATGTATTTGTTATATATTCTACAATGTTTTTTTTATGACATATGAGATTTAATCTTTTTAAAAAAACTAATATATTTAAATTTTTTCTATCATGTCCTTGGCCATGAACCTGTCCCCACTTTTTCTTGAGGCACACATACCTAAACACATTCAGAATCACGAATCCTCGATTCCATCAATCAGATTCTTTTGATGCATAGTTTTACTCTTGGTTCAACAAAATGAGGTTGGTCACATGAGATTTTTTTATTATATGAAGAACTAATCTTTCTTTATTCGTAATTTTTTCATAATAATATTTTTTATAGCCTTATTGCTTAACTTTCTTTGCATATGTTCAAATCATCTTAGATGTCATTCCTACAACTTGTCTAAAATAGAAGCCACTCCAAGTCTTCTTGAAATGCCTATATTGTGTAGTTTATCTCTTCTAGTAACATTCAACATCCATTTATAAATTTGCAATTATGCAACACTAATTTGTTGTTTGTGTCTATTTTAACCTACCTAACATTCAACACCATGTAATATAGTATGCCTAGGTGTTGTTATCTAAATATTTTTCTTTTGTTTTATTAGGATTTTTGTATCACATTGAACACCGCTAGTCTGTCTTCATTTTGACCATCCTACCTCAATCCTATTTCTTATATCTTTATTTATTGCCATCTAATTGAAGCATTGATCCTAGGTAGTGGAATTGTTTGTAGCAAGGTACTTTTTGGCCTTGAATTGTCACTTCTACTTTACCATATTATTCAAATTGCATGTCATATATTAAGTCTTACTTTTAACAATTTTTTGGTTTTTTGATTCTAGAGCATGTCTTCACTTCTCCATTTGAAAAAAAAATATTTTTTGAAGCTATACCCACTAACATAATATCATCTATAAAAAGCATACACCAAGGAAATTCATCCATGGCAATGGTAAATAAGTATGGACAAAGCATAGATCCTTCATGTAGACCTTCACTTTTGACATGGTTTTACAGCCAATTGCCAACTTGATGCTAATCATTCAAAAAAAATTCTAATATGGTAATTTATCATTAATCTAATGATGATACACACAATTGAAAAATGTCCATATCAAGGAGGTGATGTCCTAGGTTGGCATGAATACAACTATGTGCATTTTCATTTTCAATAAAGCATGTATTTTCCTAGGTCATTTCAAGTGGGCAAGTCAATTTCAGCATACGACTAAAAGATAAATAAAAAATATTTATGGCATAAAAAAATTCTTTAATGTATACATCACTTAGTTATTGAAAATTCATTGTAAATAAAACTATCTAAATGAACACTTAATACACACATACCACTGTCCTCAAATTCTAAGAAAGTTTTATGTTAACTATGTGCCAATTAGGGTATATAGAGTCATCTACTTAACTTGTTAGATAGTTCCAATGTAGGATGAAGTGAAGTGTAGATTTGGTTCCTATTTCATTGGAGGAGGGTATCAAACCTCAAAAATAATATTGATAGTAACCAAAAACTAAAAACTAAAACATGCAAAGTGCATCATAAGTAGAAAGCATCAAAAACATGGAAAGAAAAAAGTCTCAAATTTTAAGAATATCTACTTATATGCATAACCTTATAATTGATATTTTAAAAAAATAAAGGAGAGGAAAATTAATTATTAGTAGGGAGAATGACCCTAACATAACAATATTCATTTAGGAAAATATGAGAAAATGGTGGCACATAGTATGTATCAACATTAATTTGCCACCTAATGTTAACCTTGCATTTAGGATCTATACTAGTAGATGTAAACCTACTTGTCAATATTAGTTTTGATCTTTAAGTTAATAATATTCTTTTTATATAAGAACATATTTTCCTTAAGAGGTATCTCTCCAAACTTGTTAATAATTCCTATGGTAGAATTAAAAATGGTCATAGAAACATGTGTCTTTCTTGGTTTCTTTGTTATCATTCAATTGTCCTTATTGTTGATAGTAGATAAGTCCAATTAATAAGTACTAAATGGAAAAATATGATAGCTTACAAATGCATATTGAAATGAAAGGAAACAACAGAAGGAAACATCTTCATGACCAACTATAAATGATGAAGTGTCTTCCTTAGGATGTGTCAACATGATCCCATCAACGTGGTCACATTGATGCATGGTTTAATGCATTGACATGACCTTGTTGATGCAATGTCTTGTCTTCCCTATAAGTATGCACTCACTAGTCACATTTATGGTATCCATTCATTAGTAGCTAATCGAAATCATGCATTTTTTTCTAGAGTTAGAATATTTTCTAAGTGCCTGTAGAGGAGTGAGAATTGTACGGATTTTTATTCGAGCATTGATATACCTAAGCACCTCGGTGTGATCAACAATAAAGACAAGCTTTCTCCATAAACCTTTCAACACTTGGACTTAGCTTAATGTTTACTTAATGCATTTATTATTCATGTGATTTACTTTAATGCATTTAATTAATCAATTAAATTCAGATAATTAATACACATATGTATGATCATCTTGAGTATACGCTTAATGCTTGGTAATCCCAATAGCGCTTAATGTTTGGTAACTTAGTAGTGTTATAATGGGTTCAAGATGTATACAATAGATGGCAATAGATGCTTATGTTAGGACTAGTTAAGCACTAATTAGTTATTATATTAATTAGATGTTTAATTACTTTATTTTTGGCACTTAGGCAAATTAAGCAAAAAATATAAAATGATAAAAATCATATGCCTCAGTTATGCTTAACCATACCTTTGCACTTCATAAGTGAAACTGAAAAGACAATGATCACGTCTGTTAAATTCACTACCAAAGCTAGTACACTTAGAGAGCTAAAGTCTATGGAATTTGACCGGATCACTTAGTGAACACTAGTGATTTGTATAGTTGGGTGTAGGGATTGCTCGCTGCTCATCAATAAAGCATCAAAAAGAAATATATACACATATAAAAAAAGTTACAACTATGCATACAAGCATCATGCTTCCATCCTCTACCTTACTCCTACAAGCAACACATCATCATCCTCTCCTTTAATGGAAAAATTTCTTACTCCTAAGAATATAGTTCTTTTTAATATTACATATTCCAAGAGGCAAAAACACTTTAGAATAACTACGAAAATGGGGAATTGTCAAAGTAAAATTCATAAGATTTGTAATCCAAGTATGAGTCTTGCAAAAATGCTAATTACAACTACCCTAAATATTTCTAAAGGTCAAAATATAAATAATTAACAAGTGTTTAATGAAGAATGTAAGACAACTAGAATTTGATTGAAGACTTAGAAGTCATAAGAGACTATCAAGACATAAAAATTTGATTTCAACTAATAAGAGGGAATTTGTAAATAAAAATAAAATATTTTATTATAAATGATAAAGAAAGATTCCAAATGTTTTTGCTATTTATTTCAAAGTAAGAGAAGAATAAATTATGCTTTTTCTCTCAAAGATATTGAAAATTTTTATCAAGCTTTATTTCATAGCGATCATAGAATATAAAATTTTTCTAATAATGGTAATATATTATTCATTTCTTTTGATGATAGAATGCAAGAAATAAAAATGCTAACATTATGAAAAGATGCTAATGTAGATAAATTATATGGAAAAATGCTTAAATGAAAAGGGCCATTGGTATGAAATGCCATTTGAAAGAAGTTAAACTTGTTTATGGAAGTAGGGTTAGAAAAGTAATGATGCATTATAAAGTAGTTATGTTCTTTAAAAAAAAGAGATAAAAAGATATAAATAATTATAAAATGATTGTAATTAGCTATAATTTTGTTGAGCTTATGGACATAATTCTAGAATCTATGCTTGCAAATAAACTAAAGAAAATTAGATACGTATAATTTCCTAAGTAGGATTCTCATGATAACATTATATTATAAATAATCTCATTACTTTAGAATATCTTATTGATAGATCAAAAAGTCTCTACAAGAAAAATTTTATCTACTTTATAAATTTTTCTAAGATCTATGATTGTGTCATTTGATGTATGTTATGGAGGTGCTTAAAAAATTTAAAAGCTCCCAACATACTATTATTTACTATCCAAGAACTTTATAAAGAGGTGATTAGAGGTAGAGAATTCCAACACTCAATCATACAATTCATAAGCGTTCACACCTAACCAGATCATAATCTATGAATAAATAATGCAAGTATATTAGTGAGTTGATAATGAGTTCATGATCACTACTTTCTCACTTGGAGTTAGTGAAGTGCAAAGTGCATAGTTTAACTCTTAATGAGATATATGATGAAATGATGTTGGTAGGCTCTAAGTGTGCTAATAGTGATTATAGTAAAAATTATTATAAATTCTATCAACTAGGAACAATGAAAATATAAAGCTATTTTAACCTATTAACAGTAAGCATCTAGTCTTGGATTACTGTACATGTCCTGGGTTGATGTAACTATCATTGGGATTACCAAGTAACTTTATTACTAAGCGAATCAAGTAAATTCATTACTAGGTTATCAAATAATTACGATTTATGCTTGAAACTAGTTGTACTTATTCTACCCAAATTTAAAAACATGGTAATAGTAAATAACTTAGAAAATGTAAACAAAAAAGTAAAAGCAAATGACATTGAAAAGTAAATCTATTCTCTGTGAGATGCTGCAATGATGAAGAATAATCTTGATCTTTATTATTTCTTATCAGTTGTATCCAAGAATAATCCACTTGAATAACAATACTATACAATTATAATTCACCATTCTACAAGTAGTTACAAGTGATTATGACTTCAAGAAAACAAATTACAAGAGTTTCACTAAGGGTTAGTGAAAACTCATAATTTTACATGATGGTGGGCTTGTCTTCATAAGCATAATCATGGCCCACTATATCATAGTTATAATATCATATTCTTTTCTATCAATTGTTTCATCATACCCCATGGATAACTAAAAACATATTCTTGAGTTGAAACAAAAGGAGGATAGAGTTCAGTGGAGTTACAAGGACTTGATAACATGAAATATATATATGACTAACTACTAATTATAAATGCCTCAACTTTTTTTGAGTGGTATTGCACAATTATCATGCAACACATGATTGACACATGATAAAAACAAAACAAAAAAAAATGCAAACTCGATGTAGTCTTTTCAGGTTCCTAGTGGGGCAGCTCCTCCATTAGCTTCTTTCCATTATTGTCTAGCTTCTTGAATTAGTACTTTCTTAGCAACACTCTCAGCTTCTCTTCTTAATTCCTAGGATCCTGTACAATTTATGCCATCCTAACAATGTTCTATGGCATTGAAACTTCCCAAGGAGGTAGTACTCATGAAAATATTTGATTGGTTTTGATACACTATGTTGGAAACTTCATTCTCTCTACCTTAATAGCTTTGGCCATCTTTTGTAATTCTTGATAGTCTATCATTCTTCTCACAAAATTTTCTATAGCATTCTTTTGATTTAATAGATTGATTTAACTAGCTAAAGCTCAAAGTTTGCAATGTGCAATTTTTGTTGTGAATCTTATTTGTTTACAAACTCTCTTTCATACATAAAATACATGGTAGCTAATTGCTACTCTAGCTTTGTTCTTGGTCTACTTGCTATAAACATGGCTAAGTTAGCATAATGTAAATTTGCTAATCCTATGCACTTTCTTAATTCTTCTATTTACAAGTATTTGTTCTTAACCTCATCTTGGTGGATAATGGCAAGACTATCCAAGATGGATTGCCATTCAAGTAAATGCTATGTCATGAAGCTAATCTTGGCTTTAGTCATTTGGATTTCCTTTTCATTGATCTACTTATACATGGCCACTTGATCATTAAAATGTTCTTTGAGCCTTTTTTTCTTTTTGGTCTTGTTTTGCCACGTGTTAATCTTAATACTTGATTTTTGTCTTATTGCACACACTTCTTCTATTAATAAGGTTTTGTTCTCTTGGGCCAACTATTTCATATTTAGATAAAATCTAGAGAACTATTCTCTTACTTGATATATTCTTTCTTCAAGTATGTTTTTTTTTGTTTCTCTATATCTGTCAACTTGATAATTTGTGTAGTAATTTTCTTATTCTTCTCTTCTAAGGTAACAATAGCTTTTGCATCAGTGTATGTTTAAGCCTCTGCAACTAAAGCATTTCACACCACTTTCTTCCTTTTTGTTTCCATTTTCTTATACCTAATCATCAATTAATTAATTTGATTGCTTCTAAATTTCAATAACTGGTTTCAAGCAATGTATTATGTAGGGTCTTGTCCTTTAGCTATTAATGCAACTAGTTCTTCTTGTAGACTTTGGACTTTGTTCTCTATATGTTACATCCTTGTCTCTAGCATGACTAGTTTTCCTTTGGAAGATATCAATTATAATTACACTATAGTGTTATGACTAGGGACGTCAAAAGGATTTTGCATAACTTACCCTATCAACAGTAGTCTCTCTAATACATCTTCATGTTTAGCATGGGACATAAGCTCTTTTCTTGATGTTCTAGTTAATTTTTGAACATCTTTATCTCTAGAAATATCTATTTGTGATACAACAAGAACATTGAATCATTCTTTAATATGATCATTGATTACCTCTATTACTCTTATTGCATCTTGGTATTACATTACCACTACAATGGCTTCTTCTCTAGTTTCTAACACCACTTGGAAGGATGTAGCATTCCTAGAGATTTGCTATATCCAATCATCACTCTTTTTCCTATAAAGATACTTGACCACTAGAGGGTCTTGTTGATATTACAAGTCTACTTAGATTATGTCTAACTCATTACATACTAGATACTTCTCTAGTATATTTATTACCAGAGGGCTACCTTCCAGTGTGGGTAACATGTCTTTCCAATGATATGATAAGGCAATTCTTATTGTAAAACTTACTTCCATTTTTCATTGGAACATAGGGAAATGATACAACTTGATGACATAATAAGAATTATAAAGGTAGCTTTAGAGAATCCACAAATCCTCTTGATGTTACATCCTTGATCATAGGTTTATTTTAGTTTTATTAAAATAATAATATCATTGTGTTTATGTTAAGAACCTCTTATTATTAGAAATGAATGGATAGATGATGTGGTCTCAATTTTTATACAATTATTCCTTAAATGATTTGATAACATAGGGTAAAATTCTTGCTATTTCAACTACATCTTGCTTATTACTTAATAATTTATTATGCTAAATTAACAAAAATATGTACATTAAGAATGGTAAAATTATATAAAGAATCAAATATGTATAAAAAGAGGAAAATGCAAAAGAATTTGAAAATTATTAAAGAATTTAAAAAGGAGAAATTGGTAAAATATGAAAGAATAGTAAAGATATTAAAGAATAAAGAAAATGTAAAAAATTTAGAAACAATATAAAAATATTAATCTACACCTAAGGATAAGGAATGACACCTCCATGACTATTTTCAAAGGTAGAGATTCGAAAAATTGAATAGGAAGTAATCAAGTTGGAATGAATGGTAAAATCCCTTGATGATAGAAAGTCATAGAATGAACTGACTTGTTGAATATTAATAAGGATCAATTTGTGTGGGTTGGTTAGGTGATATATTTACATGGCACTACATTGGTATACAACATGAACTATATAGTATCCTTCTCATAAAGTTTGATACTTAGTCTATTAAGTGACATGATTTGGGTTATAGTAGAGGACTCTATTGCCATGTCTAATAGAAACTAGTTTAATCCTAGTGTCCTATCAAAATTTGGAGTATTTCTTACAAATATTATTACTAATTTAGGCTACAAATTGATTTTCATCTATTAGGTTAATTTTCATTAATCACTCTTTCTGGGCTAAGCCTATATCTAAGTTAAGTGCACAAGTTGTTGTTAGGGTATTTATTCTTGCTTGAATTGGCAAGCTAGGTAATTTTCCATAAATAAGTATGTATGGGAAATACCTTATAAGAAGTTTTTGGATTGATCTATATGCCCTCCAAACATTGTTAGGCTTAGTGCTCCAATTATTCCTATATCTAGGAACAGTTCTAGTTAGTATCCATATAATTTCTCTATTAGTCCCGTCATCTTATCCTTCTACATGGAGACAATATGGTCTAGTAAGTTTGTGGTTTACTCCAATACATTGCATTAACTTCTCAAATGAAGTTTTAGTGAAATTGATCCCATTGTTTGAGATTAATATTTTTGATATTCCAAATCTATTTACCACATGTTGTCAAAAGAATTTTACAACTATTTTTGTTGTACAATCTTAGAATGCAACTCCTTTTACCCACTTAGTACAATAATTAATTGTTATAATAATATAGTACTTTCCATTTGACATCAATGTGATAGGCCCCATAAAATTAATTTTCCAAATATCGAATGATTCCAATCGATGTAGCCATTACTGTGATTTTTCATGCTTGCCCATCTATCCTCCATCTTTTTAACATCTTTCATAAGATTATGCAAACTAGTGTGCATCCCTAAATATTGTAGGCCAAAACTAATTTTCCATCATTATTTTCACTATTGTTCTTCTTCCTACATAATGACCACCACATGTTTCATCATGTGCATCTTCTAAAACTCTTTATTGATTTTCCTTTGGAATACATCATCAAATTAGATCATTTGCATAGATCTTATAAAGACTTACTTAAATTTTTATATATTGTTTGACTTTGTGAAAAAATATTTCTTTTTTTTATTCCATTTAGTAGGAAGTTCCTATGAAGTTAGATAAGTCAGGTAGTCAATAATCCATGACTTAGTTGCTAAATCTCTAACCATTACTAATTTCATGAATATAGGTTAATTAGAAAATTGGTCTGAAAAAGGTTCTTCATTATCTTAAGGATCCCATGTTAAACTTGGTAAATGATTAACTACAACATTTTTAGTTCCTTTTCTATCAATCATTATGATGTCAAATTCGTATAATATGATGAGTCATCTAATAGCTCTTAGGCTAACCACTAGTTTATTCACTAAGAATTTAATTGCATAGTGATCAATATGAACATAGATCAAATACACAAGCATATTACATCTAAATTTTTCAAATGCATATACCAAAACCATAAGCTCTTTTTTTGTAGCGGTATAGTTGAGTTGTGCTTCAATAATTCTTCGGTTGGCACAATGAATATAGTATGGACTCTTTTGATCATCTGATTGAGTTAGTACTACTCCTAACACATCGTTTGAAGCATATATCATTATGTGAAAAGGTCTTAAGTAATCTTGGTCTCTAAGGATTGATGTCTTAATTAGCTTCTGTTTCAGGTTCTCAAATGTCCTTTCACATTCTCCTAACCACTGAAATATTGTATCTTTCGATGTTAATTCCAAAAGTAATTTTTCTATCTTTGCAAAGTTCTCAATAAATTTTCTATAATACCAATGTGACCAAGAAATGATCTAACATCCTTAACTATTTGTGACCTTTGAATAATATTTTAGAAAACACTAAATTTATCTATATATATCTCTACTTCCTTTTATAATAGCTTGTGTTCTAGAACTATCTATCTTAGACCATTAAATGAATCTAAGTGATCCAAAGCTTACTTAAAGTCGAGTCCATGTGTAGAGAAATTGTCCATAAATACATCAATTCCATTACCAATCTATTTTTGAAAGATGCTAAGTACAAGTCTCTAGAATATTGCTAGAGCATTACATAGGCCAAATGACATTTGCCTATATGTGAACATTCCCCATGAACTAGTGAACATTGTCTTCTCTTGATCTTCTTATACAATATAGATTTGGTTATACCCAATGTATCCATCTAGAAAACTATAATACTAGTGTCCCACAATAGTTTCTAGGAATTGATTAATAAATGAAAAAGAAATATGATCTTTGAATGTTAATATATTCAATATCAGAAATTTATACAAAATATCTAATTATCATCTTTCTTTGGAACAATGATGAGTTAACTAATCCATTCATTGTTCGCAATAGGTTAGATGAATCCTACTTTCAATAATTTTTCTAGTTCCTATTTTACAACTACTTTGAGGTTTAGCTTCAATGGGTGTTAAGGATAATGATGTCGTTTGATAGCTATATCTATATAAATGTGATGTTGATAGATTCATGAATCTATGCTAGTGATTTCATCATAAGATCATGCAAATAGATTCAGCTATTTATTTTCCACTTCTAATAATCTCATTTTCTATTTTTTTGTCAAGATTTACATTTATAATTACTAGATTTTGATCATTCAAAAAAGCATATTTAAGCATGCCTAGTAAGGCTTTTAGTTTTAGAGGTTCTTGTTCATATGTTTTTAGTATCTCTAATTCTCCCCATTCAATATCTTCTTCTTATTGGAACTTAGCATAGAGAATTTGTCTTCATATCTATTCCATATTATTGATTTTCTCTACATAGGTACATGTAATTTTAGATTAAAATTCAAATTCATTTATTAGCTACTAAGTGCCTTCTTGCTTTGTGGCTACTACATACAGATACTATTGTATACACATGTTTTTGACACATCATTTTCATACTGAGATGTTATCTTATCTTATTATCTAAAATTTTTTCATGTAATTAAACCTATTATTATAAATACAATATATGAAAATCTATGTCTTTGAAGAACTCCAATTTCATCTTCCTAGGAAATTTCAAGGGACAAGTTTCTAATACCAAGCTTAACATCCACGGTGCTAAGCCATGCCCTTTCCATAATAATAGGAATTTACCTTTATTCTTTCCACATGAATAATAGAAAATTTTGCAAAATTAGACCAACTATTTATTATAGTTACTACATCTTCCACTTGTCCAATTCGAACAACAATAGATTAATCAACTAATTCTAATTGGATATTACATTTCTTCAATTATGGTAAATTCTAGATCTTGTTCATATCCCAAGAGATAAGATTCATCCCTAATCCTAAATCTAATAGAGCTTTACATGCCTTGTTTTCTACTATTTGGAGATAGATTAAAGAGCTTATGGGATCTATTCATTTCTTAGTGATGAGCGTTTGAGGTACCCCTATGTCCATTCATATGAATCACAAAGCATTTATGTGTGTTTTAGTCAAATTCCATGAACTCTATGTCTTTTGGTACACTAGTCTTTTAGGAAGAGAACTTTTCCCTAATATTCATTCGTTGTCTTCTCAATTACACTTGTGATGCACATGGTATGGCTAAGTGTAATTGAGGCATATGATTTTTATTTTTTTATGTTTTATATTTGATGAGTGGCGAGGTACCCCTATGCCCAACCATATGAATCACATGCATTCACAGGCAATTTAGTCAAACTCCATGGACCTTAAGTTCCTAAGTACACTAGTTCTAGGAAGTGAAAGCTAATTGGAATTATCATTGTCTCCTCAATTCCACTCTTGAGGTGCAAGTTTATGGTTAAGTGCAACTAAGGTATATGATTTTTATCATTTTATGCTTTATAAGTTTAATCACCTAAAACAAGAATGAAAGATTAAGGAATTTAATATCTAATTAATCTACTATCTAACTAGCCTAATACAATTACCCATTCCCACTCCCCAGACACATCCTAAATGCATGTAGTGCTACTGGGTTACCCAAATGTTAAGTGTTTTTGGGTTACCAAGTGCTACATGTATGCTCAAAGTGGTCATGCTTGTGTTCATTAATGACTAGAAATTAATTGCTTAATTAACATTCATTAAAGTAAGGTTCATGAACAATAAATGCATCAAAGCAAACATTAATCTATTCTCAGTGTTGTAAGGATTAGCAAAAGGGGTCATCTTTATTTCCATCATACTATTATGCCCAAGTACATTAGTTCTTGAATAAAGGTTCGTACACACATAGACTCCTACTGTAGGCACTTAGAAAATATTCTAACTCTGGAATGAGTAAACTACAAGAACTTCATTACTGTATGCAAAAATTGATTAAAAATCATGTGCCCAAGTGCTATATTAATAGGTTGGCATATACCTTGCAATATCGGATACTTACCATAGCATATTGGGTTTTGATATTGGAGCATGTCAAAATACAATTCATCATACCCCCATGACTAAATGAAAATTCATCCTTAAGTGAAGAAGAGGAGGAGCAAGTTACTTACAAAATATTGGGTAAGTATGGGATTATTGACTAACATAAAAATTGACTTTGATGAAACAAATAGACTCTAAGTGCCTGAGTGTATGGATTACAATCTTTTACAAAAGTAGGTGTTCATGATAAAAGAAGTGAATACCCTAAACAAAATTAACATCCAACTCCTCTGGCAATTGAAGAGCAAGGGAGGAGATTCAACAATCATGAATAGTCCTTATCACATGATGTTGTGGCTTATCCTTTGATGAAGACAGTCTTGCCTCTAGTCTATGCTTCCTATTGTAATCATAACAAAATCATGGATTAGTAAGTAATGTATAACATGTAGCTTTTAAGTACCTTATCTCGTCGATGGTTACAGTTGGCTAGGTTACAATTATGATGGATTGATTTTGTTAATAATGTTAGTAGGAAGACTAAAAAATAGGGTAAAATAGATAAATAGTGCATTATTAAATTTGAAAAATTTTAAACACGATGAAATGCTAAAATAGGATTCAAGAATTCGCAACAAAAAAAAAGAGTACCACACTAAAAAATGTTGTGAAGATGCACATAATTGGATTTCATTGATGAGGCATGCAAAAGGGGTTGATTGTGAGAATGTCTAAGGGAAAAGAACTTAACTAACCCAACCAAACGATATTCAAGTGTGTCCTTCCCAAAGTAGGCATAGGCCTTTCATTGCCCTTGCATAACTTCAAACAAAGGAGTCTATGGGCCTCATGGACGATTAATGGTTATGGAGAGTTAAAGACAGAAACCCAAAAGAAAATACCTAAGAATTTTGACATATCAAACTAGGACATCAAATAAGAACATGAAACCGAGAGTGGAGTGAGACATGGAAAGCATAGATGGATGAAAGGGTGTGAAATGGAGTTCCTAATTAAGGTCACATAAAGTCCCTTGTGAATTTTGTGGTTACATGACTTGATAAAATCCATCTTTAGTTCAAACCAAAACCAACCTTGTTCAATGACTTCACATCACCATTCTAAGACTAGTACAAACCCATTCCCCCCCCCNGACATAAAAGTGCTCACATAGAGCAACCACCATTTCTTACTAGAGAAGAAAAGAGAAGTGGGAAGTGAGGAAGGGCCTTAGTTAGAGGGGAATTTTAGGCATGGATAACATGTCTTTTTAGTCCCATAGCTAATGCTCATAGCCTATTTATTTTGTCTAAGGGATGTGCTTTGAATTCCTATTAATGTTTATGATGGGAACCACACCATGCAAAGACTTATTCAACTTTCTATTATTGGTTGACATGGAATGGTAAGAAATCCATGAAAACACACATGCATCCAAGTAAGTAGATAAGCATAAAGAGCATCAGATCCCTTTGAAGTCACACCCTATTCAAACCTTTCAGTCCTTTCCATATCTGAAAACTACCAAAGTCACACGTTTGTTAATAGTTTTATTAATGAAAAAAGGACTACACATTTCCAAAACAAGGAAAACCATAGAGTTTGTGGATGGGTGGATGTTGTGGACTCACTTCCTATTTCATGAGAAAAAACCCATGTCCTAATTATTAGTAATAAAATTCAAAGTTACAATCCAGACACCAACAATCAAATAATTGAATAGTACATACCACCATCAAGCAACAAATTACCACTGTGCCTAGCACTTATTAACAAAAAGTTGGAAAACCATACCAAAATAAAAGAAAATATAAAAGAAAGTGTAAAATATTCAAGAAATAGAAAATTTACTATTGATGGTGTAAAAAAATTAGCAAAGATTAATAACATGAAAAAAGGTGTAAAATAAAGAATGTGTAAAAAAAATAGGAAAAATTGAGGAGCCTCTTGTATAGTTAGCATGGATAGCCATCTTCCCCACGACTAAGTTGAAAGGAGGAGATCTAAAAGATTGAGCATGGTTGTCCATCTATTGAGGTATTTGTTACATTAGTTGGCTTATGCTTCTGGAAAGGTTTGACTTATTGTATGCTAACTAGCTATTTCTTGTTTGGGCTCTCAAATTTCTAGATCATCATGGACCTAGAAGGAAATGTTTCATAAATTATATAAGGTCCTTCCCACAATGTCTAGAACTTATCTTGTTGAGGTATGTGTGGGGGGTTCTAGTAAAGAACCTTATCTCCTAGTTGAAGTTTGACTTTCTTGATTCTAAGGTCATGGTGCTTTTTGTTGAATGCCTTGTGCAACTCATTAGATGATAGAGCCACCAATTTATTTTTATCTAGTAACTTAAGAGTCATTAATATTTCTTTTTCCTCTAGAATTAAGCCAAGGTTAAGGTCACAGGCTGTTGAAAGCGTACAAAGCTCAGATTGAATAGGAAGTGTTGGTAATTTTCCATACAACAACTCATAGGGAGAATAGTCTATAGGAAGTTTTCATGCTGAGTGGTATGCCCAAAGGAAATCATTGAGTTTTATGCTCCATTATTTCCTATATTTGTTGATAGTTCTGGTTAGAATATTTATGATTTCCCTATTGGTAACCTCAACATGATCATTGATGTAGGGATGGTAGGGTGTTGTTAGTTTATGTTCTACTGCTAAGCATTACATGAGCTTCCAAAAGGTAGTGCCTATAAAGTGAGTTCCATTATCAAAAATTAATGCACATGGCACAGTACAAATATTTATAATGTTTTACTGTATAAACCAAGCAATAGTAGAAGATGTACATCTAGTGATGGCTACTACTTCTACCCATTTCATATAATAGTCAACAATCACTATGATGTACACCTTTTCATTTGACATGGATGTGATGGGACCTATGAAATCAATGCCCAAGATATCAAGGGATTCCAATAGTTGGATTTACTATTGAGGTCCCTCCATTCGAGTGGTTATTCCACCATCTCGCTTGCAACATTCATAAGAGTGGACATATTGGTGAGCATCCCTAAAGAGTGTTGGCCAATAGTACCTTGCCATTAGGATTTTAATGGATGTGTGTCTCCCAGCATAGTGGCCTCCATAAGGACTTTCATGAGAATCTTGGAGAACATGCAGCTGATCAGTATCAATGACAAACCAATGAACTAGGCCATTGACACACACCTTGTAGAGGTATCCATTGATCTCCATGATGCATTTTACTTAGTGAAGAAACTATTGTTTCCTTCAGTGGTACAACCTTTGCAGCATCTCTTGGGTGAAAATATAGGTGAGAATGTTATCATACCATTTAGGCTCATTGGAAAATTATTCAATTATAGCCCTAGCAAAGAGGAGTTCATTAGGGAATAGATCAAAAAGTGGGCTTTTGTCCTCTTTGCTATCCCATCATAATCGAGACAAGTGATTAGTAATCATATTTTTAGTTTCCTTTCGATCTACCATTATAAGATTGAATTCCTATAAGATCACTAGTCACCATATGATACAAGGGTTCATTGTCAACTTGTTCATCAGGAAGAGGATGGCACTATGGTCCATGTGTACAAATACTTTGTATCCAAGCACATAGTGCCTTAACTTCTCTAGAGAAAACACCATTTCCATCAATTCTTTTTTTGTGGTGGTGTAGTTTAGTTGTGCACCCATAATGCTTCAGCTTGTGCAATGGATATGATATGGATATTTTTTGTCATCCATCTATGTAAGCACAACAACCAAGGCATAATTTGATGCATCTATCATAACATGAAATGGTCTGAATCAATTAGGTGCTTATAGGATTAGAGTTGCTACAATTTTTTCCTTTAATTAATGGAATGCTTTTGCACATTCCATGGTCTAGGAAAATGGACCAAATGAATCATCAGTAGTAGCTAGTATGTCTAAGGAATGATCAAACATATTTGATGATTTCTAGTTGGTGGGTTATTCCTTGGATAACCCTTATTTTTTCAAGGTCTACCTCAATTCGTGCTTATGATATTCTATGCCCAAATACAATGCCCTCTTGACCATCAGATGACTCTTTTTCCAATTGAGATGAAGCTTTGTTTCAACACATCTCTTTAGAACTTGCTCAAGGTAGTCTAGGGCTTGCTCAAATATAGCTCCATAGGTGGAGAAGTCATCCATGAAGACTTCCACACCACTACCAATTTGCTATTAAAAAATGCTCAAGACCAAGCATTAAAATGTAGTAAGGGCATTACACAGACCAAATGGCATCTTACGATATGCAAAAGTTCCCTAGGGACATGTGAATGTTATCTTGGCCTAGTCTTTTGGTGCAATTTGGATTTGGTTATAGCCACTATAACCATCCATAAAACTATAGATGTAATTCTTGGACATTGTGTCTAATACTTAATCAACAAGTGAAAACAAAAAATGATCCTTGAATGTTGCCATATTTAGTAGCCAAAAATCAATGCAAATCACCACTTGCCACTTTTCTTTGGCACAATCACAAGTGGACTAACCCACTCGCTACCTGCAATGGGATAGATAAACCCCACCTTGAGGAGTTGTTCGATTTCCTCCTTGATGATCTGCTTCAGTTTGGGAATTAACTATCTTTGTGGCTATCTCTTTAGCTTAATGGTTGGATCAATGTAGATATAATAT
This sequence comes from Gnetum montanum, assembly GCA_015680685.1. Classification (NCBI taxonomy): domain Eukaryota; kingdom Viridiplantae; phylum Streptophyta; class Gnetopsida; order Gnetales; family Gnetaceae; genus Gnetum; species Gnetum montanum. The sequence continues at coordinate 361,193 of MNCI01005567.1, read as the reverse complement.
ATCCTAGGATCAATCTTTGTGAGTTTGAGATATGACCAAACAAAGGCTGCTAACCATTTTTCAACCACTTTTAATGGCATCTATTTTTGTTTTGGAGTAAGATCTACATTAATTATCACTAACTTTCCATTTTCTAGGAACACGTATTTCATGATAGCTTGTAGTATTTTTAGTTCAAGGGGCTCTTGTTTGAAGTTCGTAGGAATTTTCAACTCTTCTTAGTAAGTATCATCATTTGTATTATCAGAGAGTTGGTGATGAACTTGCTCCAGTTCATCTATGCCTATGACATATGTGCATGTCAAGCTCTTAGTAGGTTCCATGCAAAGTGTGCTACTTTCAAAATCAGTGATTAGCCACTAAATGCCCTCTTGTTTTGTAGTTGCTACACACAGACATCTTTGAATATCTACTTCTAAAGCACATTGCTTACATGCAGAGATGTATGCTTGTTTCATTACCTAGAGTTTCTACACACAATTACACCCCGTATCACTATATACAATGCATGAAACTTGCTTCTTCTCTATCTTCTTGAATGCATTTTCTTTAGACATGGAAAGATCTTTGATATCCATTTTTGCATCAATGATGCTTAGCCATGCCCTTCCCATGATGATTCAGAAGTCTCCTTTATAGTTCTTCACCTTGATTAACAGGAAATCACCAGGATAAGGCCACCTATAAATAGCGATCACAATGTCTTCTACCAATCCCAATGGAATAATGATGGACTGGTTTTCCAATTCTAATCTGATGTTGCTCTTCTTTAGAGGTGGTAGGGTCAAGGCAGTATACATCTCATAAGAAATCAAGTTGACACCGAAGCCCAAATCTAGAATATTTTTTCAAAATTCATTTTTAGCAATCCATAAATAAATAAGAGAACTTTCAGGATCAGCTAATTTCCTAGAAAGGTTTCTAGCATAGATCCAATCAAATACGACATGAGTAAGCATCATAGTATGGATCCTTGGTGATGTTTGGTTTGAAGGGGACTCAAAGAAATTTGATACAAAGGGAGACAAAGAAACAAGGTTGTTAACCATAGATGTATGTGAGGGCTTAGTTCAACTATGAGGTTGGAAGAAAGGTCTTTTCTTTGATCAAGTATCCAAACCACTCGGTTGATAAATTAGTTGTAGATTAATGGCCCTAGTGGTGTTGCATTGTTGTAGTTGAGCTAGGAGTTCACCTTGCATAGATGGAGCAGGTGGTAGTTGTGTGGAGGAGGAAGGAACTTGTGTAGGGACAAGAGGATGATAAGGATAAAACATGGTATCCCTTCTTTCATGTGGAGAATGGGTTTAATAACAATTAAAAGGGTGATAGTAGGATTGAAAAGTAGAAACATGACTAGAAGAGTCATGTGGAGATAGGGATTGTTGAATGTAGTACCCATATGAATTAGGTGTCTATAAGGGTATTGTTTCCTTGGTGGTGCTAGCACCCATGACAGTGGTTGCTGCCATTGTTGGTACTACTCATATGATTGCAATGGATTTCCACTTGGATAATACTATTATGGCTAGTGGAATTGCATAGAATTACCTTGAGGATAAGATAATCATCTAGGTATTTGCCTTTGTGCTAGTCATGGATTTAAGGCATACACCCCAAATTCCTATAAGTGTAACACAATAGGAAAACATCCCTTAGAATGTTTATAATGATAAACATCACACCCACCATCATCATTTGATTCACTTCTCATAACTTCTTCTATTATATTAATTTTTCCCTTACCTTTATAATAGGCACGTTTAGCTGCCTTGCACCTCTTGCACTCACGATCACTACTTTATTCTTTATACTCTTTAGTAATTTTTAGGACAACTTAAAATTTTCTATCCATGGAGTCCCATAACTAATCAACCTTGGCTATAACTTTAGAATGAGATTTTTGAAGTGGCAAGGCTTTCCTATTCACCACCTCATCAAGGGATGATTCATCCTCATTGTCACAAAATCAAACCTCCCTCTTACAAATGGAAAGATTATGGTTATACTCATTTGCACTTTCTCATTTCCTTAATTCTCCTTCCTCTTTAGCTACCTGCTCAATCAATCTTTAGATTTGATGGGCACTTAATTCTGATAGTTTCCCTTGGGCATAGACACAAAGGGTTCTTCTCATTCTAGATCAAAGCCTATCTATAATGTGAAAAAGTTGGTCTAGTTGAGAATAATCATGGCTAGGACATTTGTGCATTAAGGAATAGTATCGGTNGAGAATAATCATGGCTAGGACATTTGTGCATTAAGGAATAGTATCAGCGAATGGAGGCATCCAAGGGTTCGTGTATTCCTTGTTTCCACCCTTGAATCTACCTTCTCAAGTTGAACACTCTGGCGTATGTTTGATATTTTTCATTGAATAATTCAAGCATTGTACTCTATTATTTGATAGATTTTGGTTCTAAGGACCGATACTAGTTTTTAGCTTCTTTAATGAGTGTCCATGGGAACAACTTAAGCTTTTTCCACTCAATTTCTATGTTTTACAAGGCACATGCATCTTGGAAAGCTTAAAGGTGGTTCTGCATATCTAAGTTATATCCCCATTTGAACCAAGGGATATTGTTCATGTCTAGCCTCTTGATTCAACTATCCTTTACATGCCTTGTGGAAATTCATATTACCTTTGCAATGTTTAGCATACTTTTTGTGGCAAGAAAAGGCTCATCAAGGTCTTGATTTTGGTTCATACAATGCGCTCTACTACCTTTTCATTCATGATGATGGGTCTCTCCTAAATGTTGGCACCCTTGATCTTGGATTTCCTGATGGTCCCTTTCGTTATCATGGTCTTGTTGGTCACCTCCATCATGATCACACCCCCTGTAGTTACGATCAGAGCTAGAAGAAGAAGATGATGATGATGAAGGTGAAGAGGAAGGAGGACTAGCACCATCATAGTGCTTGCTATCCCCTCATTAGTAATCGCAACCACAATCATGTTCTTATTTCTTATCCACATCCATGTCATAAATTCTCTCTTTAGATCCTCCTTTATCATTGGATCCATTCTTACCAGAACTAGGTGGATCGTGGATTGCAAGTTTTGGTTTTGGCCTCCTTCACCGAAGTCAAAGAGAGGAATTTCACTGAATGGAAAACCCCCAAAGAAGGGTTCTCCACCATCATTTTGGTACAATAGGAATGGAGAATCATTTAATCACTTTTCCTTTATAGATTTATGATGTTGTTCCAATTGGTGATCCCTGAGACATTGGGCCTCAGTAGGATGATAATCCCTAGTGTTACTATCCTAAACAATGTACTCAGCATGAAGTCCCTAAAGACCTAATCATATAAGAATTTGTTAGAGCATTGTAAAAATAGATCGATCAAGAGGTAACATGATGTTGCCCTCCATGTCATGCCACTGCAGCTATTCATCCCAGTGTAGGATGAAGGTGAAATTGGACACATACTCATTAAAATGAGCATATACCACTCTATATTGTTGAAGCACCTACTAATGTACTCCATTAGACTTGGACAGAGAATCACTCATATGAGAAGAAGACATTTTATGTTAGGACATAAAAATGCAACGTGCTCTTTAAAATTGTTATAGTAATTTTAAAGTATGATATAGTCTAAGGTTTATTCCAATGATTTTGAATAATTTCCACTAAGTCCTAGATAATGCAGATAACAAATAAAATGTCCTTAGCAATGGCACTAACGATGAGTGGTGAGGTACCCCTATGCCCAATCATACGAATCACAATTTTTTCATGCAATCCAGTCGAACTTTGCAAACCTTAAGTTCCTAAGTATACTAGTTCTAGGAAGTGAAAGCTAATTGAAACAATCATTGTCTTTGTAGTTCTACTCGTGAGGTGCAAGTTTATGGTTAAGTGCAACTAAGGTATATGATTTTTTATCATTTTATGTTTTATAAGTTTAATTTTTTTAAATAAGAATGAAAGATAGAGACATTTAATATCTAATTAATCTACTATCTAACTAGCTTACACAAGTACCCATTCCCACTCCCTGGATACATCATAAATGCATGTAGCATTGTAGGGTTACCAAACATTAAGCATTTCTAGGTTACCAAATGCTATAAATATGCTCAAGGTGGTTGTGCTTGTGTTCATTAATGACTAGAAATTAATTGCTTAATTAACATTCATTACAGTAAAGTGCATGAACTATAAATACATCAAAGGAAACATTAATCTAATCTCAGTGTTGCAAGGATTATCAAAAGGGCTCATATTTATTTCCATCACACTACTGTGCTAAGGTACATTAGTGTTCAAATAAAGGTATGTACAAACTCAAACTCTTGCTACAAGCACTTAGAAAATATTCTAATTTTGGAATGACTAAACTACAAGAAGTTCATTCTACTGTGCTCGAGCACTATGTTTATAGGTCGGCATGTATCCCACAATCTCGGATATTTGACATCACATCTTGGGTTCGAATATTAGGTATCTGATATTCGAGGCTCCGAAATCAGAGCATGTCAAACTACGATTCATCAATGTTCTTGGTGCTTAAAATAGAGAAATGAAGTAATTAAATAACTAATTTTATTTAACTAATTAACTAATCTCTAACAAGCCCCAACATAAGCATCTGATCCCACTTTCCATACATGTCTTGAACCCACATACCCACTACTAGGATTACCAAGCACTATGCTACTGGGTGAACTAAGTAATAATGTTGCTAGGATTACCAAGCAAATACATGTTTACAATTGAAGTGGTTGTACTTATGCATTTAATCTATTTAGCTTAATTAATTAACTAGTCACTTGAAATTTAATTTAGCTTAATTAATTGCATAATTAATTAAAAAAATAAATGCATAAATGAATCATTAATCTATTCCAAGTGCTGCAAGGTTTAATCAAAAGGCTTGTCTTTATTGCCATTCACACTGGTGTTTAGGTAGAATAATGCTCAAATAAAGACCTATACACTTTCTAACTCCTATTACAAGCACTCAAACAAATATTCTAACTCTCAAATGACTAAACTACAAGAGGTATGCTACTACTATCATAAGACTTCCTCTAAACATGGTTGATGAGCACATATTTATAGACATTATTCAACAGCTATGTTAAGCAGGTCCCATAGATGTAGCAAATGCTACATCAATGTAGCCCTATTTATTGGGCAACACCACGTAGATGGGACCATGTTGATGGGGCCTCATCAATGAGGCCACTTAAACAGGGGCCTGTCAACATCACACAATGATAATTCATCATACCCACATGACTGAATGAAAAATTTTCCTCGAGTTCCCTTACAAAATTCAAAACATATGAGATTATTGACTAACTCTTAACATAATAAACTAACTTGACAAAACTGAGTGTCTAAGTCTACAAATCAATACCATTACAAAAATTATGGTATTTGTGACACAAAATTGAACACCTTGGCATGATAAATCAAAAATAGATAGTGCATCCTTTGATGACATGAAGGTGGTTAGGCGGTGGAGGTTCCTAAGGTTCTAAAGGACCTTCATCGATGTTGGGCACATGCAGTGGCTAAGGTAGTTGTGGTTGTTCTACTATGGCTACAACCTCTGGGGGAAGATGAAAGCCATCTAGTAATGCCTTCATTTTCTTCTCCTTACTCCAGGGATCATTCATAGTCCATGTGACATTACCAATGTGGTTTGAAATGGGGATATTCCATGAATAGGGCATTACTAGAAATAATTCTTTAACATTGATAAACTAGGCAATGAATTGTTTGCATTTGACATCAAACACCCTGACTATGTTTTGTAGCTCCTGGTAGTCATTCATTCTTTTTGCCAAGTTCTAGGCTACAAATCTTTGGTTAATGTATTTGCCCTTGAGAACCTCAAGTTCCATGTTTGTCACTACAAGCTATTGCTTGGTGTCCTTGTGATGCTTGAACTCAACCTCGTATAACAAGTACAAGCTAACACCTTGCTTCTCCAATTATGACCATGGTTGTTTGGTAGTCAACATAGCTAGATTTGCATATCAAAGATTAGTCAACTCCATGTATTCTATCATCCTCTTAATATGTAACTTCTTCATGTGGATTTTCACTTTATTGTAGGCATTTATCCCATCAATAATAGGCTACCACAATTTTCTTCCCTGCTGGAGTTGTTGGAGGGTTTCATTTACTTTTGCTTTCATCAACTAGATGTGCTTTTTATTAACTTCTTTTTATAGACCAACATGGTCTTTGTAATGATCCTATAATCTCTCAAATTTGAGAGCCTCTGATTTCTAGGTGGCTACCTCTATTGTAGTCTTTTGGCAAAGGGCATGGACCTCCTCCATGGAGAGGTTTTTTTTTAGCTACCAATCTTCTTAGCTCTATGTTCACTCTGGCTAATTAATCTTGCTATTGATGGATAAAGTTAGTCAACTATTTTTTATGCTCATCAACATTTCATAGGCAATGGTTTTTTACAGTCAATTGCACATTCTCTTGGTAGGTTAGATCCAAGGCCTTTTGAATTTATGCTATGTAGCTTTGACCAAGGATTGGTAGAACATTTTCATCTCCATTGCACCCTCAACCCTTTTCAATCTAGTATGAAGCTATTTAATAGATACATCTCTTGTCAATGTTGGATTTAGAAATGCATGGTCAGCAATTTGGGCTCTTAATTTAGCAACTTCAATAGCCAAGTGTTCATTAAAGTCCTTGGCCATTTTGAGTTGCCCTTCCAAGATGATGTTTTTTCCCCTTACATCTAGTAGCTTTGACTGGGTTGCAGTAATTCTATTTGGAAGATCAAAGACATCTGGAGTGATTGCCTAGTTCCCACCAATCGATCTAGTAGTTCTTCATTCTGTGCTACTTTTAATTTGTCACTTATGGTTCTTACAAACGTTTGCACATCTTTAAGTGCAATGACATCTAATATAGATGTCGCAGGTGCATTGAGTGTTTTGGTAATTCTATCAACAACCACCTCTACTACTGTCTCCTACACTTGGTGCTACATCACTAGCACTATTGTCTCCTCACCTTCATCCAACTACACTGAGAAGGTTGTGGCATTCCCAGAGATTTTTGGGAGTGGTTACTATTCTATGAGAGATATCATGACCTCTCTAGCACTAGGATTCAACCTCACTAACAACTATGTTCATTGGTATGAGAAAATGATTCCACCTTCTCTCATCAAGCTGACTATTAGGGCCAACTTATTTAGATGACTCATTGTTAGCTGATACATAGATGGATCCCCACCACTCATGCCTGCTCATTGCTCTTGTTCACTTAATAGCCATTCTCAGTATTTGCACAACTGTTGGGTTATTGCAATAATGTTTGACACAATTATTTGAGTGGTAGGTGGAGTTGGTGGCTACTACTCCTCTTCTTGAATGGTCATTACATACATTTTATCTTTTATGATCTTCATCCAATTAGCAATCAGAGCATGCCTGATAGCATCATTTTTATTACAAACTATCCCTCCCCTTTGATAGAGTTTTTTGATGAGGCATAGAAAGGGGAGAGCCTTCTTGTCATGTTCATTTTTTAAAATTACTTCTCCATCTCTAGATAGATTAGTTGTGGAAGGTTGATAGAGAATCTCCCACTTAGAGCAGTGCATGCATGGGCAAAAAAGGCAATGACCTTGCTAGGCCTCATCATGGGATTTAGGTAAAAGGCTACAATCTTGTAGTGGATCCTTTTTGCCAGTGTGAGTGCACCAAACTCCTTGCTGTTGACACCATAGCACCATCGCATCCATTCCATTTTGATGGTAGGGTCTTCTTGCATTGAAATCTTAGCAAGATTCGTCCATGTTTCTAGAAACCCAAGCACTTCAATAATGGCCTACACTGAGTAAGACATTGAGATGTTCTTGATTTTAACTATTGAACTAGCTTGCTTATTGTTCCAGAACAAGAATGTGTCTCCCATGTACCATCCCCAGTGAAAGTGATCATTGGCCATATAGGAGAGGTCTTCAATTAGTCCTATACTTCTTTAGGTGCTTGCTCTAGGAAAGGGCCAAAGTTTAACTACTAAAACACTATTTTTTGGACCTCCCTTGATTTTTTTTATTCAATAATGTTTCTATTAAGGTTACCTTAATGTTTTCTTGCTAAGCTAGTGCTTCATCCTAGTGGGAATGTTCTATTACTGTTGTTGGTTTTGGAATTTGATGAATAGATTCGACCTCAACCTCTTTCTTAAGAGGACCTATTGCATGGGTTGTAAGCAGTTCTTTCGAGGCTTGTTCTTGGACCCTTCCCATTCTTGGCCATTTCTCCCTTTGTTGAGATGGTCCTCCTTCTTGTGTGTGCTTCCCTTTTGGTGCCATCTACGATCACAACATATCTATGGATTAGTAGATATAATGTGTAACTTTGGATATCTCGAGTACCCTATCTTGTTAGTTAGTTACACCTGGATAAGGTTGGACCATGGTAATTAATATTTTATTAATTAATTTCCATTATAAGTATTACCTAAGCTTTTTGAAAGGGTTTAACTTCTGTAATTTAATTTTTAAATGTTGATTTCTTAGTTAAACCTTAATAGGAGTTTAAAAAATGGAAAAACATTTTTGATTAAAAATGATACATTTGTGGCCCCCATGACTAAAATCTTACTTTGGTAGCTATAAGGTCAAAGAATGAAGTGATTTTTAAGGAGGTTCTGGGCACTAGAAGGTTCTGGGCTCTAGAAGGTTCTGGGCTCTGAAAGTTTGAAAAACTTCCTTAGCGGTTGTGAGAAAATTTGAAAATTTTTAAGGAGTCACACATATTTATACTATTTTTCTACTACATCGATGGGGTTGTGTATATGAGGCCTCATATACACATCCACCTTGTTGATAGGGCCCCGTATACAAGATCTATAGATGAAATTTTGAAACTTGAGTATCTTGAAAAATACAAGGAAATTTTGGATGAATTTGAAGTCCATGGAGTCCCAGAAAAGCCAAGAATATGATGAAATCATTGAAGAGGGTCTTTAGAACCTCAAATTAAAAAAATTATAGAATGTGTGTATATAACAAAATATGTAAAGGAACACATGGTTTGATGCAGAAGATGAGTGTAAAAACAATTCTATTTGCAAGGATGCCTAAGGATAAGGTGCTTAATAAATACAACCAAGAGATATGCAACTGGGTCCTTTCCATAGCATGCACATGCCTTGTTTTCCCTTGCATAACCTCAACCTATGGAGTTCATGGGCCCCATAGGCGATTAATGGTTGATGGAAGCTAAGGACCAACACCTGGAAGATTCTACCAAAGGATTCAGGTACGTCAGACAAAGACACCAAATTAAGAACATGGACATCGATAGTGAGATGAGTTATGGGTAGCATAAACAGATGATGGAGAAGAAAAATGGAATTCTGAATTAAGGTCATAAGAAATACCTTATGAATTTTATGTTTAAATGACCTAAGAAGAGCTATCCTTAGTCCAGACCAAAACCAACCATTTTCAATGACTTTGCATCACCACTCTAAGACTGATCCACCCCCTCAAGACATACAGAACAACCATCACTTCATACAAAAAAGAAAGGAGAAGCAAGAAGTGAGAGAGGGCCTTAGTTAGAGGTGACCTTTAGGCATGAGTAACATTGCTTTCTAGTCCCATAGCTAGTGCTTGTAGCCCATTTATTTGTCTAAGGGATGTGATTTGAATTCTCATCATATTTTTTTAATTTTTTTTTAATTTTTATATGGGAGCCATACCATGGAAAGACTTTATTTAACTTCCTATTGTTGGTCGACATGGAATAGTAAGAAGTTTATGAAAACACTCACGCACCTAAGCAAGTATATGAGTATAAAGGATATCGAGTTCCCTTAAAGTCACACCTTGTGCAAACCTTTGAATTCTTCCCAATTCTAGAAACTACCAAGGTCACAAATTTATTAAAATTTTATTTAATGAAAAGGTACCTCAAACTTCCAAAACAAGGGAGACCATAGAGTTTGTGAATGGGTGGATGTCATGGACTCACTACTTATTCCATAAAAAAGAAACCATGACTTAGCCATTGGTACAAAAATTTAGAAATAGAAACCACATATTAGCAAACAAAACATTAAGCACAAACCACCATTAGTAATAGCTATAGCACCATTGTGTCCTATTAGCACAACCACATTTATTAACAAAAATTAGAAAATCGAACTAAAAATAAAGTAAAAAATATAGAAAAGTGTAAAATACTCAAGAAATATTTAAATGTGTAAATGATGGTGTAAAAAAATGGTATAAAATATGAAAACGTTTTAAAATAAAAAAGGTGTAAAATAAATAAATTACAAAGATAAAAATGTGTAAAACAAAAAATAGAAAAACTGAGGCATGTATATGATTAACATGGATAGCCATCTCTCCCACGATTGAGTTGGAAGGAGAAGATCCCAAAAAATTGAGTGTGGTTGCCCATCCATTGAAGTATTTGTTATACTAGCTTGCTTTAGCTTGTGGAAAAGCTTTATCTGTTGGATTTTGACCAACTACCTTTTTTTGGACTTTTAGGTTTGTATATGATCATGGCCCAAGAAGGAAAGGTTTCATCAATTATATATTTGCCTTTTCACAATGTTTGAAATTTGGTTTTTTGAGGTACATGTGTGGGATTCCAATAAAAAACCTTATCTTCTAGTTGAAATTTTACTTTCTATATTCTAAGATCATAATGTTGTTTGTTGAATGCCTTATGCACTTCATTCAAAGATAGGGCTACCAACTAATTTTCATCTAGCATATTTAGGTTGATCAATTTTTCTTTTTATTCTAAACTTAAGTCAAGATTTAGGTCACATGCTATTCAGAGTGTACGAAGCTCAGATTGACTTGGAAGTGTTGGAAGCTTCCATACACTAGCTTTTAGGGAGAGTAGCCAATAGGGAGTGTTCATGTTGAGTGGTAGGCCTAAAGGGCATCATTGAGTTTCATGCTGTAGTCTCTCCTATATTTGCTAATAGTTCTTGTTAGAATCTTTGCGATCTCTTTGTTAGTCACCTCTGCTTGACTGTTGGCTTAGGGGTAATAGGGTGTTATTAATTTATGTTCAACCCCTAAGTGTTGCATGAGTTTTTGAAAAGTGGCACCTATAAAATGGGTTTCATTGTTGGAAATTAGTCCACATGGCACCCCAAACCTATTCACAACATTTTATTCTACAAATTGAGTAGTAGTGGATTATGTACAATCAGTGATGGCTACTACTTCTACCCATTTGGTACATTAGTCAATAGCGAAAATTATATATTCCTTTCTATTGAACATGGTTGTGATGGAATCCATGAAATATATACCCCATATATCAAAGGGTTCCAGTGGTTGAATGCAATGTTGAGGATCTTCCATTTGTGTGATCATCCCACCATCTCCTTGATAGAACTCACAAAATTAAACAAATTTGTGGGTGTCCCTGAAGATTGTGGGACAATAGAATCTTACTATTAGGATTTTTATGGTTGTGCATCTCCCAGCATAGTGGCCCCTACAAGGACCTTCATGATTATCCTAAAGAACATGCAATTGATCTACATTAGGTATGCACTAGTGAACTAGGCCATTGGTGCACACCTTGTGAAGGTATCCATTGATTTCCATGAAGTGCTTATCCCAATGAAGAAACCATTTTTTCTTCCTGTGGTCTAGATCTTGTGGCATCTTCTAAGTGAGAAGATAAGTGAGAATGCCATCATACCATTTGGTTCTATAGGAATTTTTTCATTTATTGCAGTAGCAACGAGGAGTTCATCAAGAAATTGGTCAGAGAGTAGACTCTCCTCCTCTTTGTTATCCCATTGTAATTGAGACAAGTGATTAGTGATGACATTCTCAGTCTCTTTTCAATCTACCATTATAAGATTGAATCTCTGCAAGATTACCAATCATCGTATAACATGGGGGCTCACTATTAGCTTGTTCATGAGGAAGTGGATGGCACTATGATCAATGTGCACAAACACTTTATATCCAAGCACATAGTGCTTGAACTTTTCCAAAGCACACACCACTACCATCAGTCCTTTTTCCATGGTGGTGTAATTTAGTTGTGCACTCACAATGTTTTGACTTGCATAGTGGATGTAATATAGATTTTTCTTATCATCCAACTACATAAGCACAACTACCAAGGCATAGTTAGATGCATCCATCATGATATGGAATGGTCTAGACTAGTTAGGTGCTCATAGGAATGGAGTCTCTACAAGCTTACGCTTGAGGCTCTATAATGGATTTTCACATTCCTTGATCTAGATGAAGGGAGCATCTTTCTTTGTCAACTCAACCAATAGTTTCATGATCTTAGAGAAATTCTCTATGAATTTCCAGTAGTAACCAATGTGTCCAAGTAATTATAGAACATCTTTAATAGTCTTTGGTTGATGAGTGATTTCTTAGATGACCCTTATCTTTTTAGGGTCTACCTTGATCCCTTCCTACAAAATTTAGTACCCCAACACAATGCACTCTTGGACTATGATATGACTCTTTTTCCAATTGAGCTATAGATTTATTTCCACACATCTTTTTAGTACCTGCTCAAGGTAATCCAAAGCTTGCTCGAAGGTTGCACCATAAGTGGAGAAGTCATCCATGAAGACTTCCACTCTACTACCTATTTGATGCTGAAAGATACTTAAGAATAGGCATTGGAAATTGGCAAGATCATTACATAGACCAAAAGTCATCTTGCAATATGCAAAGGTTCCCTAGTAACTTGTGAATGTTTTTTTGGCTTGATCTTCTAGTGTAATTTGGATTTGGTTATAGCCACTATAATTATCTAGAAAACTATAATAGCAATGCCCATATATGATGTTCAACACCTTATCAACGAATGATAATGGAAAATGATCTTTGAATGTTGCCATGTTTAATAGCCTAAAGTTGATACAAACCCATAATTTACCACCTCTCTTTGGTATTATGACGAGTGGGCTGACCCACTTGCTATCTACAATGGGATAGATGAACTGTACCTTAAGTATTTTCTCAATTCCCTCTTTGATGATTTACTTCAATTTTTAGTTCAATCGTAATTGTGGTTGCCTTGTTGGCTTCATGGACAAATTAGTGTAAATGTGATGTTGGCATATCTATGGATCAATTCTAGTGAGTTTAGGATATGACCATGAAAAAGCTATTGGCCATTTGTTGATCAGTTTCAACAATTTTGCTTTCTACTAAGGAGTAAGTATGGCATTGAGTATGACCAGCTTGCCATTTTTTAAGAATGCACATTCTAGGTTAATAAGTCGAGTTTTCAACTCTAGGGGTTCTTGTTTAAAATTATTAAGGATCTCCAACTCTTTCCAATTAGTATTAGCTTTTTCATCATCAAAGAGTTGGTGATGAACTTGCTCTAGTTCATCTATGCTTGTGACATAAGCACATGTCAGGCTCTTAGTAGGTTCCATGCACATTGTGCTATTGTCAAAATCAGTGGTCAGCCACTAGGTGCCATCTTGTTTTGTGGCTACTACATATAAACACCTTTAAATATCTATCTCATGTGCACACTTCTTGCATGAGAAAATAGAGGCATGTTTCATGGACCAAAGCTTTTGCACACAATTGCACCCTGTATTAATGTACACAATGCATAGAACTCATCTCTTCTTGATTTTTCCAAATGCATTTTCTTTAGATATCTCTTGAGAAAGATCTCTGATGTCCATTCTTACATTAACAGTGCTTAACCATGACCTTCCCATAATGATTGGGAAGTCCCCCTTACAATTTTCAACCTTAATTACTAGGAAATTATCAGGGTAAGACCATCCATAGACAATGGCCACAATGTCTTCAACCAATCCCAATGGAATAGTGATGGACTAGTTTGCAAAATTGAATTTGATATTACTCTTCTTAAGAGGTGGTAGGTTCCAAGCAGTAGAGATATCATGGAAAATCAAGTTCACACTAGAACCTGAATCAAGAACAGCTTTACATAGTTCATTTCTAGCAATCTAGAGATACATAAGAGGACTCCCAGGATGAACTATTTTCTTGGGAACGTTGCTAGCCTAGATCCAATCAAATATGACATGGATGAGCATAATAGTATGGATTTTGGGTGACATTTGGTTTAAAGGGAACTTGATGGAATGGTTTGTAGAGGATGAAGCAAGAGCAAGGTGATCAACCACATGAGTATATGAGGTCTTAGTAGGGCTGTTGGATCATAAGAATGATCTTTTATGAGCATGAGGTTTTGAACCCCTCAGTTGATGAATTGGTTGTAGATTAATGACCTTAGTAGCACTGTGTTGCTACAGCTGAGTTGGAAGTTCAATCTACATGAATGGAGTAGGTGGTAGTTACAATGAGGATGGAGGAACTAGTGCAAAAAAAAAAGAGAAGGATAAGGATAAAATGTGTCATCTCTCCTAGAATGTGGAGAGTGAGCTCTATAGTATTCGAAAGAATGGTAATGATGTTGCAAATGAGAAATGTGATTGAAAGAGTCATGTGGAGATAGGGGTTGTTGAAAATAATATCCATATGGATCTTATTACTTGTAAAGGTACTGTTGCCTTAGTGGTGGCATCCCCAATGACTGTGGTTGATGACACTATTGATATTGCTCATACAGTTGTGGTGGAGTTCCACTTGGATAATATTGTTGTTGCTAATGAAATTGCCTAGGATTGCCTCGAGGATAAGTTAACCTTCTAGGTGCTTGCCTTTTTGCTAGTTGTGGATTTAGAGCACACATCCCAGATTCCTATAAGTGTGACATAATGGAGCAACATTCCTTTGGATGTTCATACTGGCAGATGTCACACCAACCATCATCATATGACTTATTTTTTGAAACTTCATCTATTGCTGTGATCTTGCTTGTACCCCTTTGGTAGGCACATTCAACTTCTTTTTGCCTCTTTTGGTTACGATCACTACTTTACTCTTGTAATTCTTCAATGATTTTTAAAGTAGTTTGGAAATTTTCATCCAACAAATCCCACATTTTATCCACCTTAGCTAAAATTTCAAACATAGTTTTTTTTGAATTGGCAAGGTCTTTCTATTTACCACTTCATCAAGTGGTGATTCTTCCATACTGTCACAAAATTGAACTTCCCTCTTTCAAATGGAAGGGTTCCCATTGTATTCTTCTGCACTTTCATGTTTTTGCAACTCTCCTTTTTGTTTTGCTACTTGATCAATTAGCCTTTGAAGCTGATGAGCTTTAAGTTCTAATAGTCTTCCTTAGGCATAAACCCCAAGAGTTCTCCCCATTTTCAATCTAATTCCATCTATGATATGGTGAAGTTTTTTTCCACTGAGAATAACCATGCCAAGGGCATCAATGTATGAGAGAATAGTATCTACCCATGGTGGCATCCAAGAGTTCATGGTTTTCTTTCTTCCATCCTTGGTTTTTTCTTCTGAGATTAGACACTCTAGAGTATGTTTGATACTTTTCATTAAATAGCTCAAGCATGGTACTCCACTGGCAAATAGATTCTAGTTCCAAGGACTGGTACCAGCTTTCTACTTCCTTGATGAGTGTCTTGGAAAATGGCTTTAGTTTCTACCAATTATTTTTGATATTTTGTAAGGCACACGAATCATGAACATCTTAAAGATGTGTTTATGGATCAAAATTATATCCCCTCTCAAATCTGGGAATATTGTTCATGTTAAGTCATCTGATCTAACTATCTTTCACATGCCTACTTGGAATTTTTACAACCTCCAAAATACTTAACATGCTTCGAGTTACCAATAAAGGCTCATCATCATCATTATTTCATTATCGCCGATGATTTCCTATGTTACCCCTTTAATCATTGTGGACTTTACAATCATCATTATCATCCCGTTGTTCATGTCCATCATGATTGTTCTTTCTATAGCATTTGTTAGAACTAGAAGAGGAAGAAAAAGATGTAGATGAAGAGGACAAAGAGGGAGGAGGACTACCATCACCATGGTATTTGCCAACTCCCCTACAGTTGTCACAGCCACGTTTGTAAATTTCTTATCATCTTAATGCTTATCTGAGCCCCTACCTTGACTACCATCTTTACCTAAACCTAGATTATTAATAGTGAATTGTAGATTCAGGGCCACACCCCCATCACCAGTAACAAGGGATGTAGAATTTTCATGTTGAGATTCCCTAGAGGAAGGATCCTCATTGTCATCTTGGTTAAGCAGGAATAAGAGATTGATGAACCATTTTTCCTTTACAAACTCATGATGTTTCTCTTAGTGGCAATCTCTCCTAAGTTGTGCTTCAGTGGGACAGTAGTCTTGGTAGTCATAATCATGCACAACATACTCCTCTTCAAGATCTTGGATGCCTTTTGTCTTAAGAGTTTGAAGTAGCATCATAGGCATAGATCAATCAGAAGGCATTACAATGTTGCCTTCCATAACACGCCATCATAGTTATTCATCCTGATACAGGATGAAGGTGAAGTCAGGAACATACTAAGTATATACCACCTTGTATTCTTGAGGGACTAGTGGTTTAGAATCATCATGCTTATGAGAAGAAGACATTTTGCAATACAAATAAAATATTAGTGTACTTATGTAATTATATTTATTGTGAGAATGATTTTGACCTTAGGGTTCATCCAACAATGTCAATGTTATTCAGTAATCCTAGATAGTGCATGTTTCAAACAAAAAGAGTCCATAGCAATGACACCAATGGTTATCTATCAAGGTACCCCTATGCCCAACCATACAAATCATGAAGCATTCACGTGTAATCTAATTGAATTTCATGAACTCTATGTCTTCTGGTACACTAGTCTTCTAAAAACTGAACTTTACCCTAATAGTCATTCGTTGTCTTCTCAATTACATTTTTGATGCACATGGTATGGTTAAGTATAATTAAGGCATATGATTTTTATTATTTTTTGTTTTATGTTCGTAGTGCTTAAAATAGAGAAATGAAGTAATTTAATAACTACTTTGATTTAACTAATTAACTAATCTCTAACTAGTCCTAACATGAGTATTCGGTCCCACTTTTCATACACATCTTGAACCCATGTACCCACTACTGGGGTTATTAGTCACTACGCTACTAGGCAAACCAAGTAATAACATTGTTGGGATTACCAAGCGAATACATGTTTATGGTCGAAGTAGTCGTACCTATGCATTTAATCTATTTAGCTTAATTAATTAACTAGTTACTTGAAATCTAATTTAGCTTAATTAATTGCATAATTAATGAAAATAATAAATGCATGAATGAATCATTAATCTATTTCGAGTGCTATAAGGTTTGATCAAAAGGCTCATCTGTATTGCCATTCACACTGGTGTGTTCAAGTACAACAGTGCTTAAATAAAGATCCATATACTTTTTGACTCCTACTATGGGCACTTAGAGAAATATTCTAACTCTCAAATGACTAAACTACAAGAGCTCTGCCACTACTATCACAAGACTTCCTCTAAACACAGATGATGAGCATGTATTTATAGAATTTATTCAAGAGTTACATTAACAAGGCTCCATAGATGCAGCAAATGCTATGTTGACATGGCCTTGTTAATGGGGCAACATCATGCAGACGGAGCTACATCGATGGGGTCCCATTGATGAGGCCATGTCAACGAGGGCTCATTAATGCAACAAAATGACAATTTATCACTTAGGAAGTACCCTTGTCTTTTTCCAATGTTTTACAATTTGTTTAAGCATGACAATCTCTAAGTTCTTTTCAATTGATTGTATAAAATTGATCCTCAATCAAATTTGATTGCAACAACTCAATGATTGTATAAGGAAGTAATTATTGAAATTATAGATAGCCATTTGATGAGTGGCGAGGTACCCCCTACACTCAACCATACAAATACGAGCGTTACATGCATGATCCGGTCGAACTCCGCAGATGAACTAGTTGTGGCATCTAGACAGTTAGCCTTAGGTTGCAATTCGTTGTCTTCCCACCTAGACTAGTATTAGCTTTGTCACATATGGTTTTGTTCAGAGTGAGGTGTATGATGGGTTTCTAACCTAATGCTACTCTTGAAGGCAATGGAAGATAATATTAACTAAACTAAGAGGGAAAGGGTGAGAAGGAATCTAATCTAGCCTAAGTGCGATGAGCATCCATTCCTTGATTATCCATACACATCTTGGACTTCGTGCACGACTACCACTGGGATTACCAAGCGTAGATCCTAGGTACGCTACTGGGTTACCAAGTAGTCGCACTTAAATGCTCGTAATCAAGTCGTACTCATTTCACGTTTAATAGGAGTTAAGGGTGAGAAGATATTAACTAGGAAAGCAGTAAATAACAATTAATTAAATGATTAAGCTAAGTGAATGTTGCAATGATGAAGTAATATCGATCTTTATTGCCAGTCATGTGCGTGTCCAAGTACATCACACTCGAATAAGAATGCCATATAATTACAATCACCACACTGCGGGCATACACTGGGAAATAATTCTAACTCAAAGAAGGAAAAATCACAAGAGTTTGGGTGAGGAACTAAGAACTAACTCCTAAAACTCATCTGTCTACCTCTTATTTATAGATGAGGAGACAGGCCGCGATATCATGTATGCAATATCGTGGGTTGGGTTGTGATATCGTGGATGCAATATCACTACCCCAAATGATGACTCATCACCATTTAAAGAAAAAATTTTAATTCTAGAGAAAAATTAGAGTTAAGAAAGACTGTCTACTTTCTTCAACTCTCTTTGGTATCTTTATTGATGAAATGTAGGAATAGTTATGCAACAGGCAAGATAGTTATGTTATCAAAATTGCATCCTAAGCAATGAATCTTCTTTTACATATAGATGATGTTGTCTTGATTTCCACTACTATAGAAAGTATGCAAATTTTAGACAATTATTATCATTCATTTGGTCTTCAAGTAAATGTAGTTAAAACCCAATTAACTATATGGGGTACTAGAAATTATTATGATAACTTTCATTTTGGAGATACCAATATGTAAATAGTAAATTATTTTTAATATTTGGGTCTCATTTATATAAACAATTACATGTGGGGGAAGTGCATCAATGAAAAAATAGTAGAAGGTTTCAAGGCTCTGTATGCTTTTAAAAACAAGTATAAGGATTTAGGTTTTTAGGTTTGGTAGGTTAAAAAACAAATTTTTGAGAGTATTATTTGTCCTACTATATTGTATACATGTGTTGTTTGGGAACTTGGACTCAATGCTAAACTTTGGAAAGATATTGAAAGATTATAAAAAACTTTTCTTCTCAATGAGTTAAAGGTGAAGATGCAAATACTTTACTTAATGTTATTATGTGAATGTTGTTGATTATTTTTATAAGTAGAAACCTTGTATTAATTTATTACATATACTCATAGCTTACGTATCTCTAGGCAAGACAAACTCTAAGCAGTTCTTGATGATTTTTGAGACCATGGTTAGTATTTTAAGGAGATGTAATGGTTAAGAAAATGGAATATCTCTTGGGAGAATGTATAACAAAATCTTAAGCATATTTGCGAACTATTCAAGCATAAGTTTTTAACACAAATATGATCTAATATAGAAAGCAAGACGCAATTTTATTTATATCATATTAGATCAAATAAACTAGATGTAGAAGCTCACTATCTCTCAGTTGTTATTCCCATCATGCATTAGAATGCTATTAGCAAGCTTCGTTTAAGTTCTCATCATTTTAGAATTGAAAGTAGAAGATGGATTCAAATCCTTTGAGAAGAGCATATTCATAGGTTGTCCATATTAGGAACCCTTAAAGATGAGTTACATGTGCTTCTTTCTTGTGCTATGTCTACCTATTTGAGATAATATTAAAATGTTACAAGAAAAAGACTATAATTTATTTTTGATGCCCCCATTGATGCTTGGTCAATTTGTAGAGTCCATTTTTATTTTTCATAAAAATATAATATCTATCCTATTGGTCTTTGGATATAATAAAGCTTTATTTCATTTCATTATTTAGATTTACCAAGTCAAAAATCTTACCATTAACCTAACACCCCATTTAAACTTTACTATCTTTAACATACAACTTATAGTTAAAATCATAACTTTCAAGGCCATAAACCACAAACTATAGCCAAGTCAAGTCAACCATGCCTAATTGACAATACAAATATATTTTAGAGCATTAAATTTATTCATGAATACTGTAATTAGAATGATGAACGTTCTCATCGTGTGGAACTAAACTCACCCTCGTTGCGCACGTTCTCTGCGACATAGAAGAATATTCGTACATGGTTTCCGTGAAAGGTTCAGGCGGTTGTTGAATTTTTTCAACTTTTAAGCTCTAACAGATCTATGTTTCGCCGCAGAAACTGTGGATAGCATTCACCATCATCGGCTCTCGTATTGCTGCTCGCGTTAGCCGGACAAGGGATTCTCCCAAATCCATGTTCGTTGTTGCGCCAAGTTGCCAACGCTGGGAGCCTCAGGTATAAAACAATCCGTTACCTGCACCTGGACCAACAACATGGCAATAATAGCAGCAGCGGCGGCATTGGCGGCAGAAGCAGCAGCAATCTTAGCCTTCTGCCTGTGTCTCAACCTGGGGTTTGGCCGGACGATTATTCCAGTTGCAACCAACAACAGCAGTAGCAGTAGAGTCGTGCGCTTAGAACTCATTCCACGGGACTCGCCGTTGGCGTCCACCTCCAACAGATCGGAGGCGTCGTTTCTGAGCGGCCTCACCGGGAGCGACCGTCTCCTACGAGCCATTCGGCGCAGCCACGCACGGGCGGCTGCCATCCAGCGCCGCATCCATGCACTGTCATCGGCCCAACCTGGGGGATACGAGGCACCGATGTCGCTGGGCGAGGAAGAGTTTCTGCTGGAGCTGACTATCGGCTCGTCGTCGCTGCGGTATCATGCCGTTCTGGACTCCGGCAGCGACCTCATCTGGACGCAGTGCCAGCCCTGCCAAAACTGCTTCCAGCAACCCACTCCCATCTTCGATCCTTCCACCTCCACCACGTACGAGCCCCTGGAATACGACTCGCCCGAGTGCCAGATGCTGCCGCCGGGGCATTCGACGTACGACAGCAACTACGATTGCCGGTACGCCTACGAGTACGGCGACGGCTCCACCACAGCGGGCGTGCTCGCCACCGAGACGTTCACGCTCTCGGGCGCCCCGTTTTCCGAAGTCGCCTTCGGCTGCGGCCACGACAACCACGGGGCCCCTTCCCGGCAGTCCGCAGGCTTCGTCGGCTTCGGCCGCGGAGAGCTCTCGTTGCCGTCTCAGTTCGCGAGGAGCGTCGGCTCCGACGGCACGACCTTCGCGTACTGCCTGTTGTCCGGCACCGACGGCAGCAGCCCCCTCTGGCTGGGCCCCGACGCCGGCTCCAAGTTCCCCGCCGGCGCCGATACCGTCAGCACGTCGTTTATCCTGAACCACGTTATGGAGACGTTTTACTTCTACGTCTCGGTCACCGGCATCGACATCGGCGGCACCACCGTGGATATCCCCAGCGGCGCACTGGATATCGATTCCCACGGGGAAGGCGGACTCATCATCGACACCGGCACCCCCCTGACGTATTTTCAGACCCAAACGTACAACAATTTTATCAGTGTTCTCCAGTCCTTCGTCGGACTTACTAGCGTGGATGGCTCCTCCACCGGCCTGGGCCTGTGCTACGACGCCTCGGAGGTGTCGTCCGAGCTTATCCGTTTTCCGACGGTGACGCTGACGTTCGACGGCGGCGGGAAGATGCAGTTGAAGAAGGAAAGTTACGTGCTTGAGATTAACAATTTGGTGTGCGCTAGTGTGGCACCTGCGGATGATATCTCCATCATTGGCAACTACGCACAGAGGAACTTCTTTATGCTCTACGACACCTCCGCTAACAAACTTTTCTTCGCCCAGACCCAATGCGACGCTCTGGTAAACTAAAACTTAGGTTTTCATTTCTCATGAACTTCTCCCCACTCTGGTCAGAGAGAGAGGGTGAGGGTGAGCTGTGGTGTGGAGGATGGCCATGTTGTCTTGGCTCGGTGTGAATCCAACCATGTTCCAACCGTTTTCTCATCTATGCATCAAAAGAATCCGATTCGTGGAAGCGAGGAATTGAGGATTCACGACTCTGAACTTGTTCGGGTACATGTGCCTCAAGAAAAAGTGGGGATGGGTTCATAGCCCGGACGTGATACAGAAAATTTAAATATATTAATTTTAAAAAAAATTAAATCTCATATATCATAAAAATACATTGTAAAATATAAAACAATGTAAATCCAAAATATTGTTAATGCTTAAAATTGCAGAAGATTGCAATATCACCATTAAATTAAAGCAAGAAAATTTGCAAAGGTATGGAGGGCATTGAATCCATTTCTTTACTCAGGAGCCATGATCTGGCCAAACATATAATTTCTGCAACAACCAAAATGACAGCAATAAAATGAAACTCCTTTGTTACTCGAGCCAATATTTCCAAAAATGAAATTAAGCCTTAAGGTTCAACCAAATTTATAACAAACTACTAACTACTACCTGTGAGTAGCGCCATAGGGTGAAGTTGGAGATGACTGCATTAAAAGAAGACACAACTTAACTAAACTAGGCACAGGTAGGAACTCACCTCACCTACAATGATCGAAAACGTTTCAGACGTTGGATATGACGAAGAGGAGTGTAAAAACAGAGTGCCATGAGTTTGCATATGGCCATTGGCCATGTGCTGGGCTTTGGGCTTTGTTTTTTTATAAGCAAACAGATTTTTAAAAAAGTTGAACAAGCATCCATCCGTCATCATGTTCATGACTCATGACCCATGACGATGACCCTGTTTTGTTTTGTTTTCTCAGGAGAGAGAGAAAAAGAGCAAAACCCAGCAGTGAACAATAAACACGCGTGAATGTGTGAGTTATGGTGGAACCTTTGACGCTCCCAAAGGGAGGCGAATCCATGCAAATGCAATGTTTTCTTTTGCACGCCCCGCCAAAAACTTGATTTCCGTATGACCCATACTTGCCCCTTCGGCCTTCGGTTACTATATTAGCCCTTTCGTGATTTCGGTGTGTTCGTTTATTTATTGGTACTTGTTTTCTGTGGTCCGTCTCATGCCGACGCCATGAATCTTGATTGCTTGCTTGCCACTTAACAATGAAATGAAATTTTTGGTATGATTCATAACAGGAGAAGATACTAAGATTTTAGTGCAAGATGCAGAGATCGTAAGAACTAAAAAGGCAAGAACAATAAGAAGCCAGGCACNCACAGGTAGGAACTCACCTCACCTACAATGATCGAAAACGTTTCAGTTGGATATGACGAAGAGGAGTCTAAAAACAGAGTGCCATGAGTTTGCATATGGCCGTTGGCCATGTGCTGGGCTTTGTTGTTTTATAAGCAAACAGATTTTTAAAAAAGTTGAACAAGCATCCATCCGTCATCATGTTCATGACTCATGAGTCATGACCCATGACGATGACCCTGTTTTGTTTTCTCAGCAGAGACAGAAAAAGAGCAAAACCCAGCAAAAGAGCAAAACCCAGCAGTGAACAATAAACACGCGTGAATGTGTGAGTCATGGTGGAACCTTTGACGCTCCCAAAGGGAGGCGAATCCATGCAAATGCAATGTTTTCTTTGCACGCCCCGCCAAAAACTTGATTTCCGTATGACCCATACTTGCCCCTTCGGCCTTCGGTTACCATATTAGCCCTTTCGTGATTTCGGTGTGTTCGTTTATTTATTGGTACTTGTTTTCTGTGGTCCGTCTCATGCCGACGCCATGAATCTTGATTGCTTGCTTGCCACTTAACAATGGAATGAAATTTTTGGTATGATTCATAACAGGAGAAGATACTAAGATTTTAATGCAAGATGCAGAGATCGTAAGAACTAAAAAGGCAAGAACAATAAGAAGCGAGGCACGGTCACCATTTCAATGTATATGTACAAATCCAGACAAAATTTTATTGGAAATTATGAAATACGTACCCCTTGCGAATTTAATGCGCTTTTGTACACGCTCCCGAATCCGAGGAATCACGAATCGAATCTCCGGCACATAGGTTCTCATTTTGTATAGATTGCAAAATGAGAGGGAGGAACCAACCGTGCTCTCATTTTGTATAGATTGTAAAATGATAGCAAGGATGATTTTCTTATTTTTTATTTTTATTATTATGAGTGAATGAGCATAGGGGCTGGTACCGCAACCTATCAACGTACAACGTACTATGACAGATGTGATCTATTAAACAAGTATCCTACTACATGGTCCACATCTAATTAAAGGCAACCTCCTTATCAAAAATTAGGTGAATGTTTTGCCACTGATTATTTTATAAAGTGAGTACTTTTTGATATAGTGATTAAATGTAAGCTTGAATGTGATTCTAAGTTGATTTAACTCATGAGTCAAGCTTTCAAGATTTTTGGCTTTGTCTAAAATTAATAAATTTCAATTTGCTTAAGCTTTATCATGGAAAATAAATAATTATTATCATAATGTTGGCCTAAGAGAAAACATTTTTACAATAATTATTATGAGTATGCAATGTGTAAATTTAATATATGTTTACACATTTTTAGACATTTTTCATAGGAAAATAAAGGCAAAAATTAAAGGTTCACAATTTCAAAAATAATTGAATATATGGTAAGAAGTCAACTATAAGAGTTAGTACTTATTAGTTTATGTAATATACTCATAAATTACAACGACAACAATGATCCAAAGAAGCTAAACCTACTTATTAAAATATTGAGTTTTAAAACTAGATTGTGTTTGACTAATATTTTGTAGTGTATTAGGTGAATTATGTTGAATGGAGACCCTATTTACCTTGAAGCTCTTTTGGTTAGAAAATGCAAAAAACTACACTACCATGGTACTTGGGTAGTACAATATGAGCTACAACATAAAAGATTAAAAATCTTTTCTATATCTTATTATTAGTTGGCATAGTTCATGAAATCGTAGAAAAAGCTTTTGCCCAATAAAAGTTCATATTTTTAGAAGTCAAATTGATGCACCTCATCAATGCAATTGTTCACAACTTCTCATACTCCCACTCTCATCATCATATTGTTATTGCACCTACCCCTCCTTATATTAGATTCATAAGAAATGTTAAATGGCTATTGAATTGCATGGCAAAAATAGTCCTAGCACATTGTGAAATAAATGGCTAAATGTAAGTCAAATTCACATCATGTAGGTGTGTACTGGTTAGACATTTGGAAGAACCTACATTAATTTTAATTTACAAAAAAAAAAGGCTTCAATCAGTCAAATAATATCATAAATAGATAGCTAAATTAGTTTTAACAGATTTTTCAAAAACCCTCACATGAATAATTAAGCCCCTTCTCTTTACTTGTAAAGTTTTCTTTTTTCTTTTATTTTTGGCATGCAACTTTTTGCTTCAGGCTTCTGCATTTGTCTGCATTTGAATTTACATTTTAAATTTCCAAAATATCGATTAAGGATTGAAATTATATTTTTAAAATACATCAAGTTATTTTCCCAAAGCATCTCAATAGCCACGTCTTCTTGAGTTACTTCTGAGGTGGTAACACAAATACCTACATAGCAGGATCTTGTCTATACCATCAGGTCCGCCGTTAGCCTTAGTACCGTGGACGGCTCTAACCTTGGCCCGGAGCTGTGCTAGGAGGACTTGGCGACATACTGGGAGGATAGCCTTTCTGAATGTGACATTGACAGTCGACGTCAACGCGGTACGAAGATGGATTGGATGCTGCACAATTACATTATCAAGCCGGAAAATATGGAATGCGTTGCTCTGGCTCTTAAGTTTCGCGTTTCCATCTTTAGCAACATCACCCGAAGAACTACTTCGTCCTTTGAGACACTTCCGCCAACAAACTCTCCGAATGCTACTCTATGTAAACTAAAATTAGGTTTTCATGAACTTCTCCCTACTCGTTGGCCGAGAAGCTCAGGGTGAGCTGTGCTGTCAACAATAGGCAGAGGTGGTCCTAGGTCGGTGATTTTCAGTAAAGCATGTTTTAATCTCTGGTCCTTCAAGTGGGCAAGTCAAGCCAGTTATACCATGGCAGTTAAAAAGTAAATAAAAATAGATAACCATGGGAGTTAAAAGGTAAATAAAAATATTCTATGATAAAAAAAATGTTGAGTGGATACATGATTTAGTCGTTAAAAGTTCACTGCAATAATTTATTAAAAGGAACACTGTGGAATAGTAGGCATGTTGTTCTACATTAGAAATAGAAATTACCGGTTAGAATTGATCTTAACCTAAGTATTAATAAACAAATATGATTATTGATTCATTGTGGTTTTGAAAAGGTGAATTGCTTAGTTTTTGGATTTTGATTTTAGTTTATGCTCTTTCTAGTTCTTCTGCCTTTTTTGAACAAGTACCATTGTGCTTTGCTTAAATTATAAAAAAGTTGTGTTGGCTATGCACTAAGTCTACTTAATAATTAAAATATAATGAAATGTAAGCTTGGATCATTTGTCATTACCTTCTTTTTTCTCATGTCTTAATTTTTTAAGCATAGGGGAGGAGGTTATCAAATCTTACGAGGAGCGATCCCTAGATACTTAGCAGGCTTAGGCCTTGGCCTGTTCAGGTTGATCATTGTACTCTAAGCTTGCCTTCATCCACAACCTATCCCTATGAAGGCTCCAATATTCCTAATCCTAAACTCATTTGTTTATTTGTTCATGTCCTCCATGTATTTGATTGTATTCATGAGTCAAAGTGATCCCTTCGATTACTTCTTATTCTTCATAATTAACTTTTAAGGAAATACTTCAAGGTTAAAACAAATAATACAACTTGCAATGACTTTGGCATTGACATTGGAATTTGACACCTTTATTAGGATTTTTTGGTTGATTTTGGTGTAAAATACACCAACATTTTCATGACACACATAAAAAATTAAAGAGGGATAAATTAAGGTATAAGTTAAAAAATGTTACATTATAATCTATTGCTTCATAATGCACTTTTAATAACATATGTTAGCTAAAAGCTAAAAGTTTGATTCAAGACAAATGTGAATGTTAAATAGCAATCTATTTTTTTAGGGTGATTAGGGTAATTCTAGGAAGTATAAACAATAATTTATTAAATGACATGATACATTTGCTTTAGATATCCTAAACCAAAATAGATTCCTACTTTTCATACCACCCAAACTTTATGAATAATACACTTGTAACTTCTTGAAAGAATTAATGCACTACACATTTCTGGATACCTTTACCAACCACATTATGGAAACATGGAACAAACACTCTATGAGAATAATAGAGGAGGACAATATCCTGTTATCCTCAAATGGGGTTTTAATGACCCTTGGAAGTTAGAAAATTAATATGACTTACTTGTATGTTTGGCATGCTTCCTAAGAATAACCTTGACTTTATAATACTATGTCATTGAGTCATAGTACACCATACATACCATGAACACCAAAACCTTTAAGCAATAGTGATAGCTTTAACATATAGTTAAAAATTAGATAATAAATATTGGAAGATTTTCTTGATTTTCTTTCTAGATAATTGGTAGAAAGAGTAAAAATAAAATAAATAAAGGGTATCCAGAATTTCAATTGAGATGCAAGTGGATTCTAAATTGTGTTTCCATATATATGAAAGGTTTTTTATGCTTGTGTGGTTATTGATTTCATACAAATTAACTATTGATTTTTCATTATTCTTTCACAAGAATTAACTTAAATAAATGTCACAACAATAAACTCAAGAATGACAAATTACAATAGTTGGTCAAAATCAATTACTAAGTACCTAAATGGAATAAATAATATTTTAATTATCTATGCTTTTTAGGATTATATTTTGAATAATTAAAATAAAAAGTGGTCATTCTTTTTTATTATGGATTTTTATTATAAGTTGTAGTAATAGCAAGGATCCAACTAAATCATTAGTTTGCAAATTAGCTTTACCCTAAATGTTTCCTACTAATGTTATTGATGACCCTAATATCAGGGACCAAGAAGCGATGTTGGATATCTGATATCGCAAGATGTGTGTCAACCTATAAATATAACGCTTGGGCACATAGTTTGGGAGTCATAGTAGTCATAGTGTAGTAGAGCTCTTGCAGTTATTCTTCCCCAAAGTTGGAATACTTTCCCAAGTGCCCATAGTGGGAGTCATTGAGTGTATGAATATTTGTTCGAGCACTATTGTAGCTGAGCACAGTAGTGTATGTGGTAATAAAGATGAGCTTTCTGATAAACCTTGTAACACTTTGGCTAGATTAAATATTTTCTTCATGTATTTAATGTTTTTAGCAATTTTCTTTAATGCTTCTAAGCAATTAAGCTAGCTAGGTTAAATAGCAATTAATTAAGCACATAAGTACAACCACTTCAAGCATGCACATGACACTTGGTAATCCCAGTAACGCTTAATGTTTGGTAATCCAGTAGTGTCATACATGTTCAAGATGTGTACAGAAAGTGGGACTGGATGTCTATGTTAGGATTAGTTAGACATTAGTTAGTTTGCTAGGTTAAATTAGCAATTAAATTACTTCATTCCTTTCATCCTTTATTTTGAACACCCAAAACATAAACCATAAAAATAATAAAAATCATACACCTCGATTACACTTAACCATACCTCTACATATCACAAGTGTAATTGGAAAGACAATAAATGATTGTAAGGGCAAGTTCACTTTCTAGAGGCTAGTGTACTAGAAGACATAGAGTCCATGGAATTCGACCAAATCATGCATGAACACTTAGTGATTGGTATGGTTGATCATAGGGGTATTCACTGCTCATTATTTGCATCATGGCTAGGGACTCCTTTTTGTTTGAAATGTATGCTATCTAGGCATAGTGAAAATCATTAACATCATTGGATGAATCTTAAGGTCAAAATCATCCCAAAAATTAATATAATAATTTGAGCACATTGATATCTTATTCTAATTGCAAAATGTCTTCTTCTCATAGGCATGATGATACTAAACTACAAATGCCTCAAGAATGCAGGGTGGTATATACTCATCCAGATGAGTATGATCCTGACTTCACCTTCATCTTGCATCAAGATGAACAACTACAATGGCGAGATATGAAGGGCAACATTGTAATGCCTTCCGATTTATTTGTGCCTAGGATGCTACTCCAAACTTTTAGGAGGCTGGGAATCTAGGATTTTCAAGAAGAGTATGTTGTGCATGACCATGACTATCGAGACTACTATCCCACTAAAACACAATGCAGGAGGGATCGACACTAGAAGGAACACCATGAGGCTGTGAAGGAAACATGGTTCCCTAATCCCTTGTTCCTACTCAACCAAAATGACAATGAGGATCCTCCCTCTTGGGATTCTTAACATGAAGATTCTCTACCCCTTGATATTGGTGATGGGCATGAGAACTTGAATCTACAGTTCACTATCAACAATCCAAGTTTAGGCAAAAGTGGGAGTCAAAGTAGGGGCTTGAGCAAGCATCAAGATGATAAAAAAGCTAACGAATGTGGCTATGGTAAGTGTAGTGGAGGTGGAAAACACCATGGTGGTGGCAGTCCTCCTCTCTCTTTGCCCTCTTCTCCTGCATCTTCTTCTTCCTCTTCTAGTTCTAACAAACATCACCAAAAGAACAACCATGATGAAGGTGAACAACAAGACAATGATAATCACAGAGACCATCATGGATGAAGGGGTAGTAGAGGAAATAATAGAAGTTATTAAAATAATGATGATGATGAGCCTTTGCTTGTCACTTGAAGCATGTTGAACATTACAAAGATAGTAAAAATTTCAACCAAGCATGTGAAAGATAGTCAGATTAAGTGACTTGACATGAAAAATATCCCTAGATTTGAGTGGGGATATAACTTTCATCCACATACATATTTTCAAGATTTTCATGATGTTTGTGCCTTACAAAATATTGAAATTAATTAAAAAAAATTAAAGCTATTTCCCAAGATACTCATCAAGGAAGAAAAAAGTTGATACCAGTCATTGGAGCTAGAATCCATTCGTAGGTGGAGTACAATGCTAGAGCTATTCAATAATAAATATAAGCCATACACTTGAGTGTCTAATCTGAGAAGGAAGATCCAAGGATGGAAGTAAGAACATATGAACCCTTGAATGCCACCATGAGTAGATGTTATTTTCTCATACACTAATGCCCTAAACATGGTTATACTTAGTGGGAACAACTTTGCCACATCATAGATGGACTCAAATCATAAACAAAAAGAACTCTTGAGGTCTATGCCCAAGGAAGATTGTCAAAATTAAGAGCCCATAAGAGATAAAGGCTGATAGTGTAGGTAGCAAAAGAAGGAGAGTTGAGGAAACAAGAAAGTGTAAAAGAATATAATAGGGATCCTTCCATCAAAAAGAGGGAGGTTTGCTTTTGTGATAGTGAGGAGGAGTCACCTCTTGATAAGGTGGTGCAAAGAAAGACCTTGTCGATCCAAAAATCTATGTCTGAAATTTCAAAAAAGGTAGATATAATGTGGGATTCATTGGATGAAAAATTCTAAATTGCTATAAAAAGCATAGAAAAATCAAGAGATCAAAGTAGTGATCATAACCGCAAGAGGCAGAAAGAAGCTAGACATGCCTACCAAAGGAGCAAGGGAAAAGCTACTATAGTAGAAGAAGTTGTGGGGATTGAATTAAATGATGACAGTGGATGTGGCATTTGCCATTATGAACATTCTAGGGGATGTTTCCCCATTTTGTCACACTTGTAGGAATCTAGGATGTATGCTCTAAATCCTAGATTGGTAAGGAGGCAAGCACCTAGGAAATTGCCTTATCCTCAAGGTAATCCTAAGCAGTTCCACCAACAATAAACCTACTACCCAAGTGGAGCTCCACCACAACCATATGGCTAGTACTAGCAATGGAAATACCTACAGTCATGAGGGATGCCACCACTAAGGTAGCAATACCCTTACTAGCAACTAGATCCATATGGGTACTATGTTCAACAACCCATTTCTCTGTGTGACTCTTCTAGTTATACCACCTTCCAACATCACTACTACCCTTTAGATTATTACAAAACTCATTCTCCAATTATTAAAGGCAAAATCCCATATTCCTATCACCCTTCTCATCCTTCTACATATGCCCCTCCACCCTCAACCTAATTATTGTCTACTTTGGTAATGCAGGGTGAAATTCCACCTCAATTGTAACAATGCAACACAACTAGGGCTATTAATTTATAGCTAGCTTCTCAACTAAGTGGTTTGGAAACTAGATTATGAAAAATACCTTTCTTTTGAACCAATAACCCAACTAAACCCTCACATGCACCTACAGCTATTAACCCTACTTCTCCATCTTCCTTTGCATCTAATCTATTCAAGTTCGCTTCAAACCAAACACCTCCCAATGTGCATACTATCATGTTAACTCATGTGGTAACCGATTGGATAAAGGTTGGCCACCTTTCAAGGAAACTATTTGATCATAGAAGTCCCCTTATTTACCTTCACATTGCTAGGAATGAGCCTTGTAAGGCTCTTCTGCATTTATGTTCTAGTGTTAATCTAATTTTCCATGAGATGTATAAAGCCTAGAACCTACCTCCACTTAAGAAGAGCAACATTCATCTTGAGTTGGCTAATTAGTCTATCACTATTTCCTTGGAACTGGTGGAGGGCATTGTGACAATTGTTTGTGGGTGGTCCTACCCTGTCAATTTCCTAGTGATCTGAGTAGAGAATTGTAATGGGGACTTTCCAATCATCATGGAAAGGGCTTGGCTAATCACTATTGATGCATGATTGGGGATTCAAGAACTTTTCTTCAAAATATCTAAAGAAAATGCATTCAGAAAGATTAATAAGAAGAAAGTTCCATGCATTGCATATAGTGATACAAGGTGAAACTATGTGCAAAAATTATGGGCCATTAACAGTGTATCTATTAAAGCATGTAGTCAATATGATGATAGATATAAAATATAAAGGTGCTTATATGTAGCAACTAGATAGTAGGAGGGCACCTAGTGGCTAACATCTAACCCTGAGAGTAGCTCAATACTTTACATGGAACTTGCTGAGAGCCTACCATGTGCCTACGTGAAAGCCATGGATGAACTGGAGCAAGTTCATTACCAACTCTCCATCGATAAAATTGATGATAACAATTGGGAGAGTTGGAAATTCCTAAAAAATTTAAACAAGAGCCCTTAGAGTTGAAAACTCTACCTACTAGCATGGAGTATGCATTTTTGAAAAATAGCAAACTAGTAATCATCAATGCCAATATTGCTCCTGAATAGAAACATATGTTGTTGAAGGTGGTTAATAAATGGCTAATAACCTTTGCTTGGTCATATCTTGAACTCATAGAGATTGATCCTAGGATACACCAGCATCATATCTACACTAATTCAACCATGAAGCCAAAGAGGTTTAGCCATAGCAATGATTGAACCCCAAAATGCAGTATATCAACAAAGAGAAAATCAAACAACTCCTCAAGGTGGAGTTTATCTATCCCATTGTGGATAGTGAGTGGATTAGCCCACTCATGATTGTGCCAAAGAAAGGTGGCATGTGATGGATCTACATCAACTTCTAGCTATTGAACATGGCAACATTCAAAGATCACTTCCTATTGCCATTTGTAGAAAAAGTGTTAGACACTATTTCTAGGCATTGTTGTTAGAGTTTTGTCAATAGTTATAGTGGCTATAACCAAATCTAGAGCATGTAAGAGGATCAGGCAAAAACAACATTCATGAATCCTTGGGGAACTTTTACATATCAAAAGATGCCTTTTAGCCTATGTAATGCTCCTACAAAATTTCAATACTTGGTCTTGAGTATTTTTTAGTAGTAGATTGATAGCGGGGTGGAAGTCTTCCTGGATGACTTCTTCACCTATGGGGCTACATTTGAGCAAGCCTTGGACTATCTTGAGTAAGTTCTTAAAAGATGTGTGGAGACCAATATTTGGCTTAATTAGTAGAAGAGCCATTTGATGGTGTAAGAGGACATTATGTTAGGGCATAGAATATCACAAGCATGGATTGAGGTTGATCCTAAAAAGATTATGATCATACAAGGAATTACCTATTAACCAAAAACTATAATAGATGTTTGATCATTCCTTAGACACACTAGTTACTATAAAAGATTCATAGAGAATTTTTCTAAAATCACACTATTGTTGGTCAAGCTAATGAAGAAAGATGCTCCATTTTTTTAGACCAAGGAATGTAAAAATGCATTCCATTAGCTGAAGGAGAAACTTGTAAAAACTTGAATTCTATGAGTAGTAAACAAGTCCAAACCATTTCATGTCATGATGGATGCATCAAATTATGCCTTAGGGGTCATGCTTACACAATTGAATAATTAGAAATATTCTTATTACATTCACTATGCAAGCTGAAGCATTATGGGTGAATAGCTAAACTAGACTACCATAGAAAAAGAATTGATTGCAGTGGTGTTCAACTTAGAGAAATTCAAGCACTATGTACTTCGACACAAGGTGTTCATGCACATAGGCCATAGTGTAATTCACTTCATGATGAACAAGCCAATGGTAAGCCCCTATGTCATATGGTGGTTGGTGATCTTGTAAGAGTTGGATCTTACAATAGTAGATTGAAAGGGTACTAAGAATCTAAGTGCTAACCACTTGACTTAGTTGAGATGGGGCAATAAAGAGGAGGAAATCCCATTGTTTGATCAGTTTCTTGATGAACTTATCTGTGCTAGGGCTACAACTAAACAATTGCCCATTTAGTCTAAATGGTACTATGACATTCTCACCTATCTTCTTACTCAAGAAATGCGACAAGAGCTAGATTGTAGAAAGATATAATAGTTTCTTCACAAGGTGAAATGCTTCATGGAGATCAATGGGAACCTCTACAAAGTGTGCGCTGATGGCTTAGTTCATTAGTGTATCCCTAATACTAATCAATTGTGCATTCTTGAAGATGCTCATGGGGGTCTTTGTGGGGGGCCACTATGCAAGGAGATGCATAGCCATTAAGATCTTGATGGTAGAATATTACTAGTCAACACTTTTCAGGGATGCTCACTAATTTGTTAGCTCTCATGAACATTGCCAACATGATGGTGGAATGATTGCTTGTATGGAGGGACCTCAATAGTGGATTCAACCATTGGAACCCTTTGACATTTGAGGCATTGACTTCATGGATTCCATCACATCTATGTCAAATGGAAAGGCATACATAATCATTGTTGTTGATTACTATACAAAATGGATAGAAGCAGTAACCATTACCAACTATACATCTTCTACAGTTGCTCAGTTTGTACAATAGAATGTTGTAAATAGGTTTGGTGTGCCACATGCACTAATTTCTAACAATAGAATCCATTTTACAAGTACTACCTTTTAGAAGCTCATGAAATTCTTGGGGGTTGAGCATAAATTAACAACACCTTACCACCCTTAAGCCAATAGTCAAGCTAAGGTTACAAATAGGAAAATCACTAAGATGTTAATAAGAAAAGTTAGAAAATATAGAAGATATTGGAGCAAAAAACTCAACAATGCCTTTTAGATCTACTACTTCACCTANTTGTGGAAAGGTCCTATTATTAGTTACAAAACCTTTTTTATAGGGCCATGTTCATCTATAAATCGAAGAGTCCAAACAAAAAGCAGCTGGTCAACACACAACAAGTTAAACCTTTCCATGAGCCTAAGCAAGGCAATGCAACAAACACATCATTGGATGGACACCCATGCTCAATCTTTTGGATCTCTTCCTTTCAACTTAGTTGTAAGAGAGATGGTCATCCATGTTAACCATTATAGTGGCTCCTCAATTTTTCATCTTTTTGTTTTACACCTTGTTACCTTTACGCCTTCTTTATCTTACACATTTTTGCTTTTACTTTATTGATTTTTTCCAATTTTACTTTTACAACATTGTTAGTACATTTGAATTTTCTTGAATATTTTACAATTTCTTGTCTATTTTTTCTTTGTTTTGGTAATATTTTCTTATTATGTTCTAATAATAACGTACCTTATTGCCAACTAGGTACAGTGTGGTTTGCTTGATGTGGGCATGTACTATCTAGTTATTTAATTGTTAGTGTCTGGATTCTAATATTGTTACTAATAACTAAGACATGGTTTATTTTTCCTAAAATAGGCAGTGAATCCATGACATCCACCCATCCAAAAAATTTATGGTTTTCCTTGTTTTGGAAGTATGCGATCCCTTTTCCTTAAGTAAAACTTTAACAAATTTGTGACCTTGGTAGTTTTCGGACTTGGAAAGGATTCAAAGGTTTGAACAAGGTGTGACTTCAAGGGGACTCAATACTCTTTGTACTCTTCTACTTACTTGGATACATGAGTATTTTCATGGATTTCTTAATGTTCTATGTCAACCAATAATAAAATGTTGAATAAATTTTTGCATGGTGTGGTTCCCATCCAAAAGTTCAAAAGTGAAAAAAATGATGGAAATTCAAAGCACACTCCTTAGAAAAAATAAACAGGCTACAAGCACTACTTATGGAACTAGAAAGACATGTTACCAATGCCTGAAGGTCCCCTCTAACTGAGGCCCTTTCTCACTTCCCGTTTCTCTTTTCTTCTTAAATAAGGAATGGTGGTTGTTTTGTGAGAGTACTCTTGTGTCTCAAGGGGGTGGACTCATATTAGAGTGGTGATGCAAAGTCATTGAATGTGGTTGGTTTTCGTCTTAACTAAGGATGGATTTTATTAGGTCATTTAACCACAAAACTCACGAGGGACTTTGTGTGACCTTAGTTAGGAAATCCATTCCACTTTCTCTCACTCTTCCATCTATGTTTTCCATACCTCACCTCACTACCAATGTTCATGTCCTTATTTGATGTCCTGGTTTAATGTGTCAAAATTCTTTGGTAGTTTCTTCCAGGTTTTTGTACTTAATTTTTCGTAACCATTAATCACCCATGGGGCCCATGGACTCCTTGGTTTGAGGATATGCAAGGGAAACAAAAGACATGTATCTGCTTTGGAGAGAATCCACTTGCATACCTTTTGGTTGGGTTAGTTAAGTTCTTTATCTATATGCATTCTCATAATCAAATTATTTTGCATACCCTATTGATGACATCCAATCATGCGCATGTTCACAATGTTTTTCAGTGAAATCCTCTTTTTTGTTATTGTGAATTCTTCAACCCTCTTCAAGCATTTCATCACATTTGGACTTTCCAAAATTTAATAATGGACCACTTATCCATTTCACCCCATTTTTTCATCTACCCACTAATGTTATTGAAGGAATTAATTCACCATAATGACAACCTAGCCAAGTGTAATTGCTAATGAGACAAGGTACCTAAAAGCTATAAGTTACACATTGCACACTAATCCATGATTTTGTTATGATTGTAGTGGAAAGTATGGACTAGTAGCAAGACTATCTTCATCAAGGGCTAAGAAATAGCACCATTCGACAAGGCCCCTTCATGATCATTGAATCTTCTCCCTCATTCTTTAGCTGCTAGAGGAGTTGGATGTCAATTTTGGCCAAGGTGTTGAATTCTATTGTCATGAACACCCAGTTTTATAAAATATTCTAAATCTGTATACTTGGTCACTTAGAATCTATCTATTTCATCTAAGTCAATTTGCGTGTCAATCAATAATCCCATACCTTTCCAATATTTTGTAAGGAACTTGTTCCTCCTTTTATTCACTTGAGGATGAGTTTTCATTCAGTCATGGGGGTATGATAAAGTGTCTTTTCTTTGGGTCTAATATCGAATATTTGATATTGACACCTTGATATCAGATACCCAATATCAAAAACCAAGAAGTGATGTTAGATATCCAATATTGTGGGATGTGTGCTGACCTATAAATATAACACTTGGATGCATGATCTGAAAGTCATGTTAGTCATAGTGTAGTAGAGCTCTTGTAGTTTTTCTTTCCTAGAGTTAGAATATTTTTCTAAGTGCTCGCAGCAAGAGTCATTGAGTTTATGGATCTTTGTTCGAGCATTGTTGTACTTGAGCATGGCAGTGTGTGTGATAATAAAGATAAGCTTTTTGACAAACCTTGCAGCACTTTTGCTAAACTAAATATTTCCTTCATGCATTTAATGTTTTTAGCAATTTTATATAATGTTTTTAAGTAATTAAGCTAGCTAGGTTAAATAACAATTAATTAAGGACATAAGTATGATTGCTTCAAGCATGCACATGATGCTTGATAATCCCAGTAATGTTTAATGTTTGATAACCTAGCAGTGTTATACATGTTCAAAATGTGTACGGAAAGTGGGATGAGATGCTTATGTTAGGACTAGTTAGACATTGGTTAGTTAGTTAGGTTAAATAGTAATTAAATTACTTCATTCCTTTCATCCTTTATTTTGAGCACCCAAAACATACAATATAAAAATAGTAAAAATTAGATGCCTCAATTACACTTAACCATACCTTTGCATATCACAAGTGTAATTGGAAAGACAACGAATGATTGTTAGGGCAAGTTCACTTCCTAGAGGCTAGTGTACTAAAAGACAAAGTCCACAAAATTAACTGAATTACACATGAATGCTTAGTGGTTTGTATGGTTGAGCATATGGGTATTTGCTATTCATTAGTTATTAAAAATTATTCTAATGATTTAGCTTCTATCATGATGAGTACATTAGAAATATTGTATTGATATGTTTATATTAGGTAGTTATGATTTTTTATAAATTTATGTTACCTTTTAAAATCCAAATATTTACCATTATTCAATATCTAATTTTGATTTCTTTAATCTCTTCCTTACACTATGACATGGTATGNAGTTGTGGTACCTAGATCGTTAACCTTAGGTTGCAGTTCGCTATCTTCCCACCTGGACTAGTATTATCTTTGTCACGTATGGTTTAGTCTAGAGTGAGGTGTATGATGTGTTTCCTAATCTAAATGCTACTCCTGAGGCAATGGAAGATAATATTAACTAAGCCAAGCTAGGAGAGAAAGGATAAGAAAATCTAATCTAGCCTAAGTGCAATGAGCATCTGTTCCTTGATTATCCGTACACATCTTGGACTTTGTGCACAACTGCCACTAAGGTTACCAAGCGCAGATCCTAGGTATGCCACTGGGTTACCAAGTAGTCACACTTAAATGCTCGTAATCAAGTCGTACTCATTCCGTGTTCTAACATGAGTTTAAGGGTGAGAGAAACTAATTAGGAAAGTAGTAAATAACATTTAAATAAATAAATAAACAAACTGAATGCTGCAATGATGAAGTAATCTTGATCTTTATTTCCGATCATGTGCGTGTCCAAGTACATCACACTCGAATAAAGGATGTCGTACAATTACAATCACCACACTACGGGCAAACACTGAAAAATATTCTATCTCTGGAAGGGGAAAACTACTAGAGCTTCGCTAAGGAACTAAAACTAGATGTAAAATGAGGGAGAGCAACCTCTTATTTATAGACATTGCGGCGGGCAAGACGCGATATCGTGGCCCATGCGATATCGCATATGCAAAATTGCAACCCATGAGATATTGCAGGTGCGTTATTGTGGGTGTGTTATCGCAGTTGTCAGCAATTTCATGACTCATCAGTTATGAAATTTTTTCCTAAAGTGTTGCAAAAATTTTACCTTTAAATTTACTTGTAAATATTTAGTTTGCAAATTAAATTCATAAAAATATTTATTATATAGTATAATTTATAGTTTAAAATATTTAATCATTTAACTTATAGAATCCTTGGGCAAAATCACACATCTCTTTGAAAATGAAATTTTTTAGTTTAATTATTATTCCCAACTTTCACCAAAGTTTTGGCAAATTTTTCCATTGAGGTTTCATTTGAATTACTTATGTAACAATGTAGTAGATATCGTAATCAAATTAGACAACATTGATATTTTTACCAAAACCATATACAAGTAATACAAAAGAAAGGAGCACTTTCTTGGTTAGAAAAACTATTTTAAGTAAAATTATTTAAAATACCCTTATGTTTTATTTAAAGATTAAAAATGCAATAGCCTATTATCAAAATAAAAATTGTATAAGTTGCCTACGAAAATTGTGCACAACCAGCTTTTAATTGTATTAAAAATTGAATTATTTTCATGGAATTAACAGGAATTAGACCTTATCCTTGCTTTGTTCAATCTAACTCTACTATTCCAGGACCTGGATAAATCATGCAGGCATCGATTTTGTGGCAATTTCACACCACCAAAAAAGAAATATTTGGATTAACGTAGTATTTTATATGTTCGTTAAACTGTCCATGGGTGGGTCATTCTTGAAGGGAAATAGGCATATGAATAGCAACTTTTCTTAACAAAGCCATTGGTTGCACCACTTATGAAGCAAATACCGTCAATGATTTAGCCTTTTCCATTTCCTTTTTAATAATATTTGAACTAATAGTATTAATCAATGACATTTTAAAATAATCTTACACATAATTGTAATGGCATTTAAAATATTTTCCAAATTTTTGAAAACTATCATTTAAAATTTTTGAAAGTATCTTAACGTTAGTACCGTGGATGGCTCCAACCTTGGTCCGGAGCTGCGGTAAGAAGACTTGGTGGCGTACTCGGATGGCTCTAACCTTGGCCCGGAGCTGCGCTACGAAGACTTGGCGGCGTAGTCGGATGGCTCCAACCTTGGTCCAGAGCTGCGCTAGGACGACTTGGCGGCGTACTCGGAGGATAGCCATTCTGAAGGTGACATTGACCGCAGACGTCGACACAGCTCGAAGATGGATTGAATGCTGCACAATTTCATAATCGAGCTGGAAAATATGGTGTGGTGTGCGTTGCTCTGGCTCTTAGCTGTCGCGTCTCCATCTTTAGCAACATCGCCGCTAACAAACTCTCCGAATGCGACTCTATGTAAACTAAAATTAGGTTTTCAACATGCACTTCTCCCCACTCGTTGGCAGAGAAGGTGAGGGTGAGCTGTGGTTTCAACAATAGGCAGAGGCGATGTCCTGAGTCGGTGTGCATTCGACGGTGTGTGATCCCATTTCCGGTAAAGCATGTTTTTCTCTCTGGTCATTCATTCAAGTCGGCAAGTCAAGTCAATTTAGCCATTGGGAGTTAAAAAGGTAAATAAAAATATTCTATGGGAAAACGAAAAACTTTGTTAAAAGTTCGTAAAAGAAATCTTTGTTAAAAGTTTGTTGTAAATAAAATGATGGAAAGAAACCGTGACACGTATCATTGTACTCTACTTATAAGTCACCCACTTAATAATTACAATGTAAGGTTGGACCCTCTTTGGTTACTGTCCTTTTTATCACGTCTTCATTTCCTAAGCACAAGGGAGGAGGGCATCGTACTCGAGTGTTCATACAACGCCATTCATTCAACGCCCCATCCCCGCATCCTCGCAAAGGCTTGATGCTGTTGCTTTGCCATCCACCCCACCATTCTATTTCATAATCCTTCCTGATCTCATTTGTTTGTTTGTTCATGTCCTTTGTGTATTTCATTATATTCATGGGTAAAAGTCTTCGAAGGATATATTTACTTCAACCATGAAACAAAGAATACAAATTGTAATGATTTTTGCACTAACCTTGGAATATGAAGTCTTTATGAAGCCTCTTTCGTTGATTTTATTGTAAAATACAATAACATTTTTATGAAATGCAACACTTAAAAAATTAAAGAGGGGTGAATTTGAGGCTTCGAAATTTTTAAAAGCCTCATTCAATGTATAAGTGAAAAAAAAATCACCTTATAATTTTTTATTTCATAATACATTTCCAATAACTTATGTTAGATAGCATAATTATGAAAAGCTAAAAGTTTGGGTTAAGAGAAAAATGCATGTTAAATAACAATCTATTTTTTAGGGTGATTAAGGTAACGAGGGTGATTTAGCAATATAACCAATAACTTATTGAATGACATTATAAATTTTCAATACCACCTACAACTCTAAGAATAATACAACTACAACTTCTTGAAAGACCTATTACTTTACACATTTACAAATACCTTTGATAACAATAGTATGGAAATGTAGAACAAACACTACATGCAAGTGATATAAGAAGACAATACCCTTTTATTCCCAAATGGGGTATTAACAACCCTTGGAATTTGAAAAATTAATAAGACTTGCAAATAAGCTTCCTTAGGATGACTTGGAATTTACAATAACATGTCATAGAGTCATAGTACACCATACATACCATGAACATACAAACCCTTAAGTAGTAGTGGTAGCTTTAACATATGATTATAAAGTTGATAACAAATATTAGAAGATTCGCATAATTTTGTTTCCAAATCATTCTTAGAAAGAGGGAAAATAAAATAAACAAAGGGTATCTAAGATTTCAAATTACATGCAAGTGGATTCTATGTTGCATGTCCATTCATATGAAAGGCTTTTGATAGTTGTGTGGTAATTGATTTCTTATAAATTAACTATTGATTTTTCATTATTCTTTGCTTTCTAGCCTAAGTATTAACTTAAATGAATATCATAGTAATAAACTCAAGAATGATAAATTACAATAGTTGGTAGACTTAATAACTAAATATCCAGATAGAATAAATAATATTTTTGTTGTTTATGCTTTTCTAGGATTATATTTTGAATAATTAGAATAAAAATGTTGATTTTTTTATTATGGATTTTTATACTAAGTTGTATTAATAGTAAGTATCTAGCTAAATCACTAGTTTTTAAATTAGCTTTACTTTAATTGTTTTCTACTAATGTTACTAAAAATAATTCTAATGATATAGGTAGTACACTAGAAATATTGTATTGATGTGTTTATATTAGGTAGTTAAGGTTTTTATAAATTTATGTTACCTTTCAAAATCCAAATATTTACCATTATTCAATATCTAATTTTGATTTCTTTAATTTCTTCCTTACACTATGACATAGTATGTATAGAATGATACCATGACTTGCCTATAAAATCATAATGAAAAACCAAGTAGTGTTAGTCTTGAAGAGTTTTCTAAGTACCTATTTAGCAATAAAATAGTATCACCATCATTAGTAGTAAGATCTTAATGCCTTGTCATAGTCACAACCAAGGTATGAATTTGACATCCAACTTTTCCTGTGATGAAATTTTTTCATGATATATTGCAAATATTTTACCCTTAAATTTACTTATAAATATTTACTTTGTAAGTTAAATTCATAAAAATGTTTCTTATATAGTATAATTTATACATTAAAATTGTTAAATATTCAATCATTTAACCCATAGAATCCTTAAGCAAAATCACACATCCCTTCCAAAATGAAAAATTTCTNCAAGGTTTATCCACAAAGCTCATCTTTATTGCTGTACACAACTTGAATTCAGGTACAAAGCTGCTCGAATAAAGAACCGTTCACTTGGGAGACTCCTACTGCGGGCACATGGAAAATATTCTATTTCTGGGGTGATCAATCCGCCAGAGCTTCACTACTTTACGCCTATTATGTGAAATGAGGGGAGTGCTGCCTCTTATTTATAGATTTGGTGGCAGACCGTGATATCGCGTACGCGATATCGCAGGGAACGACGCGATATTGCGTACGCAATATTGCAGGGGATGCGATATCGCGGTGGCCGCGATATCACGTACACGATATCGCAGGGAACGACACGATATTGCGTACGCAATATTGCAGGGGATGCGATATCGCGGCGGCCGCAATATCATGTACTTGTGCATATCGCGTCTCATCACTTCCAAAATGAAAAATTTTTCAGCCTAATTATTATCCTCAATTTTCACTAAACTTTCAGCAAATTTTTTCATTGAAGTGTAATTTGAATTACTTATTCAACAATGCACTAGCTATCATAATCTAATTAAACATAATAATTTGCCTATAACCCCAAATCACAGATTGGATTCTACTAAATAGCACTAAGTTATAAATTTTCTATAAATCTTAGGGTATACTTATGTTTCAATTATTTTGGGTTTGAATATAATCAAATTAGATAACATTGATATTTTTACCAAAACTATATACAAGCAATACCTAAAACATAGAATGATGAAAGTTGCCATGGCATCGTAGGACGCTCATTCTTATTATGCACGTTCTCCATGGCATAGAATAACATTGGGACATGGTTTCCGTAAAAGGTAAAACGAGTTTGTTTCCAGGGTGTCGAAAGAATCCAGACCTCCAAGGGATCTCGGGCTCGCAACAGAAGCTGTGAGTCGCATGCACCACTATCGGCTCTCGGATTGCCTGTTCGCAGCAGCAGGACAAGGGATTCTCCCAAATCCATGTAACCGACCCCAAATATAACAAGAAATGCATCCGTCTGTTGCACACTTCAGAAGAAATAAACAGTCCCTGCACCAACAACAACATGAAAACAGCAACAGCAACAGCAGCCCTAGCCTTCTTCTGCCTGTGTCTCAACGTAGGGCTTTGCCGAACGATTGCGCCAGAAGTTGCTACAACCAACAGTAGCAGCAGCACCAAAGTGCTCCGCTTAAAACTCATTCCACTCGACTCGCCGCTGGCGGCCACCTCCAACACATCGGAGGCTTCGTTTCTGCGCGGCCTCACTGAGAGCGACCGCGTACGGCGAGCCATTAGGCGCAGCCACGCGCGGGTGGCTGCCCTCGGGCGCCGATTCCATGCACTGCCGACGGCCCAACCGGGCGGATACGAAGCACCGTTGTCGCCGGGCGTCTCCTCGTATTTGCTGCAGCTCAGCATCGGCACGCCGTCGTTGCAGTATC
Organism: Gnetum montanum; assembly: GCA_015680685.1. Lineage (NCBI taxonomy): Eukaryota > Viridiplantae > Streptophyta > Gnetopsida > Gnetales > Gnetaceae > Gnetum > Gnetum montanum. Next base: position 317,497 of record MNCI01005567.1, on the reverse strand, counting down.
GTGCCATTCTGGACACCGGCGGCGAGCTAATCTGGACACAGTGCCAGCCCTGCTACAGCTGCTACGAGCAACCCACTCCCATCTTCGACCCCTCTACCTCAACCACGTACAGATCCCTACAATTCGGCTCTCCGGAGTGTGACCTGCTGTCGCCGAAACAGTCGTGGGCCGACGGCAACCACCTGTGCAGGTACAGGTTGTCGTACACCGACTCGTCCAAGACAGAGGGCTTTCTCGCCACCGAGACTTTCAATCTCTCGGGCAACCCGTTTGCCGACGTCTCCTTCGGCTGCGGCGACACAAACGAGGGCTTGGCCTTCTCTCAGGGTGCCGGCATCGTCGGCTTCAGCCGCGGCCTGCTCTCGCTGCCGTCTCAGTTCGCCAGGAGCGTCAGCTCCCCCGACGTCGGCTTCGCGTACTGTCTGTTCTCCGGCACAAACGGCGAGAGCCCCCTGTGGCTCGGTTCCAACCTCGGCTCCAAGTTCCCCAGAGGTGCCGATCCCGTCAGCACGCCGTTTATCATGAACCCCTACGTGCCCACTGTGTACTACTACGTCTCCGTCACTGCCATCGACATCGCAGGCACCGCCGTGGATATCCCCGCCGGCGCATTCGATTTCAGGGACAACGGCAAGGGCGGAATCATGATCGACTCCGGCAGCACCATGACGTATTTTGAGCCCCAGACGTACAACAGTTTTGCAAATATCCTCAACTCCTACATCGGGCTTCCTATCATGGATGACTCCAGGGAGAGCATGGGCATGGATCTGTGCTACGACCTGTCGGAGGTGGAGTCCGCAGATACCATTTTTCCGACGGTGACGGTGACGTTTCAGGGCGGCGCGCAGATGCAGTGGCTCAAGGAAAACTACATTCTTGAGTTCGACGATTTGGTGTGCGTTGCTGTGGCCCCGTCGGGTTCGTTATCCTCAATTGGCAACGTGGCCCAGAGGAACTACTTCATGCTCCACAACATTACCGCTAACCAACTCTCCTTCGCCCGGACCCAATGCGACTCTATCTAAACTAAGGCTTTTATGAACTTCTCCTCCCCACTGGTCGGGGGAGAAGGTTCAGGGTGGGCTGTGGTGTCAACCAGTGTTTAAAATGTTATAAAATGTTTTGGGTTGGGGCGTTTTTGGTATCGGTAAGGAAAGGATCGGCGAGTTGTGTCCGGTGTCTTTCAAAAGTCGGGAAAAATAATTCAAAAATCAAAACCCATATAGTTCTTACTAAAATTAAGGGATTTCAGAAAAGCCGGCCCACTTAACTTCAGGTATGATTATCATTATTTTGACGTTGACTCAACAAAATGAAGTTCGTTACATGAATTGTTTTTGCCTATTCATCTGTATGATGAGCTGATCTCTTGTGATTTGCAATTTCTTCAAATCTTTTTTATTCGTTTTTTTTTGTCTTTATTTTGGTACCTTTCTATTTTTTTAGATTTATTTTCTTATCTTCTTTTTTGCACATGTCCATATCTAAGATATCATTCCTACAATTTATTTGAAATAGAAGCTACTCTAAGTATTCCTTGAATGTTAATTTATCTCTTTCATTACTATTCAATATCTTATTATTCATGTCTTTTTTGAATTGCCCAATATCCAATACTATATATAATAGTATGCCTAATTCATGTCTAGTAAAATTTTATCTTTAATTTTATTGGGATTCTTTTATCACATAGAATACCAATAGCTTGTCTCTTTGTTGACTTTTCTACCTCAATCCTATTTCTTATATCTTTATCAATTTTACTATATGATTAGAGCATCTATTATAGATAGCAAAACTATTTGTGAGGGATTTTTTGTCCTTAAATTGTTACATTGTTTATGCTATTATTGAAATTGCATGTAAATGGCAAATAAGTATGGGCTAAATATAGATGCTTGATGTAAATCTTCAAATTTAGCATGATTTTATAACTGGTTGTGAACTTAACGTTGATGATTCACAAAAATTCCAATCCAATAATATATCATTAATCAGGATATGATTCACACGATTAAAAAACATTGGCATTAACAACAAGGGAGGCAATGTCTTGGGTTGGTGTGAATCCAACTATATGCATTCTCATTTTTAATAAAAACATATATTTTTCGAGATTATTCCAAGAGGGCAAGTCAATTTCATCATGAGACAAAAAGATAAATAAAAATACTTTATGGTAATAAAAAAACCTTTAGTGCATACATGATTTAGTTGTTGAAAGTTCATTACAAATAAAGCTATGTAAATGAATACTTACACGCATACCATTGTGCTCTACTAAAATTCTAAGAAAGTTCTATGTTGGCTATGTGCCAAGTAGGGTACACATAGTCATCTACTTAACTCGTTAAATAATTCCAATGTAGGATGAAGTAAAATGTAGGCTTAGACTCATCTTTTAGGTATGTCTACTCATATTTTTGGAAAATTAAAGAAAGGAAAATTAATTATTAGTAGGGAGAATGACCCCTACCCTAATAACATTTACATCAATTTCAACATTTGAACTTAAAATAGTAAAAGGATTTGATGTAGCAATAGAAAGCTGTGACAAAATACCAATATTTATAAAAATACAAGAAAAATGGTGGTACATATTATGCATCACCATTACTTCACCACTTAATGTTAACCTTAGGTTGAGAATATATACCATCTGTGAGTCATCATTCGGGCAACCGCAATATCACGTACGCGATATTGCAGCCCAGCCACGATATTGCATACGCGATATCGTAGCCTATCTCCTCATCTATAAATAAGAGGTAGACAGATGAGTTAGGAATCAGTTAGTTAGTTCTTAGTTTAAGTGTTTTCATTTCTTTCTCTCAACCCTTTTCCTCTCCATGTATGCCCATAGTGTGGTGATTGTAATTGTACGACATCCTTATTTAAGTGTGACATACTTGAACATGTACATGACTGAAAATAGAGATCGAGATTACTTAATCATTGCAGCATTCACTTAGCTTAATTACTTAATTAATTATTATTTACTTCTTTCCTAGTTAATATCTCTCACCCTTAAACTCCTATTAGACACGGAATGAGTACAACTTGATTACGAGCATTTAAGTGTGACTACTTGGTAACCCAGTAGCATACCTAGGATTTGCGCTTGGTAATACCAGTGGTAGTCATGCACGAAGTCCAAGATGTGTACAGATAATAAAGAAATAGATGCTCATCGTACTTAGGCTAGCTAGATTCTCCCTCACCCTTTCTCTCTTATCTTAGTGAATATTATTTTCCATTGCCTTCAATAGTAGCGTTAGATTAGAAACTACATCATACACCTCACTCTGGACTAAACTGTACGTGACAAAGCTAATATTAGTCCATGTGGGAAGATAGCAAACTGCGACCTAAGGCTAACTATCTAGATGCCACAACTAGTTCGTATTCGTATGGTTGAGTGTAGGGGTACCTCGTCACTCATCATTGGCACTGTTGTCAAAGACGGTGCTAGATATCTAGATTAGTTATATCATACAAGGTCGCTGTAAAGGAATTAACGATATATATCTTATGAAGAAGAAATAATTACAAAAAATTCACATATAAATTCACACACAATTTCATAACCATGCCTCTCTTACAAGACTATGATAATGCCACACCTTGTGAGGAAGTTCATTGGAGAACCAACGAACTATATGACAATGAAGATTGGAGTACACAATCAGAAGTGGGGGTTTCTTATAAACATAAACAAAAGCAATGTCATCCCAATGCACGAAAGCATAACTTACAAGATGACGATGAACCCCTACTAGCCACCACAAGCTTAACACAAATATAGGAGGCTATTTGAATCTCCCATAGACATCGTAAAGAGAGTTGTCTACCCAACTCAATTTAAACAACTTCCCTAATTTTTTAGGAGGCTATGACTTAGATTCACATCAACATTTACAAGCCTTCTACAGTGCATGCACATGGAACAACATTGATAATGGTTGGCAAAAAATCAAGCTCTTCCCTATGACACTCTTTGGCCAAGCAAAAGTATGGTATAGATCATTAAAACCAAATTCAATATGACATTGGTCAACAATGGTAGAACTCTTTAACGAATGATATCAAACCTACGCAAGAGTGTCACCCTTGAGGAAACAAATCCAAGAGTGGAAACAAGCACAATATGAACCCTTGGACATGGCATTAGAAAGATATTATGCACTATTAAACAACTGTCTAGGCCATGGGTTCTCCAAGGAAAGGCTAATTTACCATATCATTGATGGGCTTCATGATGAAACAAGAAAGACCCTAGGGATGTATGCCCAAGGTCAACTATACGAACTATGAATCCATCAAGTCCAAGAGCTTATTAAGCAGGTCGCAAAAGGAGAAGGAGAAATGGCTAGATGGGAGAGTATTGAAAAACATCAACGGGACCAAAATCTTAACTTAACAAAGGTCCATGATCATAAAAAGGAGAAATCAACCTACCACAAGGGGAAGGAACCATCTTTTTCGGTACAACAATCATTAGAGGAAGTCAAGGAAAAGATTAATAAGATGTTGGAATGGATGTATAAAAAGTGTGAAGAATGTATCGATATTATTGGAGATAGAGTTTTGACAACTCGAGAAGCAGGAAAAAATGTCATTAGACGATCGGAAAGAAGGAATGAAGGAAATAAGTGCTTAACTGCTAATCATGCATATGAATGCAACATATGCCTGTATGATCACCCCAAGGGCCAATGCCCAATCTTGTTACATTTATATGAGCATTGGGGAAACACGTTACATCTAGATTTTGTATAGAGATATTATGTTCGATCATAGTGGCAACAATCCTAGTCATTGGGGAAGCCACCCTTAAATTGGAGAAACCCTTCATATCATTCGAATATAATTGCTTATCAAGTCCAACATCCTGTTTCCCCAACTGGATCAACATACTCTATCTCACCGCATTACCATTCTCCTCAATACTGTCAACCCATATCCTCAACACAACCACCACCTTGTGCACCTCACACTTCTCCTAATTTTCAACATTCTCATCCTTTCCCTCCTTCTACATTGCCACCAACTATTCCTAAGGTGTTTGCACCATAGAAACAACCCACGAACACTACTTGTGCTATTGTTTCCAATAGCTGTGAGAGACCTCCTCAACATCAAAAGTGTCCCTTCTTTAGAAATGACCCTAAGAAGGGACAACAAAATTCCAAGGCCACTACATCCTCCGACTCAGCACAAGACCAACACTATGGTGCACCCTTACCTTCGAACCCAACACCTCATGTCATTTCATTAGAGCCACCAACTAACACTCTAACAACCATACAACCTAATGAACACAGTCATGGAAGGCAACATCCTGATCCTTGCATACCATCTAATGGTCCCAATTATCATAGTGGGTCAACTCGTTATCTAGGAACTACATCGTATAAATTGCCCCACTATGCTTACTATAATCAGGTGTGTGAACCCTGATGGGGTAAGTATGGCCAAGTTCCAATATTTCCAACATGCAAGGATCCTCATCTTTCATTTATTAATCCTTGCCATGCTAAACCATTTAGTTATGGGGGATATCCCCCATTCTAAGTAATAAGTAGGGTTAATAAATATTTTTCAATTTCTTTGATTTTACAACTTTTTGTTTTCCAGTTTTTCATTTTTCAATTTCTTGTTTTATCTTTTTATATTTTTCTCTGTTTGTATTTTTATGTTTTTATAAGTAATCTCATCTACAAATAAAACACTCATGTGGCTCATGTAGCGACTGAAAACGTCGGTGGCTGGAAATCAGTGATGGGTCATCGATCACGGACAGTCTTAACCTCGTATCCATGGGAGGACTGTGTTGGATGGAATGGATACGAGGAACCATAAATGGTTTGGTTGATCAAATAGGGACTTAGTCGATGTTTATATAACCTTTTGGAATGTGTGATTTGAAAATGAGACTGATAGCGCAAAGTAATGCTTAAATGTAAAAGAGATAGAAAACAATGTAAAATGCAGTAATAAGTAGGAAACAAAGTAAAATGCAGTTAGAAAAATGCACCGCTTCGAAGCTATGACTTCGCTTTGTCAAAATGGATATATTTAGTTGCACAGTGTTGAGAAGTGCAGAGATCTCGAGAGTAACCAAGATGTGTAGAGCGAGACGGATGTGTGCTTGAACATGGGCTCAGGTGTTAACAATGTAAAGTACTACCAAGGTGGTAGAAAAGAGTAGAACAAAATGCCAACTGAGGGTGCTAATTGTTTACTGTGTCAAACAGAAAGCTTACAATGCTCAAGGTTACAGTGCCAAAAAGGTTGGACTGAATCGTGCCCAAAGGGACCTGGAAAGTCCCAAAAGGTTGAAAAGTCCAAAAGCCAACGAGAAGTCCCTAGAGTGTCAAAAAAGTGAAAAGAGTTTTAAAAGCTAGCTAGCCATCCAAAAGTCCAAAAGTCCTTTGAACGTTACTTACTGGGGTATTTATAGGACCAAGGGCACATGAAAGGGGCAGTTTTGATGCCACATGCCTTGGGCCCACGTTGAATTGTCTGTGCTTCATGTGCCTGCATGACCATTGGACATGCATGACCGCTGTAATTATGAGCCTGCCATGCCATAATTATGTTGT